>CAXDIW010000442.1:0-395000 GCA_963989415.1 Cerceris ruficornis
ACAAAGATTTCAACCGTCTACCTGTTCCATTCATTGATCTACTTGTCGAAATTTACAAATAATTTCCTTTAAAGGATTAACAATGGGGCTCGTTGTTCACTTAAACTTGAAGAACAATAAATTGGCGAATTGTACTGTTTGGATGCTTTGCATATATGTTTCTTAGACTATATAGAAGCAATATATACAAAGATTTCAACCGTCTACCAGTTCCATTCATTGTTCTACTTGTCGAAAGTTACAAATAATTTCCGATAAAGGATTAACCATTGGGGCTCATTGTTCACTTAAACTTGAAGGACAACAAATTGGCGAGTGGTAATGTTTGGATGCTTTGCATAAATGTTTCTTAGACTATATGGAAGCAATATATACAAAGATTTCAACCGTCTACGTGTTCCAATCATTGTTCTACTTGTAGAAAATTACAAATAATTTCCGATAAAGGATTAACCATTGGGGCTCATTGTTCACTTAAACTTGAAGAACAATAAATTGGCGAATTGTACTGTTTGGATGCTTTGCATATATGTTTCTTAGACTATATAGAAGCAATATATACAAAGATTTCAACCGTCTACGTGCTCCAATCATTGTTCTACTTGTCGAAATTTACAAATAATTTCCTTTAAAGGATTAACAATGGGGCTCGTTGTTCACTTAAACTTGAAGAACAATAAATTCGCGAATTGTACTGTTTCGATGCTTTGCATATATGTTTCTTAGACTATATAGAAGCAATATATACATTGATTTCAACCGGCTACCTGTTCCATTCATTGTTCTACTTGTCGCAAGTTACAAATAATTTCCGTTAAATTATTAACAATGGGGCTCGTAGTTCACTTAAACTTGAAGATCAAATAATTGGCGAATTGTACTGTTTGGATTCTTTGCATATATGTTTCTTAGACTATACAGAAGCAATACTTACAATGATTTCAACAGTCTACCTGTTCGATTCATTGTTCTACTTGTTGAAATTTACAAATAATTTCCTTTAAAGGATTAACAATGGGGCTCGTAGTTCACTTAAACTTGAAGATCAAAAAATTGGCGAAAGGTACTGTTTGGATGCTTTGCATATATGTTTCTTATATTATATAGTAGCTATATATACAAAGATTTCAACCGTCTACCTGTTCCATTCATTGTTTTACTTGTCGAAATTTACAAATAATTTCCTTTAAAGGATTAACAATTGGGCTCGTAGTTCACTTAAACTTGAAGAACAAAAAATTGGCGAATTGTACTGTTTGGATGCTTTGAATATATGTTTCTTAGATTATTTAGAAGCAATATATAGTAAGATTTCACCCGTCTACCCGTACTATTCATTGTTCTACTTGTAGAAAGTTACAAATAATTTCCATTTCGTGATTATCAATGGGGCTCGCTGTTCACTTAAACTTGAAGATCAAAAAATTAGCGATTGTTACTGTTTAGATGCTTTGCATATAGGTTTCTTAGACTCTATAGAAGCAACATATACAAAGATTTCAACCGTCTACCTGTTCTATTCATTGTTCTACTTGTAGAAATTACAAATAATTTCCTTTAAAGGATTAACAATGGGGCTCGTAGTTCACTTGAACTTGAAGAACAAAAAATTGGCGAATGGTACTGTTTGGATGCTTTGCATATCTGTTTCTTAGACTATATAGACGCAATATATACAAGGATTTCAACCGTCTACCTGTTCCATTCATTGTTCTACTTGTCGAAAGTTACAAATAATTACCGATAAAGGATTAACCATTGGGGCTCATTGTTCACGTAAACATGAAGATGAAATAATTGGCGAATTGTACTGTTTGGATGCTTTGCATATGTGTCTCTTAGATTATATAGAAGCAATATATACAATGATTTCAACCGTCTACGTGTTCCTATCATTGTTCTACTTGTCGCAAGTTACAAATAATTTCCGTTAAAGTATTAACAATGGGGCTCGTAGTTCACTTAAACTTGAAGATCAAATAATTGACGAATTGTACTGTTTGGATTCTTTGCATATATGTTTCTTAGACTATACAGATGCAATATATACAATGATTTCAACCGGCTACCTGTTCCATTCATTGTTCTACTTGTCGGAAGTTACAAATAATTTCCGTTAAAGTATTAACAATGGGGCTCGTAGTTCACTTAAACTTGAAGATCAAATAATTGGCGAATTGTACTGTTTGGATTCTTTGCATATATGTTTCTTAGACTATACAGAAGCAATACTTACAATGATTTCAACAGTCTACCTGTTCGATTCATTGTTCTACTTGTTGAAATTTACAAATAATTTCCTTTAAGGGATTAACAATGGGGCTCGTAGTTCACTTAAACTTGAAGATCAAAAAATTGGCGAAAGGTACTGTTTGGATGCTTTGCATATATGTTTCTTAGATTATATAGTAGCAATATATACAAAGATTTCAACCGTCTACCTGTTCCATTCATTGTTCTACTTGTCGAAATTTACAAATAATTTTCTTTAAAGGATTAACAATGGGGCTCGTTGTTCACTTAAACTTGAAGAACAATAAATTGGCGAATTGTACTGTCTGGATGCTTTGCATATATGTTTCTTAGTCTTTATAGAAGCAATATATACAAAGATTTCAACCGTCTACCTATTCCGTTCATTGTTCTACTTGTCGAAAGTTACAAATAATTTCCGATAAAGGATTAACCATTGGGGCTTATTGTTCACTTAAACTTGAAGAACAAAAAATTGGCGAATTGTACTGTTTGGATGCTTTGCACATATGTTTCTTAGACTATATAGAAGCAATATGTACAAAGATTTCAACCGTCTACCTGTTCCATTCATTGTTCTACTTGTCGAAAGTTACAAATAATTTCCGATAAAGGATTAACCATTGGGGCTCATTGTTCACTTAAACTTGAAGAACAAAAATTTGGCGAATGGTACTGTTTGGATGCTTTGCATATATGTTTCTTAGACTATATAGAAGCAATATATACATTGATTTCAACCGGCTACCTGTTCCATTCATTGTTCTACTTGTCGCAAGTTACAAATAATTTCCGTTAAAGTATTAACAATGGGGCTCGTAGTTCACTTAAACTTGAAGATCAAATAATTGGCGAATTGTACTGTTTGGATTCTTTGCATATATGTTTCTTAGACTATACAGAAGCAATATATACAATGATTTCCACAGTCTACCTGTGCCATTCATTGTTCTCCTTGTCGAAATTTACAAATAACTTCCTTTAAAGGATTAACAATGGGGCTCGTAGTTCACTTAAACTAGAAGATCAAAAAATTGGCGAATGGTACTGTTTGGATGCTTTGCATATATGTTTCTTAGACTATATAGACGCAATATATCCAAGGATTTCAACCGTCTACCTGTTCCATTCATTGTTCTACTTGTCGAAAGTTACAAATAATTACCGATAAAGGATTAACCATTGGGGCTTATTGTTCACTTAAACTTGAAGAACAAAAAACTGACGAATTGTACTGTTTGGATGCTTTGCATATATGTTTCTTAGACTATATAGAAGCAATATATACAAAGATTTCAACCGTCTACCTGTTCCATTCATTGTTCTACTTGTCGAAAGTTACAAATAATTTCCTTTAAAGGATTAACAATGGGGCTCGTAGTTCACTTAAACTTGAAGATCAAAAAATTGGCGAAAGGTACTGTTTGGATGCTTTGCATATATGTTTCTTATATTATATAGTAGCTATATATACAAAGATTTCAACCGTCTACCTGTTCCATTCATTGTTCTACTTGTCGAAATTTACAAATAATTTCCTTTAAAGGATTAGCAATGGGGCTCGTTGTTCACTTAAACTTGAAGAACAATAAATTGGCGAATTGTACTGTTTGGATGCTTTGCATATATGTTTCTTAGACTATATAGAAGCAATATATACAAAGATTTCAACCGTCTACCTATTCCGTTCATTGTTCTACTTGTCGAAAGTTACAAATAATTTCCGATAAAGGATTAACCATTGGGGCTTATTGTTCACTTAAACTTGAAGAACAAAAAATTGGCGAATTGTACTGTTTGGATGCTTTGCATATATGTTTCTTAGACTATATAGAAGCAATATATACAATGATTTCAACAGTCTACCTGTTCCATTCATTGTTTTACTTGTCGAAATTTACAAATAATTTCCTTTAAAGGATTAACAATTGGGCTCGTAGTTCACTTAAACTTGAAGATCAAAAAATTGGCGAAAGGTACTGTTTGGATGCTTTGCATATATGTTTCTTATATTATATAGTAGCTATATATACAAAGATTTCAACCGTCTACCTGTTCCATTCATTGTTCTACTTGTCGAAAGTTACAAATAATTTCCGATAAACGATTAACCATTGGGGCTCATTGTTCACTTAAACTTGAAGAACAAAAAATTGGCGAATTGTACTGTTTGGATGCTTTGCATATATGTTTCTTAGACTATATAGAAGCAATATATACAATGATTTCAACCGTCTACCTGTTCCATTCATTGTTCTACTTGTCGAAAGTTACAAATAATTTCTGATAAAGGATTAACAATGGGTCTCATTGTTCACTTAAACTTGAAGATCAAAAAATTGGCGAATGGTACTGCTTGGATGCTTTGCATATATGTTTCTTAGACTATATGGAAGCAATATATACAAAGATTTCAACCGTCTACGTGTTCCAATCATTGTTCTTCTTGTCGAAATTTACAAATAATTTCCTTTAAAGGATTAACAATGGGGCTCGTAGTTCACTTGAACTTGAAGAACAAAAAATTGGCGAATGGTACTGTTTGGATGCTTTGCATATATGTTTCTTAGACTATATAAACGCAATATATACAAAGATTTCAACCGTCTACCTGTTCCATTCATTGTTCTACTTGTCGAAAGTTACAAATAATTTCCGATAAAGGATTAACCATTGGGGCTCGTTGTTCACTTAAACTTGAAGAACAATAAATTGGCGAATTGTACTGTTTGGATGCTTTGCATATATGTTTCTTAGACTATATAGAAGCAATATATACAAAGATTTCAACCGTCTACCTGTTTCATTCAGTGTTCTACTTGTCGAAAGTTACAAATAATTTCCGATAAAGGATTAACAATGGGTCTCATTGTTCACATAAACTTGAAGAACAAAAAATTGGCGAATGGTACTGTTTGGATGCTTTGCATATATGTTTCTTAGACTATATAGAAGCAATATATACAAAGATTTCAACCGTCTACGTGTTCCAATCATTGTTCTACTTGTCGAAATTTACAAATAATTTCCTTTAAAGGATTAACAATGGGGCTCGTTGTTCACTTAAACTTGAAGAACAATAAATTCGCGAATTGTACTGTTTGGATGCTTTGAATATATGTTTCTTAGACTACATAGAAGCAATATATACAAAGATTTCAACCGTCTACCTGTTCCATTCATTGTTCTACTTGTCGAAATTTACAAATAATTTCCGATAAAGGATTAACCATTGGGGCTTATTGTTCACTTAAACTTGAAGAACAAAAAATTGGCGAATGGTACTGTTTGGATGCTTTGCATATATGTTTCTTAGACTATATAGAAGCAATATATACAAAGATTTCAACCGTCTACCTGTTCCATTCATTGTTCTACTTGTCGAAAGTTACAAATAATTTCCGAAAAAGGATTAACCATTGGGGCTCATTGTTCACTTAAACTTGAAGAACAAAAAATTGGCGAATGGTACTGTTTGGATGCTTTGCATATATGTTTCTTAGACTATATAGAAGCAATATATACATTGATTTCAACCGGCTACCTGTTCCATTCATTGTTCTACTTGTCGCAAGTTACAAATAATTTCCGTTAAAGTATTAACAATGGGGCTCGTAGTTCACTTAAACTTTAAGATCAAATAATTGGCGAATTGTACTGTTTGGATTCTTTGCATATATGTTTCTTAGACTATACAGAAGCAATATATACAATGATTTCAACAGTCTACCTGTTCCATTCATTGTTCTACTTGTTGAAATTTACAAATAATTTCCATTAAAGGATTAATAATGGGGCTCGTAGTTCACTTAAACTTGAAGATCAAAAAATTGGCGAATGGTACTGTTTGGATGCTTTGCATATATGTTTCTTAGATTATATAGTAGCAATATATACAAAGATTTCAACCGTCTACAAGTTCCATTCATTCTTCTACTTGTCGAAATTTACAAATAATTTCCTTTAAAGGATTAACAATGGGGCTCGTTGTTCACTTAAACTTGAAGAACAATAAATTGGCGAATTGTACTGTTTGGATGATTTGCATATATGTTTCTTAGACTATATAGAAGCAATATATACAAAGATTTCAACCGTCTACCTGTTCCATTCATTGTTCTACTTGTCGAAAGTTACAAATAATTTCCGATAAAGGATTAACCATTGGGACTCATTGTTCACTTAAACTTGAAGAACAAAAAATTGGCGAATGGTACTGTTTGAATGCTTTGCATATATGTTTCTTAGACTATATAGAAGCAATATATACATTGATTTCAACCGGCTACCTGTTCCATTCATTGTTCTACTTGTCGAAAGTTACAAATAATTTCCGTTAAAGTATTAACAATGGGGCTCGTAGTTCACTTAAACTTGAAGATCAAATAATTGACGAATTGTACTGTTTGGATTCTTTGCATATATGTTTCTTAGACTATACAGAAGCAATATATACAATGATTTCAACAGTCTACCTGTTCCATTCATTGTTCTACTTGTTGAAATTTAGAAATAATTTCCTTTAAAGAATTAACAATGGGACTCGTAGTTCACTTAAACTTGAAGATCAAAAAATTGGCGAACGGTACTGTTTGGATGCTTTGCATATATGTTTCTTAGACTATATAGAAGCAATATATACAAAGATTTCAACCGTCTACCTGTTCCATTCGTGGTTCTACTTGTCGAAAGTTACAGATAATTTCCGATAAAGGATTAACCATTGGGGCTCATTGTTCACTTAAACTTGAAGGACAACAAATTGGCGAGTGGTAATGTTTGGATGCTTTGCATAAATGTTTCTTAGACTATATGGAAGCAATATATACAAAGATTTCAACCGTCTACGTGTTCCAATCATTGTTCTACTTGTCGAAAATTACAAATAATTTCCGATAAAGGATTAACCATTGGGGCTCATTGTTCACTTAAACTTGAAGAACAATAAATTGGCGAATTGTACTGTTTGGATGCTTTGCATATATGTTTCTTAGACTATATAGAAGCAATATATACAAAGATTTCAACCGTCTACGTGTTCCAATCATTGTTCTACTTGTCGAAATTTACAAATAATTTCCTTTAAAGGATTAACAATGGGGCTCGTTGTTCACTTAAACTTGAAGAACAATAAATTCGCGAATTGTACTGTTTGGATGCTTTGCATATATGTTTCTTAGACTATATAGAAGCAATATATACATTGATTTCAACCGGCTACCTGTTCCATTCATTGTTCTACTTGTCGCAAGTTAGAAATAATTTCCGTTAAAGTATTAACAATGGGGCTCGTAGTTCACTTAAACTTGAAGATCAAATAATTGGCGAATTGTACTGTTTGGATTCTTTGCATATATGTTTCTTAGACTATACAGAAGCAATATATACAATGATTTCAACAGTCTACCTGTTCCATTCATTGTTCTACTTGTTGAAATTTACAAATAATTTCCTTTAAAGGATTAACAATGGGGCTCGTAGTTCACTTAAACTTGAAGATCAAAAAATTGGCGAAAGGTACTGTTTGGATGCTTTGCATATATGTTTCTTAGATTATATAGTAGCAATATATACAAAGATTTCAACCGTCTACCTGTTCCATTCATTGTTCTACTTGTCGAAATTTACAAATAATTTCCTTTAAAGGATTAACAATGGGGCTCGTTGTTCACTTAAACTTGAAGAACAATAAATTCGCGAATTGTACTGTTTGGATGCTTTGCATATATGTTTCTTAGACTATATAGAAGCAATATATACATTGATTTCAACCGGCTACCTGTTCCATTCATTGTTCTACTTGTCGCAAGTTAGAAATAATTTCCGTTAAAGTATTAACAATGGGGCTCATTGTTCACTTAAACTTGAAGAACAAAAAATTGGCGAATGGTACTGTTTGGATGCTTTGCGTATATGTTTCTTAGACTATATAGAAGCAATATATACAATGATTTCAACAGTCTACCTGTTCCATTCATTGTTCTACTTGTCGAAATTTACAAATAATTTCCTTTAAAGGATTAACAATTGGGCTCGTAGTTCACTTAAACTTGAAGAACAAAAAATTGGCGAATTGTACTGTTTGGATGCTTTGAATATATGTTTCTTAGATTATTTAGAAGCAATATATAGAAAGATTTCACCCGTCTACATGTACTATTCATTGTTCTACTTGTAGAAAGTTACAAATAATTTCCGTTAAAGTATTAACAATGGGGCTCGTAGTTCACTTAAACTTGAAGAACAAAAAATTGGCGAATTGTACTGTTTGGATGCTTTGCATATATGTTTCTTAGACTATATGGAAGCAATATATACAATGATTTCAACCTTCTACCTATTCCATTCATTGTTCTACTTGCCGAAAATAACAAATAATTTCCGTTATAGGATTAACAATGGGGCTCGTAGTTCACTTAAACTTGAAGATCAAATAATTGGCGAATTGTACTGTTTGGATGCTTTGCATATATGTTTCTTAGACTATATAGAAGCAATATATACAAAGATTTCAACCGTCTACCTGTTCCATTCATTGTTCTACTTGTCGAAAGTTACAAATAATTTCCTTTAAAGGATTAACAATGGGGCTCGTAGTTCACTTGAACTTGAAGAACAAAAAATTGGCGAATGGTACTGTTTGGATGCTTTGCATATATGTTTCTTAGACTATATAAACGCAATATATACAAAGATTTCAACCGTCTACCTGTTCCATTCATTGTTCTACTTGTCGAAAGTTACAAATAATTTCCGATAAAGGATTAACCATTGGGGCTCGTTGTTCACTTAAACTTGAAGAACAATAAATTGGCGAATTGTACTGTTTGGATGCTTTGCATATATGTTTCTTAGACTATATAGAAGCAATATATACAAAGATTTCAACCGTCTACCTGTTTCATTCAGTGTTCTACTTGTCGAAAGTTACAAATAATTTCCGATAAAGGATTAACAATGGGTCTCATTGTTCACATAAACTTGAAGAACAAAAAATTGGCGAATGGTACTGTTTGGATGCTTTGCATATATGTTTCTTAGACTATATAGAAGCAATATATACAAAGATTTCAACCGTCTACGTGTTCCAATCATTGTTCTACTTGTCGAAATTTACAAATAATTTCCTTTAAAGGATTAACAATGGGGCTCGTTGTTCACTTAAACTTGAAGAACAATAAATTCGCGAATTGTACTGTTTGGATGCTTTGAATATATGTTTCTTAGACTACATAGAAGCAATATATACAAAGATTTCAACCGTCTACCTGTTCCATTCATTGTTCTACTTGTCGAAATTTACAAATAATTTCCGATAAAGGATTAACCATTGGGGCTTATTGTTCACTTAAACTTGAAGAACAAAAAATTGGCGAATGGTACTGTTTGGATGCTTTGCATATATGTTTCTTAGACTATATAGAAGCAATATATACAAAGATTTCAACCGTCTACCTGTTCCATTCATTGTTCTACTTG
Organism: Cerceris ruficornis; assembly: GCA_963989415.1. Classification (NCBI taxonomy): domain Eukaryota; kingdom Metazoa; phylum Arthropoda; class Insecta; order Hymenoptera; family Crabronidae; genus Cerceris; species Cerceris ruficornis. The sequence goes on from CAXDIW010000442.1 coordinate 9,733, forward strand.
TCGAAAGTTACAAATAATTTCCGAAAAAGGATTAACCATTGGGGCTCATTGTTCACTTAAACTTGAAGAACAAAAAATTGGCGAATGGTACTGTTTGGATGCTTTGCATATATGTTTCTTAGACTATATAGAAGCAATATATACATTGATTTCAACCGGCTACCTGTTCCATTCATTGTTCTACTTGTCGCAAGTTACAAATAATTTCCGTTAAAGTATTAACAATGGGGCTCGTAGTTCACTTAAACTTTAAGATCAAATAATTGGCGAATTGTACTGTTTGGATTCTTTGCATATATGTTTCTTAGACTATACAGAAGCAATATATACAATGATTTCAACAGTCTACCTGTTCCATTCATTGTTCTACTTGTTGAAATTTACAAATAATTTCCATTAAAGGATTAATAATGGGGCTCGTAGTTCACTTAAACTTGAAGATCAAAAAATTGGCGAATGGTACTGTTTGGATGCTTTGCATATATGTTTCTTAGATTATATAGTAGCAATATATACAAAGATTTCAACCGTCTACAAGTTCCATTCATTCTTCTACTTGTCGAAATTTACAAATAATTTCCTTTAAAGGATTAACAATGGGGCTCGTTGTTCACTTAAACTTGAAGAACAATAAATTGGCGAATTGTACTGTTTGGATGATTTGCATATATGTTTCTTAGACTATATAGAAGCAATATATACAAAGATTTCAACCGTCTACCTGTTCCATTCATTGTTCTACTTGTCGAAAGTTACAAATAATTTCCGATAAAGGATTAACCATTGGGACTCATTGTTCACTTAAACTTGAAGAACAAAAAATTGGCGAATGGTACTGTTTGAATGCTTTGCATATATGTTTCTTAGACTATATAGAAGCAATATATACATTGATTTCAACCGGCTACCTGTTCCATTCATTGTTCTACTTGTCGAAAGTTACAAATAATTTCCGTTAAAGTATTAACAATGGGGCTCGTAGTTCACTTAAACTTGAAGATCAAATAATTGACGAATTGTACTGTTTGGATTCTTTGCATATATGTTTCTTAGACTATACAGAAGCAATATATACAATGATTTCAACAGTCTACCTGTTCCATTCATTGTTCTACTTGTTGAAATTTAGAAATAATTTCCTTTAAAGAATTAACAATGGGACTCGTAGTTCACTTAAACTTGAAGATCAAAAAATTGGCGAACGGTACTGTTTGGATGCTTTGCATATATGTTTCTTAGACTATATAGAAGCAATATATACAAAGATTTCAACCGTCTACCTGTTCCATTCGTGGTTCTACTTGTCGAAAGTTACAGATAATTTCCGATAAAGGATTAACCATTGGGGCTCATTGTTCACTTAAACTTGAAGGACAACAAATTGGCGAGTGGTAATGTTTGGATGCTTTGCATAAATGTTTCTTAGACTATATGGAAGCAATATATACAAAGATTTCAACCGTCTACGTGTTCCAATCATTGTTCTACTTGTCGAAAATTACAAATAATTTCCGATAAAGGATTAACCATTGGGGCTCATTGTTCACTTAAACTTGAAGAACAATAAATTGGCGAATTGTACTGTTTGGATGCTTTGCATATATGTTTCTTAGACTATATAGAAGCAATATATACAAAGATTTCAACCGTCTACGTGTTCCAATCATTGTTCTACTTGTCGAAATTTACAAATAATTTCCTTTAAAGGATTAACAATGGGGCTCGTTGTTCACTTAAACTTGAAGAACAATAAATTCGCGAATTGTACTGTTTGGATGCTTTGCATATATGTTTCTTAGACTATATAGAAGCAATATATACATTGATTTCAACCGGCTACCTGTTCCATTCATTGTTCTACTTGTCGCAAGTTAGAAATAATTTCCGTTAAAGTATTAACAATGGGGCTCGTAGTTCACTTAAACTTGAAGATCAAATAATTGGCGAATTGTACTGTTTGGATTCTTTGCATATATGTTTCTTAGACTATACAGAAGCAATATATACAATGATTTCAACAGTCTACCTGTTCCATTCATTGTTCTACTTGTTGAAATTTACAAATAATTTCCTTTAAAGGATTAACAATGGGGCTCGTAGTTCACTTAAACTTGAAGATCAAAAAATTGGCGAAAGGTACTGTTTGGATGCTTTGCATATATGTTTCTTAGATTATATAGTAGCAATATATACAAAGATTTCAACCGTCTACCTGTTCCATTCATTGTTCTACTTGTCGAAATTTACAAATAATTTCCTTTAAAGGATTAACAATGGGGCTCGTTGTTCACTTAAACTTGAAGAACAATAAATTCGCGAATTGTACTGTTTGGATGCTTTGCATATATGTTTCTTAGACTATATAGAAGCAATATATACATTGATTTCAACCGGCTACCTGTTCCATTCATTGTTCTACTTGTCGCAAGTTAGAAATAATTTCCGTTAAAGTATTAACAATGGGGCTCATTGTTCACTTAAACTTGAAGAACAAAAAATTGGCGAATGGTACTGTTTGGATGCTTTGCGTATATGTTTCTTAGACTATATAGAAGCAATATATACAATGATTTCAACAGTCTACCTGTTCCATTCATTGTTCTACTTGTCGAAATTTACAAATAATTTCCTTTAAAGGATTAACAATTGGGCTCGTAGTTCACTTAAACTTGAAGAACAAAAAATTGGCGAATTGTACTGTTTGGATGCTTTGAATATATGTTTCTTAGATTATTTAGAAGCAATATATAGAAAGATTTCACCCGTCTACATGTACTATTCATTGTTCTACTTGTAGAAAGTTACAAATAATTTCCGTTAAAGTATTAACAATGGGGCTCGTAGTTCACTTAAACTTGAAGAACAAAAAATTGGCGAATTGTACTGTTTGGATGCTTTGCATATATGTTTCTTAGACTATATGGAAGCAATATATACAATGATTTCAACCTTCTACCTATTCCATTCATTGTTCTACTTGCCGAAAATAACAAATAATTTCCGTTATAGGATTAACAATGGGGCTCGTAGTTCACTTAAACTTGAAGATCAAATAATTGGCGAATTGTACTGTTTGGATGCTTTGCATATATGTTTCTTAGACTATATAGAAGCAATATATACAAAGATTTCAACCGTCTACCTGTTCCATTCATTGTTCTACTTGTCGAAAGTTACAAATAATTTCCTTTAAAGGATTAACAATGGGGCTCGTAGTTCACTTAAACTTGAAGATCAAAAAATTGGCGAAAGGTACTGTTTGGATGCTTTGCATATATGTTTCTTATATTATATAGTAGCTATATATACAAAGATTTCAACCGTCTACCTGTTCCATTCATTGTTCTACTTGTCGAAATTTACAAATAATTTCCTTTAAAGGATTAACAATGGGGCTCGTTGTTCACTTAAACTTGAAGAACAATAAATTGGCGAATTGTACTGTTTGGATGCTTTGCATATATGTTTCTTAGACTATATAGAAGCAATATATACAAAGATTTCAACCGTCTACCTATTCCGTTCATTGTTCTACTTGTCGAAAGTTACAAATAATTTCCGATAAAGGATTAACCATTGGGGCTTATTGTTCACTTAAACTTGAAGAACAAAAAATTGGCGAATTGTACTGTTTGGATGCTTTGCATATATGTTTCTTAGACTATATAGAAGCAATATATACAATGATTTCAACAGTCTACCTGTTCCATTCATTGTTTTACTTGTCGAAATTTACAAATAATTTCCTTTAAAGGATTAACAATTGGGCTCGTAGTTCACTTAAACTTGAAGAACAAAAAATTGGCGAATTGTACTGTTTGGATGCTTTGAATATATGTTTCTTAGATTATTTAGAAGCAATATATAGTAAGATTTCACCCGTCTACCCGTACTATTCATTGTTCTACTTGTAGAAAGTTACAAATAATTTCCATTTCGTGATTATCAATGGGGCTCGCTGTTCACTTAAACTTGAAGATCAAAAAATTAGCGATTGTTACTGTTTAGATGCTTTGCATATAGGTTTCTTAGACTCTATAGAAGCAACATATACAAAGATTTCAACCGTCTACCTGTTCTATTCATTGTTCTACTTGTAGAAATTTACAAATAATTTTCTTTAAAGTATTAACAATGGGGCTCGTAGTTCACTTAAACTTGAAGATCAAATAATTGGCGAATTGTACTGTTTGGATGCTTTGAATATATGTTTCTTAGATTATTTAGAAGCAATATATAGAAAGATTTCACCCGTCTACATGTACTATTCATTGTTCTACTTGTAGAAAGTTACAAATAATTTCCGTTAAAGTATTAACAATGGGGCTCGTAGTTCACTTAAACTTGAAGAACAAAAAATTGGCGAATTGTACTGTTTGGATGCTTTGCATATATGTTTCTTAGACTATATGGAAGCAATATATACAATGATTTCAACCTTCTACCTATTCCATTCATTGTTCTACTTGCCGAAAATAACAAATAATTTCCGTTAAAGGATTAACAATGGGGCTCGTAGTTCACTTAAACTTGAAGATCAAATAATTGGCGAATTGTACTGTTTGGATGCTTTGCATATATGTTTCTTAGACTATATAGAAGCAATATATACAATGATTTCAACCGTCTACCTATTCCATTCATTGTTCTACTTGCCGAAAATAACAAATAATTTCCGATAAAGGATTAACCATTGGGGCTCATTGTTCACTTAAACTTGGAAAACAAAAAATTGGCGAATTGTACTGTTTGGATGCTTTGCATATATGTTTCTTAGACTATATGGAAGCAATATATACAATGATTTCAACCGTCTAAGTGTTCCATTCATTGTTCTACTTGTCGAAAGTTACAAATAATTTCCGATAAAGGATTAACAATGGGCCTCATTGTTCACTTAAACTTGAAGGACAAAAAATTGGAGAATGGTACTGTTTGGATGCTTTGCATATATGTTTCTTAGATTATATAGAAGCAATATATACAAAGATTTCAACCGTCTACCTGTTCCATTCATTGTTCTACTTGTCGAAAGTTACAAATAATTTCCGATAAAGGATTAACAATGGGGCTCATTGTTCACTTAAACTTGAAGGACAACAAATTGGCGAGTGGTAATGTTTGGATGCTTTGCATAAATGTTTCTTAGACTATATGGAAGCAATATATACAAAGATTTCAACCGTCTACGTGTTCCACTCATTGTTCTACTTGTCGAAAATTACAAATAATTTCCGATAAAGGATTAACCATTGGGGCTCATTGTTCACTTAAACTTGAAGAACAAAAAATTGGCGAATGGTACTGTTTGGATGCTTTGCGTATATGTTTCTTAGACTATATAGAAGCAATATATACAATGATTTCAACAGTCTACCTGTTCCATTCATTGTTCTACTTGTCGAAATTTACAAATAATTTCCTTTAAAGGATTAACAATTGGGCTCGTAGTTCACTTAAACTTGAAGAACAAAAAATTGGCGAATTGTACTGTTTGGATGCTTTGAATATATGTTTCTTAGATTATTTAGAAGCAATATATAGAAAGATTTCACCCGTCTACATGTACTATTCATTGTTCTACTTGTAGAAAGTTACAAATAATTTCCGTTAAAGTATTAACAATGGGGCTCGTAGTTCACTTAAACTTGAAGAACAAAAAATTGGCGAATTGTACTGTTTGGATGCTTTGCATATATGTTTCTTAGACTATATGGAAGCAATATATACAATGATTTCAACCTTCTACCTATTCCATTCATTGTTCTACTTGCCGAAAATAACAAATAATTTCCGTTAAAGGATTAACAATGGGGCTCGTAGTTCACTTAAACTTGAAGATCAAATAATTGGCGAATTGTACTGTTTGGATGCTTTGCATATATTTTTCTTAGACTATATAGAAGCAATATATACAATGATTTCAACCGTCTACCTATTCCATTCATTGTTCTACTTGCCGAAAATAACGAATAATTTCCGATAAAGGATTAACAATTGGGGCTCATTGTTCACTTAAACTTGGAAAACAAAAAATTGGCGAATTGTACTGTTTGGATGCTTTGCATATATGTTTCTTAGACTATATGGAAGCAATATATACAATGATTTCAACCGTCTAAGTGTTCCATTCATTGTTCTACTTGTCGAAAGTTACAAATAATTTCCGATAAAGGATTAACAATGGGCCTCATTGTTCACTTAAACTTGAAGGACAAAAAATTGGAGAATGGTACTGTTTGGATGCTTTGCATATATGTTTCTTAGATTATATAGAAGCAATATATACAAAGATTTCAACCGTCTACCTGTTCCATTCATTGTTCTACTTGTCGAAATTTACAAATAATTTCCGATAAAGGATTAACCATTGGGGCTTATTGTTCACTTAAACTTGAAGAACAAAAAATTGGCGAATGGTACTGTTTGGATGCTTTGCATATATGTTTCTTAGACTATATAGAAGCAATATATACAAAGATTTCAACCGTCTACCTGTTCCATTCATTGTTCTACTTGTCGAAAGTTACAAATAATTTCCGAAAAAGGATTAACCATTGGGGCTCATTGTTCACTTAAACTTGAAGAACAAAAAATTGGCGAATGGTACTGTTTGGATGCTTTGCATATATGTTTCTTAGACTATATAGAAGCAATATATACATTGATTTCAACCGGCTACCTGTTCCATTCATTGTTCTACTTGTCGCAAGTTACAAATAATTTCCGTTAAAGTATTAACAATGGGGCTCGTAGTTCACTTAAACTTTAAGATCAAATAATTGGCGAATTGTACTGTTTGGATTCTTTGCATATATGTTTCTTAGACTATACAGAAGCAATATATACAATGATTTCAACAGTCTACCTGTTCCATTCATTGTTCTACTTGTTGAAATTTACAAATAATTTCCATTAAAGGATTAATAATGGGGCTCGTAGTTCACTTAAACTTGAAGATCAAAAAATTGGCGAATGGTACTGTTTGGATGCTTTGCATATATGTTTCTTAGATTATATAGTAGCAATATATACAAAGATTTCAACCGTCTACAAGTTCCATTCATTCTTCTACTTGTCGAAATTTACAAATAATTTCCTTTAAAGGATTAACAATGGGGCTCGTTGTTCACTTAAACTTGAAGAACAATAAATTGGCGAATTGTACTGTTTGGATGATTTGCATATATGTTTCTTAGACTATATAGAAGCAATATATACAAAGATTTCAACCGTCTACCTGTTCCATTCATTGTTCTACTTGTCGAAAGTTACAAATAATTTCCGATAAAGGATTAACCATTGGGACTCATTGTTCACTTAAACTTGAAGAACAAAAAATTGGCGAATGGTACTGTTTGAATGCTTTGCATATATGTTTCTTAGACTATATAGAAGCAATATATACATTGATTTCAACCGGCTACCTGTTCCATTCATTGTTCTACTTGTCGAAAGTTACAAATAATTTCCGTTAAAGTATTAACAATGGGGCTCGTAGTTCACTTAAACTTGAAGATCAAATAATTGACGAATTGTACTGTTTGGATTCTTTGCATATATGTTTCTTAGACTATACAGAAGCAATATATACAATGATTTCAACAGTCTACCTGTTCCATTCATTGTTCTACTTGTTGAAATTTAGAAATAATTTCCTTTAAAGAATTAACAATGGGACTCGTAGTTCACTTAAACTTGAAGATCAAAAAATTGGCGAACGGTACTGTTTGGATGCTTTGCATATATGTTTCTTAGACTATATAGAAGCAATATATACAAAGATTTCAACCGTCTACCTGTTCCATTCGTGGTTCTACTTGTCGAAAGTTACAGATAATTTCCGATAAAGGATTAACCATTGGGGCTCATTGTTCACTTAAACTTGAAGGACAACAAATTGGCGAGTGGTAATGTTTGGATGCTTTGCATAAATGTTTCTTAGACTATATGGAAGCAATATATACAAAGATTTCAACCGTCTACGTGTTCCAATCATTGTTCTACTTATCGAAAATTACAAATAATTTCCGATAAAGGATTAACCATTGGGGCTCATTGTTCACTTAAACTTGAAGAACAATAAATTGGCGAATTGTACTGTTTGGATGCTTTGCATATATGTTTCTTAGACTATATAGAAGCAATATATACAAAGATTTCAACCGTCTACGTGTTCCAATCATTGTTCTACTTGTCGAAATTTACAAATAATTTCCTTTAAAGGATTAACAATGGGGCTCGTTGTTCACTTAAACTTGAAGAACAATAAATTCGCGAATTGTACTGTTTGGATGCTTTGCATATATGTTTCTTAGACTATATAGAAGCAATATATACATTGATTTCAACCGGCTACCTGTTCCATTCATTGTTCTACTTGTCGCAAGTTAGAAATAATTTCCGTTAAAGTATTAACAATGGGGCTCGTAGTTCACTTAAACTTGAAGATCAAATAATTGGCGAATTGTACTGTTTGGATTCTTTGCATATATGTTTCTTAGACTATACAGAAGCAATATATACAATGATTTCAACAGTCTACCTGTTCCATTCATTGTTCTACTTGTTGAAATTTACAAATAATTTCCTTTAAAGGATTAACAATGGGGCTCGTAGTTCACTTAAACTTGAAGATCAAAAAATTGGCGAAAGGTACTGTTTGGATGCTTTGCATATATGTTTCTTAGATTATATAGTAGCAATATATACAAAGATTTCAACCGTCTACCTGTTCCATTCATTGTTCTACTTGTCGAAATTTACAAATAATTTCCTTTAAAGGATTAACAATGGGGCTCGTTGTTCACTTAAACTTGAAGAACAATAAATTCGCGAATTGTACTGTTTGGATGCTTTGCATATATGTTTCTTAGACTATATAGAAGCAATATATACATTGATTTCAACCGGCTACCTGTTCCATTCATTGTTCTACTTGTCGCAAGTTAGAAATAATTTCCGTTAAAGTATTAACAATGGGGCTCATTGTTCACTTAAACTTGAAGAACAAAAAATTGGCGAATGGTACTGTTTGGATGCTTTGCGTATATGTTTCTTAGACTATATAGAAGCAATATATACAATGATTTCAACAGTCTACCTGTTCCATTCATTGTTCTACTTGTCGAAATTTACAAATAATTTCCTTTAAAGGATTAACAATTGGGCTCGTAGTTCACTTAAACTTGAAGAACAAAAAATTGGCGAATTGTACTGTTTGGATGCTTTGAATATATGTTTCTTAGATTATTTAGAAGCAATATATAGAAAGATTTCACCCGTCTACATGTACTATTCATTGTTCTACTTGTAGAAAGTTACAAATAATTTCCGTTAAAGTATTAACAATGGGGCTCGTAGTTCACTTAAACTTGAAGAACAAAAAATTGGCGAATTGTACTGTTTGGATGCTTTGCATATATGTTTCTTAGACTATATGGAAGCAATATATACAATGATTTCAACCTTCTACCTATTCCATTCATTGTTCTACTTGCCGAAAATAACAAATAATTTCCGTTATAGGATTAACAATGGGGCTCGTAGTTCACTTAAACTTGAAGATCAAATAATTGGCGAATTGTACTGTTTGGATGCTTTGCATATATGTTTCTTAGACTATATAGAAGCAATATATACAAAGATTTCAACCGTCTACCTGTTCCATTCATTGTTCTACTTGTCGAAAGTTACAAATAATTTCCTTTAAAGGATTAACAATGGGGCTCGTAGTTCACTTAAACTTGAAGATCAAAAAATTGGCGAAAGGTACTGTTTGGATGCTTTGCATATATGTTTCTTATATTATATAGTAGCTATATATACAAAGATTTCAACCGTCTACCTGTTCCATTCATTGTTCTACTTGTCGAAATTTACAAATAATTTCCTTTAAAGGATTAACAATGGGGCTCGTTGTTCACTTAAACTTGAAGAACAATAAATTGGCGAATTGTACTGTTTGGATGCTTTGCATATATGTTTCTTAGACTATATAGAAGCAATATATACAAAGATTTCAACCGTCTACCTATTCCGTTCATTGTTCTACTTGTCGAAAGTTACAAATAATTTCCGATAAAGGATTAACCATTGGGGCTTATTGTTCACTTAAACTTGAAGAACAAAAAATTGGCGAATTGTACTGTTTGGATGCTTTGCATATATGTTTCTTAGACTATATAGAAGCAATATATACAATGATTTCAACAGTCTACCTGTTCCATTCATTGTTTTACTTGTCGAAATTTACAAATAATTTCCTTTAAAGGATTAACAATTGGGCTCGTAGTTCACTTAAACTTGAAGAACAAAAAATTGGCGAATTGTACTGTTTGGATGCTTTGAATATATGTTTCTTAGATTATTTAGAAGCAATATATAGTAAGATTTCACCCGTCTACCCGTACTATTCATTGTTCTACTTGTAGAAAGTTACAAATAATTTCCATTTCGTGATTATCAATGGGGCTCGCTGTTCACTTAAACTTGAAGATCAAAAAATTAGCGATTGTTACTGTTTAGATGCTTTGCATATAGGTTTCTTAGACTCTATAGAAGCAACATATACAAAGATTTCAACCGTCTACCTGTTCTATTCATTGTTCTACTTGTAGAAATTTACAAATAATTTCCTTTAAAGTATTAACAATGGGGCTCGTAGTTCACTTAAACTTGAAGATCAAATAATTGGCGAATTGTACTGTTTGGATGCTTTGAATATATGTTTCTTAGATTATTTAGAAGCAATATATAGAAAGATTTCACCCGTCTACATGTACTATTCATTGTTCTACTTGTAGAAAGTTACAAATAATTTCCGTTAAAGTATTAACAATGGGGCTCGTAGTTCACTTAAACTTGAAGAACAAAAAATTGGCGAATTGTACTGTTTGGATGCTTTGCATATATGTTTCTTAGACTATATGGAAGCAATATATACAATGATTTCAACCTTCTACCTATTCCATTCATTGTTCTACTTGCCGAAAATAACAAATAATTTCCGTTAAAGGATTAACAATGGGGCTCGTAGTTCACTTAAACTTGAAGATCAAATAATTGGCGAATTGTACTGTTTGGATGCTTTGCATATATGTTTCTTAGACTATATAGAAGCAATATATACAATGATTTCAACCGTCTACCTATTCCATTCATTGTTCTACTTGCCGAAAATAACAAATAATTTCCGATAAAGGATTAACCATTGGGGCTCATTGTTCACTTAAACTTGGAAAACAAAAAATTGGCGAATTGTACTGTTTGGATGCTTTGCATATATGTTTCTTAGACTATATGGAAGCAATATATACAATGATTTCAACCGTCTAAGTGTTCCATTCATTGTTCTACTTGTCGAAAGTTACAAATAATTTCCGATAAAGGATTAACAATGGGCCTCATTGTTCACTTAAACTTGAAGGACAAAAAATTGGAGAATGGTACTGTTTGGATGCTTTGCATATATGTTTCTTAGATTATATAGAAGCAATATATACAAAGATTTCAACCGTCTACCTGTTCCATTCATTGTTCTACTTGTCGAAAGTTACAAATAATTTCCGATAAAGGATTAACAATGGGGCTCATTGTTCACTTAAACTTGAAGGACAACAAATTGGCGAGTGGTAATGTTTGGATGCTTTGCATAAATGTTTCTTAGACTATATGGAAGCAATATATACAAAGATTTCAACCGTCTACGTGTTCCACTCATTGTTCTACTTGTCGAAAATTACAAATAATTTCCGATAAAGGATTAACCATTGGGGCTCATTGTTCACTTAAACTTGAAGAACAAAAAATTGGCGAATGGTACTGTTTGGATGCTTTGCGTATATGTTTCTTAGACTATATAGAAGCAATATATACAATGATTTCAACAGTCTACCTGTTCCATTCATTGTTCTACTTGTCGAAATTTACAAATAATTTCCTTTAAAGGATTAACAATTGGGCTCGTAGTTCACTTAAACTTGAAGAACAAAAAATTGGCGAATTGTACTGTTTGGATGCTTTGAATATATGTTTCTTAGATTATTTAGAAGCAATATATAGAAAGATTTCACCCGTCTACATGTACTATTCATTGTTCTACTTGTAGAAAGTTACAAATAATTTCCGTTAAAGTATTAACAATGGGGCTCGTAGTTCACTTAAACTTGAAGAACAAAAAATTGGCGAATTGTACTGTTTGGATGCTTTGCATATATGTTTCTTAGACTATATGGAAGCAATATATACAATGATTTCAACCTTCTACCTATTCCATTCATTGTTCTACTTGCCGAAAATAACAAATAATTTCCGTTAAAGGATTAACAATGGGGCTCGTAGTTCACTTAAACTTGAAGATCAAATAATTGGCGAATTGTACTGTTTGGATGCTTTGCATATATTTTTCTTAGACTATATAGAAGCAATATATACAATGATTTCAACCGTCTACCTATTCCATTCATTGTTCTACTTGCCGAAAATAACGAATAATTTCCGATAAAGGATTAACAATTGGGGCTCATTGTTCACTTAAACTTGGAAAACAAAAAATTGGCGAATTGTACTGTTTGGATGCTTTGCATATATGTTTCTTAGACTATATGGAAGCAATATATACAATGATTTCAACCGTCTAAGTGTTCCATTCATTGTTCTACTTGTCGAAAGTTACAAATAATTTCCGATAAAGGATTAACAATGGGCCTCATTGTTCACTTAAACTTGAAGGACAAAAAATTGGAGAATGGTACTGTTTGGATGCTTTGCATATATGTTTCTTAGATTATATAGAAGCAATATATACAAAGATTTCAACCGTCTACCTGTTCCATTCATTGTTCTACTTGTCGCAAGTTACAAATAATTTCCGTTAAAGTATTAACAATGGGGCTCGTAGTTCACTTAAACTTGAAGATCAAATAATTGGCGAATTGTACTGTTTGGATGCTTTGCATATTTGTTTCGTAGACTATATAGAAGCAATATATACAATGATTTCAACCGTCTACCTATTCCATTCTTTGTTCTACTTGCCGAAAATAACAAATAATTTCCGATAAAGGATTAACCATTGGGGCTCATTGTTCACTTAAACTTGGAAAACAAAAAATTGGCGAATTGTACTGTTTGGATGCTTTGCATATATGTTTCTTAGACTATATGGAAGCAATATATACAATGATTTCAACCTTCTACCTATTCCATTCATTGTTCTACTTTCCGAAAATAACAAATAATTTCCGTTTCATGATTATCAATGGGGCTCGTTGTTCACTTAAACTTGAAGAACAAAAAATTGGCAAATGGTACTGTTTGGATGCTTTGCATATATGTTTCTTAGATTATATAGAAGCAATATATACAAAGATTTCAACCGTCTACCTGTTCCATTCATTGTTCTACTTGTCGCAAGTTACAAATAATTTCCGTTAAAGTATTAACAATGGGGCTCGTAGTTCACTTAAACTTGAAGATCAAATAATTGGCGAATTGTACTGTTTGGATGCTTTGCATATATGTTTCTTAGACTATATAGAAGCAATATATACAAAGATTTCAACTGTCTACCTGTTCCATTCATTGTTCTACTTGTAGAAAGTTACAACTAATTTCCGTTAAAGGATTAACAATGGGGCTCGTAGTTCACATAAACTTGAAGAACAAAAAATGGGCGAAGTGTACTGTTTGGATGCTTTGCATATTTGTTTCTTAGACTATATGGAAGCAATATATACAAAGATTTCATCCGTCTACCTGTTCTATTCATTGTTCTACTTGTAGAAAGTTACAAATAATTTCCGTTTCATGATTATCAATGGGGCTCGTTGTTCACTTAAACTTGAAGAACAAAAAATTGGCAAATGGTACTGTTTGGATGCTTTGCATATATGTTTCTTAGATTATATAGAAGCAATATATACAAAGATTTCAACCGTCTACCTGTTCCATTCATTGTTCTACTTGTCGCAAGTTACAAATAATTTCCGTTAAAGTATTAACAATGGGGCTCGTAGTTAACTTAAACTTGAAGATCAAATAATTGGCGAATTGTACTGTTTGGATGCTTTGCATATATGTTTCTTAGACTATTTAGAAGCAATATATAGAAAGATTTCACCCGTCTACCTGTACTATTCATTGTTCTACTTGTAGAAAGTTACAAATAATTTTCATTTCATGATTATCAATGGGGTTCGCTGTTCACTTGAACTTGAAGATCAAAAAATTGGCGATTGTTACTGTTTAGATGCTTTGCATATAGGTTTCGTAGACTATATAGAAGCAACATATACAAAGATTTCAACCGTCTACCTGTTCTATTCATTGTTCTACTTGTCGAAAATTACAAATAATTTCCGATAAAGGATTAACCATTGGGGCTCGTTGTTCACTTAAATTTGAAGAACAAAAAATTGGCGAATTGTACTGTTTGGATGCTTTGCATATATGTTTCTTAGACTATTTAGAAGCAATATATAGAAAGATTTCACCCGTCTACATGTACTATTCATTGTTCTACTTGTAGAAAGTTACAAATAATTTCCATTTCATGATTATCAATGGGGCTCGCTGTTCACTTAAACTTGAAGATCAAAAAATTGGCGATTGTTACTGTTTAGATGCTTTGCATATTGGTTTCGTAGACTATATAGAAGCAACATATACAAAGATTTCAAACGTCTACCTGTTCTATTCATTGTTCTACTTGTCGAAAATTAGAAATAATTTCCGATAAAGGATTAACCATTGGGTCTCATTGTTCACTTAAACTTGAAGACCAAAAAATTGGCATATGGTATTGTTTGGAGGCTTTGCGTACATGTTTCTTAGACTATATGGAAGCAATATATACAAAGATTTCAACCGTCTACCTGTTCCATTCATTGTTCTACTTGTCGAAATTTACAAATAATTTCCTTTAAAGGACTAACAATGGGGCTCGTAGTTCACTTAAACTTGAAGAACAAAAAATTGGTGAATTGAATTGTTTGGATGCTTTGCATATATGTTTCTTAGACTATTTAGAAGCAATATATATAAAGATTTCACCCGTCTACCTGTACTATTCCTTGTTCTACTTGTAGAAAGTTACAAATAATTTCCATTTCATGATTATCAATGGGGCTCGCTGTTCACTTAAACTTGAAGATCAAAAAATTGGCGATAGTTACTGTTTAGATGCTTTGCAAATATGTTTCTAAGATTATATAGAAGCAATATATAAAAAGATTTCAACCGTCTACCTGTTCCATTCATTGTTCTACTTGTCGAAATTTACAAATAATTTCCTTTAAAGGATTAACAATGGGACTCGTTGTTCACTTAAACTTGAAGAACAAAAAATTGGCGAATTGTACTGTTTGGATGCTTTGCATATTTGTTTCGTAGACTATATAGAAGCAATATATACAATGATTTCAACCGTCTACATGATCCATTCATCGTTCTACTTGTCGAAATTTACAAATAATTTCCTTTAAAGGATTAACAATGGGGCTCGTAGTTCACTTAAACATGAAGATGAAATAATTGGCGAATTGTACTGTTTGGATGCTTTGCATATGTGTCTCTTAGATTATATAGAAGCAATATATACAATGATTTCAACCGTCTACCTGTTCCATTCATTGTTCTACTTGTCGAAAGTTACAAATTATTTCCGTTAAGGGATTAACAATGGGGATCGTAGTTTACTTAAACTTGAAGAACAAAAAATTGGCGAATGGTACTGTTTGGATGCTTTGCGTACATGTTTCTTAGGCTATATGGAAGCAACATATACAAAGATTTCAACCGTCTACCTGTACCATTCATTGTTCTGCTTGTCGAAAATTACAAATAATTTCCTTTAAAGGATTAACAATGGGGCTCGTTGTTCACTTAAACTTGAAGAACAAAAAATTGGCGAATTGTACTGTTTGGATGCTTTGCATATATGTTTCTTAGACTATATAGAAGCAACATATACAAAGATTTCAACCGTCTACCTGTTCCATTCATTGTTCTACTTGTCGAAAGTTACAAATAATTTCCGATAAAGGCTTAACAATGGGGCTCATTGTTCACTTAAACTTGAAGGACAAAAAATTGGCGAATTGTACTGTTTGGATGCTTTGCGTACATGGTTCTTAGACTATATGGAAGCAACATATACAAAGATTTCAACCGTCTACCTGTACCATTCATTGTTCTGCTTGTCGAAAATTACAAATAATTTCCTTTAAAGGATTAACAATGGGGCTCGTTGTTCACTTAAACTTGAAGAACAAAAAATTGGCGAATTGTACTGTTTGGATGCTTTGCATGTATGTTTCTTAGACTATATGGAAGCAATATATACATTGATTTCAACCGTCTAAATATTCCATTCATTGTTCTACTTGTCGAAATTTACAAATAATTTCCTTTAAAGGATTAACAATGGGGCTCGTTGTACACTTAAACTTGAAGAACAATGAATTGGCGAATTGTACTGTTTGGATGCTTTGCATATATGTTTCTTAGACTATATAGAAGCAATATATACAAAGATTTCAACCGTCTACCTATTCCGTTCATTGTTCTACTTGTCGAAAGTTACAAATAATTTCCGATAAAGGATTAACCATTGGGGCTTATTGTTCACTTAAACTTGAAGAACAAAAAATTGGCGAATTGTACTGTTTGGATGCTTTGCATATATGTTTCTTAGACTATATAGAAGCAATATATACAATGATTTCAACAGTCTACCTGTTCCATTCATTGTTTTACTTGTCGAAATTTACAAATAATTTCCTTTAAAGGATTAACAATTGGGCTCGTAGTTCACTTAAACTTGAAGAACAAAAAATTGGCGAATTGTACTGTTTGGATGCTTTGAATATATGTTTCTTAGATTATTTAGAAGCAATATATAGTAAGATTTCACCCGTCTACCCGTACTATTCATTGTTCTACTTGTAGAAAGTTACAAATAATTTCCATTTCGTGATTATCAATGGGGCTCGCTGTTCACTTAAACTTGAAGATCAAAAAATTAGCGATTGTTACTGTTTAGATGCTTTGCATATAGGTTTCTTAGACTCTATAGAAGCAACATATACAAAGATTTCAACCGTCTACCTGTTCTATCCATTGTTCTACTTGTAGAAATTTACAAATAATTTCCTTTAAAGTATTAACAATGGGGCTCGTAGTTCACTTAAACTTGAAGATCAAATAATTGGCGAATTGTACTGTTTGGATGCTTTGAATATATGTTTCTTAGATTATTTAGAAGCAATATATAGAAAGATTTCACCCGTCTACATGTACTATTCATTGTTCTACTTGTAGAAAGTTACAAATAATTTCCGTTAAAGTATTAACAATGGGGCTCGTAGTTCACTTAAACTTGAAGAACAAAAAATTGGCGAATTGTACTGTTTGGATGCTTTGCATATATGTTTCTTAGACTATATGGAAGCAATATATACAATGATTTCAACCTTCTACCTATTCCATTCATTGTTCTACTTGCCGAAAATAACAAATAATTTCCGTTAAAGGATTAACAATGGGGCTCGTAGTTCACTTAAACTTGAAGATCAAATAATTGGCGAATTGTACTGTTTGGATGCTTTGCATATATGTTTCTTAGACTATATAGAAGCAATATATACAATGATTTCAACCGTCTACCTATTCCATTCATTGTTCTACTTGCCGAAAATAACAAATAATTTCCGATAAAGGATTAACCATTGGGGCTCATTGTTCACTTAAACTTGGAAAACAAAAAATTGGCGAATTGTACTGTTTGGATGCTTTGCATATATGTTTCTTAGACTATATGGAAGCAATATATACAATGATTTCAACCGTCTAAGTGTTCCATTCATTGTTCTACTTGTCGAAAGTTACAAATAATTTCCGATAAAGGATTAACAATGGGCCTCATTGTTCACTTAAACTTGAAGGACAAAAAATTGGAGAATGGTACTGTTTGGATGCTTTGCATATATGTTTCTTAGATTATATAGAAGCAATATATACAAAGATTTCAACCGTCTACCTGTTCCATTCATTGTTCTACTTGTCGAAAGTTACAAATAATTTCCGATAAAGGATTAACAATGGGGCTCATTGTTCACTTAAACTTGAAGGACAACAAATTGGCGAGTGGTAATGTTTGGATGCTTTGCATAAATGTTTCTTAGACTATATGGAAGCAATATATACAAAGATTTCAACCGTCTACGTGTTCCACTCATTGTTCTACTTGTCGAAAATTACAAATAATTTCCGATAAAGGATTAACCATTGGGGCTCATTGTTCACTTAAACTTGAAGAACAAAAAATTGGCGAATGGTACTGTTTGGATGCTTTGCGTATATGTTTCTTAGACTATATAGAAGCAATATATACAATGATTTCAACAGTCTACCTGTTCCATTCATTGTTCTACTTGTCGAAATTTACAAATAATTTCCGTTAAAGTATTAACAATGGGGCTCGTAGTTCACTTAAACTTGAAGATCAAATAATTGGCGAATTGTACTGTTTGGATGCTTTGCATATTTGTTTCGTAGACTATATAGAAGCAATATATACAATGATTTCAACCGTCTACCTATTCCATTCTTTGTTCTACTTGCCGAAAATAACAAATAATTTCCGATAAAGGATTAACCATTGGGGCTCATTGTTCACTTAAACTTGGAAAACAAAAAATTGGCGAATTGTACTGTTTGGATGCTTTGCATATATGTTTCTTAGACTATATGGAAGCAATATATACAATGATTTCAACCTTCTACCTATTCCATTCATTGTTCTACTTTCCGAAAATAACAAATAATTTCCGTTAAAGGATTAACAATGGGGCTCGTAGTTCACATAAACTTGAAGAACAAAAAATGGGCGAAGTGTACTGTTTGGATGCTTTGCATATTTGTTTCTTAGACTATATGGAAGCAATATATACAAAGATTTCAACCGTCTACCTGTTCTATTCATTGTTCTACTTGTAGAAAGTTACAAATAATTTCCGTTTCATGATTATCAATGGGGCTCGTTGTTCACTTAAACTTGAAGAACCAAAAATTGGCAAATGGTACTGTTTGGATGCTTTGCATATATGTTTCTTAGATTATATAGAAGCAATATATACAAAGATTTCAACCGTCTACCTGTTCCATTCATTGTTCTACTTGTCGCAAGTTACAAATAATTTCCGTTAAAGTATTAACAATGGGGCTCGTAGTTCACTTAAACTTGAAGATCAAATAATTGGCGAATTGTACTGTTTGGATGCTTTGCATATATGTTTCTTAGACTATATAGAAGCAATATATACAAAGATTTCAACTGTCTACCTGTTCCATTCATTGTTCTACTTGTAGAAAGTTACAACTAATTTCCGTTAAAGGATTAACAATGGGGCTCGTAGTTCACATAAACTTGAAGAACAAAAAATGGGCGAAGTGTACTGTTTGGATGCTTTGCATATTTGTTTCTTAGACTATATGGAAGCAATATATACAAAGATTTCATCCGTCTACCTGTTCTATTCATTGTTCTACTTGTAGAAAGTTACAAATAATTTCCGTTTCATGATTATCAATGGGGCTCGTTGTTCACTTAAACTTGAAGAACAAAAAATTGGCAAATGGTACTGTTTGGATGCTTTGCATATATGTTTCTTAGATTATATAGAAGCAATATATACAAAGATTTCAACCGTCTACCTGTTCCATTCATTGTTCTACTTGTCGCAAGTTACAAATAATTTCCGATAAAGGATTAACAATGGGGCCTGTAGTTCACTTAAACTTGAAGAACAATAAATTGGCGAATTGTACTGTTTGGATGCTTTGCATATATGTTTCTTAGACTATATAGAAGCAATATATACAAAGAATTCAACCGTCTACCTGTTCCATTCATTGTTCTACTTGTCGAAAGTTACAAATAATTTCCGATAAAGGATTAACCATTGGGGCTCGTTGTTCACTTAAACTTGAAGAACAATAAATTGGCGAATTGTACTGTTTGGATGCTTTGCATATATGTTTCTTAGACTATATAGACGCAATATATACAAGGATTTCAACCGTCTACCTGTTCCATTCATTGTTCTACTTGTCGAAAGTTACAAATAATTACCGATAAAGGATTAACCATTGGGGCTCATCGTTCACTTAAACTTGAAGAACAAAAAATTGGCGAATTGTACTGTTTGGATGCTTTGCATATATGTTTCTTAGACTATATGGAAGCAATATATACAAAGATTTCAACCGTCTACGTGTTCCAATCATTGTTCTACTTGCCGAAATTTACAAACAATTTCCTTTAAAGGATTAACAATGGGGTTCGTAGTTCACTTAAACTTGAAGAGGAAAAAATTTGCGAATTGTACTGTTTGGACGCTATGCATATATGTTTCTTAGACTATATAGAAGCAATATATACAATGATTTCAACAGTCTACCTGTTCCATTCATTGTTCTACTTGTCGAAATTTACAAATAATTTCCTATAAAGGATTAACAATGGGGCTCGTAGTGCACTTAAACTTGAAGAACAAAAAATTGGCGAATGGTACTGTTTGGATGCTTTGCGTACA
This sequence comes from Cerceris ruficornis, assembly GCA_963989415.1. Classification (NCBI taxonomy): domain Eukaryota; kingdom Metazoa; phylum Arthropoda; class Insecta; order Hymenoptera; family Crabronidae; genus Cerceris; species Cerceris ruficornis. Next base: position 30,330 of record CAXDIW010000442.1, read on the forward strand.
TTTTTCTTAGACTATATGGAAGCAATATATACAAAGATTTCAACCGTCTACATGATCCATTCATTGTTCTACTTGTCGAAATTTACAAATAATTTCCTTTAAAGGATTAACAATGGGGCTCATAGTTCACTTAAACATGAAGATGAAATAATTGGCGAATTGTACTGTTTGGATGCTTTGCATATGTGTCTCTTAGATTATATAGAAGCAATATATACAATGATTTCAACCGTCTACCTGTTCCATTCATTGTTCTACTTGTCGAAAGTTACAAATAATTTCCGTTAAAGGATAAACAATGGGGATCGTAGTTTACTTAAACTTGAAGAACAAAAAATTGGCGAATTGTACTGTTTCGATGCTTTGCATATATGTTTCTTAGACTATATAGAAGCAGTATATACAATGATTTCAACAGTCTACCTGTTCCATTCATTGTTCTACTTGTCGAAATTTACAAATAATTTCCATTTCATGATTATCAATGGGGCTCGCTGTTCACTTAAACTTGAAGATCAAAAAATTGGCGATTGTTACTGTTTAGATGCTTTGCATATAAATTTCTTAGAGTATATAGAAGCATCATATACAAAGATTTCAACCGTCTACCTGTTCTATTCATTGTTCTACTTGTAGAAATTTACAAATAATTTCCGTTTCATGATTATCAATGGGGCTCGTTGTTCACTTAAACTTGAAGAACAAAAAATTAGCGAATGGTACTGTTTGGATGCTTTGCATATATGTTTCTTAGATTATATAGAAGCAATATATACAAAGATTTCAACCGTCTACCTGTTCCATTCATTGTTCTACTTGTCGCAAGTTACAAATAATTTCCGTTAAAGTATTAACAATGGGGCTCGTAGTTCACTTAAACTTGAAGAGCAAAAAATTGGCGAATTGTACTGTTTGGATGCTTTGCATATATGTTTCTTAGACTATTTAGAAGCAATATATACAATGATTTCAACCGTCTACCTATTCCATTCATTGTTCTACTTGCCGAAATTTACAAATAATTTCCTTTAAAGGATTAACAATGGGGCTCGTAGTTCACTTAAACTTGAAGAGCAAAAAATTGTCGAATTGTACTGTTTGGATGCTTTGCATATATGTTTCTTAGACTATATAGAAGCAATATATACAATGATTTCAACCGTCTACCTGTTCCATTCATTGTTCTACTTGTCGAAATTTACAAATAATTTCCGATAAAGGATTAACCATTGGGGCTCATTGTTCACTTAAACTTGAAGAACAAAAAATTGGCGAATTGTACTGTTTGGATGCTTTGCATATATGTTTCTTAGACTATATAGAAGCAATGTATACAAAGATTTCAACCGTCTACCTGTTCCATTCATTGTTCTACTTGTCGAAAGTTACAATTAATTTCCGTTAAAGGATTAACAATGGGGCTCGTAGTTCACTTAAACTTGAAATACAAGAAATTGGCGAATTGTACTGTTTGGATGCTTTGCATATATGTTTCTTAGACTATATAGAAGCAACACATAGAAAGAATTCACCCGTCTACCTGTTCTATTCATTGTTCTACTTGTAGAAAGTTAGAAATAATTTCCGTTTCATGATTATCAATGGGGCTTGTTGTTCACTTAAACTTGAAGAACAAAAAATTGGCGAATTGTACTGTTTGGATGCTTTGCATATATGTTTCTTAGACTATATAGAAGCAATATATACAAAGATTTCAACCGTCTACGTGATCCAATCATTGTTCTACTTGTCGAAATTTACAAATATTTTCCTTTAAAGGATTAACAATGGGGCTCGTTGTTCACTCAAACTTGAAGAACAATAAATTGGCGAATTGTACTGTTTGGATGCTTTGCATATATGTTTCTTAGACTATATAGAAGCAATATATACAATGATTTCAACAGTCTACCTGTTCCATTCATTGTTCTAATTGTAGAAAATTACAATTAATTTCCGTTAAAGGATTAACAATGGGGATCGTAGTTCACTTAAACTTGCAGAACATAAAATTGGCGAATTGTACTGTTTGGATGCTTTGCATATATGTTTCTTAGACTATATAGAAGCAATATATACAAAGATTTCAACCGTCTACCTGTTCCATTCACTGTTCTACTTGTCGAAATTTACAAATAATTTCCTTTAAAGGATTAACAATGGGGCTCGTAGTTCACTTAAACTTGAAGAACAAAAAATTGGCGAATTGTACTGTTTGGATGCTTTGCATATATGTTTCTTAGACTATATAGAAGCAATATATACAAAGATTTCAACCGTCTACCTGTTCCATTCATTGTTCTACTTGTCGAAAGTTACAAATAATTTCCGATAAAGGATTAACCATTGGGGCTCATTGTTCACTTAAACTTGAAGAACAAAAAATTGGCGAATTGTACTGTTTGGATGCTTTGAGTATATGTTTCTTATACTATAAAGAAGCAATATATACAAAGATTTCAACCGTCTATCTGTTCCATTCACTGTTCTACTTGTCGAAAGTTACAAATAATTTCCGTTAAGGGATTAACAATGGGGATCGTAGTTCACTTAAACTTGCAGATCAAATAATTGGCGAATTGTACTGTTTGGGTGCTTTGCATATATGTTTCTTAGACTATTTAGAAGCAATATATACTATGATTTCAACAGTCTACCTGTTCCATTCATTGTTCTACTTGTCGAAATTTACAAATAATTTCCTTTAAAGGATTAACAATGGGGCTCGTAGTTCACTTAAACTTGAAGAACAAAAAAATGGCGAATGGTACTGTTTGGATGCTTTGCATATATGTTTCTTAGACTATATAGAAGCAATATATACAAAGATTTCAACCATCTACCTGTTCCATTCATTGTTCTACTTGTCGATAGTTACAAATAATTTCCGATAACGGATTAACCATTGGGGCTCATTGTTCACTTAAACTTGAAGAACAAAAAATTGGCGAATTGTACTGTTTGGATGCTTTGAGTATATGTTTCTTATACTATAAAGAACCAATATATACAAAGATTTCAACCGTCTACCTGTTCCATTCACTGTTCTACTTGTCGAAAGTTACAAATAATTTCCGTTAAGGGATTAACAATGGGGATCGTAGTTCACTTAAACTTGAAGATCAAATAATTGGCGAATTGTACTGTTTGGATGCTTTGCATATATGTTTCTTAGACTATTTAGAAGCAATATATACAATGATTTCAACCGTCTACCTATTCCATTCATTGTTCTACTTGCCGAAATTTACAAATAATTTCCTTTAAAGGATTAACAATGGGGCTCGTAGTTCACTTAAACTTGAAGAGCAAAAAATTGTCGAATTGTACTGTTTGGATGCTTTGCATATATGTTTCTTAGACTATATAGAAGCAATATATACAATGATTTCAACCGTCTACCTGTCCCATTCATTGTTCTACTTGTCGAAATTTACAAATAATTTCCGATAAAGGATTAACCATTGGGGCTCATTGTTCACTTAAACTTGAAGAACAAAAAATTGGCGAATTGTACTGTTTGGATGCTTTGCATATATGTTTCTTAGACTATATAGAAGCAATATATACAAAGATTTCAACCGTCTACCTGTTCCATTCATTGTTCTACTTGTCGAAAGTTACAAATAATTTCCTTTAAAGGATTAACAATGGGGCTCGTTGTTCACTTAAACTTGAAGAACAATAAATTGGCGAATTGTACTGTTTGGATGCTTTGCATATATGTTTCTTAGACTATATAGAAGCAATATATACAAAGATTTCAACCGCCTACCTGTTCCATTCATTGTTCTACTTGTCGAAAGTTACAATTAATTTCCGTTAAAGGATTAACAATGGGGCTCGTAGTTCACTTAAACTTGAAATACAAGAAATTGGCGAATTGTACTGTTTGGATGCTTTGCATATATGTTTCTTAGACTATATAGAAGCAACATATAGAAAGAATTCACCCGTCTACCTGTTCTATTCATTGTTCTACTTGTAGAAAGTTACAAATAATTTCCGTTTCATGATTATCAATGGGGCTTGTTGTTCACTTAAACTTGAAGAACAAAAAATTGGCGAATTGTACTGTTTGGATGCTTTGCATATATGTTTCTTAGACTATATAGAAGCAATATATACAAAGATTTCAACCGTCTACGTGATCCAATCATTGTTCTACTTGTCGAAATTTACAAATATTTTCCTTTAAAGGATTAACAATGGGGCTCGTTGTTCACTCAAACTTGAAGAACAATAAATTGGCGAATTGTACTGATTGGATGCTTTGCATATATGTTTCTTAGACTATATAGAAGCAATATATACAATGATTTCAACAGTCTACCTGTTCCATTCATTGTTCTAATTGTAGAAAATTATAATTAATTTCCGTTAAAGGATTAACAATGGGGATCGTAGTTCACTTAAACTTGCAGAACATGAAATTGGCGAATTGTACTGTTTGGATGCTTTGCATATATGTTTCTTAGACTATATAGAAGCAATATATACAAAGATTTCAACCGTCTACCTGTTCCATTCACTGTTCTACTTGTCGAAATTTACAAATAATTTCCTTTAAAGGATTAACAATGGGGCTCGTAGTTCACTTAAACTTGAAGAACAAAAAATTGGCGAATTGTACTGTTTGGATGCTTTGCATATATGTTTCTTAGACTATATAGAAGCAATATATACAAAGATTTCAACCGTCTACCTGTTCCATTCATTGTTCTACTTGTCGAAAGTTACAAATAATTTCCGATAAAGGATTAACCATTGGGGCTCATTGTTCACTTAAACTTGAAGAACAAAAAATTGGCGAATGGTACTGTTTGGATGCTTTGCACATATGTTTCTCATACTATATAGAAGCAATATATACAATGATTTCAACAGTCTACCTGTTCCATTCATTGTTCTACTTGTCGAAATTTACAAATAATTTCCTTTAAAGGATTAACAATGGGGCTCGTAGTTCACTTAAACTTGAAGAACAAAAAATTGGCGAATGGTACTGTTTGGATGCTTTGCATATATGTTTCTTATACTACATAGAAGCAATATATACAAAGATTTCAACCGTCTACCTGTTCCATTCATTGTTCTACTTGTCGAAAATTACAAATAATTTCCGATAACTGATTAACCATTGGGGCTCATTGTTCACTTAAACTTGAAGAACAAAAAATTGGCGAATTGTACTGTTTGGATGCTTTGAGTATATGTTTCTTATACTATAAAGAAGCAATATATACAAAGATTTCAACCGTCTACCTGTTCCATTCACTGTTCTACTTGTCGAAAGTTACAAATAATTTCCGTTAAGGGATTAACAATGGGGATCGTAGTTCACTTAAACTTGAAGATCAAATAATTGGCGAATTGTACTGTTTGGGTGCTTTGCATATATGTTTCTTAGACTATTTAGAAGCAATATATACTATGATTTCAACAGTCTACCTGTTCCATTCATTGTTCTACTTGTCGAAATTTACAAATAATTTCCTTTAAAGGATTAACAATGGGGCTCGTAGTTCACTTAAACTTGAAGAACAAAAAAATGGCGAATGGTACTGTTTGGATGCTTTGCATATATGTTTCTTAGACTATATAGAAGCAATATATACAAAGATTTCAACCATCTACCTGTTCCATTCATTGTTCTACTTGTCGATAGTTACAAATAATTTCCGATAACGGATTAACCATTGGGGCTCATTGTTCACTTAAACTTGAAGAACAAAAAATTGGCGAATTGTACTGTTTGGATGCTTTGAGTATATGTTTCTTATACTATAAAGAACCAATATATACAAAGATTTCAACCGTCTACCTGTTCCATTCACTGTTCTACTTGTCGAAAGTTACAAATAATTTCCGTTAAGGGATTAACAATGGGGATCGTAGTTCACTTAAACTTGAAGATCAAATAATTGGCGAATTGTACTGTTTGGATGCTTTGCATATATGTTTCTTAGACTATTTAGAAGCAATATATACAATGATTTCAACCGTCTACCTATTCCATTCATTGTTCTACTTGCCGAAATTTACAAATAATTTCCTTTAAAGGATTAACAATGGGGCTCGTAGTTCACTTAAACTTGAAGAGCAAAAAATTGTCGAATTGTACTGTTTGGATGCTTTGCATATATGTTTCTTAGACTATATAGAAGCAATATATACAATGATTTCAACCGTCTACCTGTTCCATTCATTGTTCTACTTGTCGAAATTTACAAATAATTTCCGATAAAGGATTAACCATTGGGGCTCATTGTTCACTTAAACTTGAAGAACAAAAAATTGGCGAATTGTACTGTTTGGATGCTTTGCATATATGTTTCTTAGACTATATAGAAGCAATATATACAAAGATTTCAACCGTCTACCTGTTCCATTCACTGTTCTACTTGTCGAAATTTACAAATAATTTCCTTTAAAGGATTAAAAATGGGGCTCGTAGTTCACTTAAACTTGAAGAACAAAAAATTGGCGAATTGTACTGTTTGGATGCTTTGCATATATGTTTCTTAGACTATATAGAAGCAATATATACAAAGATTTCAACCGTCTACCTGTTCCATTCATTGTTCTACTTGTCGAAAGTTACAAATAATTTCCTTTAAAGGATTAACAATGGGGCTCGTAGTTCACTTAAACTTGAAGAACAAAAAATTGGCGAATGGTACTGTTTGGATGCTTTGCATATATGTTTCTTATACTACATAGAAGCAATATATACAAAGATTTCAACCGTCTACCTGTTCCAATCATTGTTCTACTTGTCGAAAGTTACAAATAATTTCCGATAACGGATTAACCATTGGGGCTCATTGTTCACTTAAACTTGAAGAACAAAAAATTGGCGAATTGTACTGTTTGGATGCTTTGCATATATGTTTCTTATACTATAGAGAAGCAATATATACAAAGATTTCAACCGTCTACCTGTTCCATTCACTGTTCTACTTGTCGAAAGTTACAAATAATTTCCGTTAAGGGATTAACAATGGGGATCGTAGTTCACTTAAACTTGAAGATCAAATAATTGGCGAATTGTACTGTTTGGATGATTTGCATATATGTTTCTTAGACTATATAGAAGCAATATATACAAAGATTTCAACCGTCTACCTGTTCCATTCATTGTTCTACTTGTCGAAAGTTACAAATAAATTCCTTTAAAGGATTAACAATGGGGCTCGTTGTTCACTTAAACTTGAAGAACAATAAATTGGCGAATTGTACTGTTTGGATGCTTTGCATATATGTTTCTTAGACTATATAGAAGCAATATATACAAAGATTTCAACCGTCTATCTGTTCCATTCACTGTTCTACTTGTCGAAAGTTACAAATAATTTCCGTTAAGGGATTAACAATGGGGATCGTAGTTCACTTAAACTTGAAGAACAAAAAATGGGCGAATTGTACTGTTTGGATGCTTTGCGTACATGTTTCTTAGACTATATGGAAGCAATATATACAAAGATTTCAACCGTCTACGTGTTCCAATCATTGTTCTACTTGTCGAAATTTACAAATAATTTCCTTTAAAGGATTAACAATGAGGCTCGTTGTTCACTTAAATTTGAAGAACAAAAAATTGGCGAATGGTACTGTTTGGATGCTTTGCATATATGTTTCTTAGATTATATAGAAGCAATATATACAAAGATTTCAACCGTCTACCTGTTCCATTCATTGTTCTACTTGTCGAAAATTACAAATAATTTCCGATAAAGGATTAACCATTGGGGCTCATTGTTCACTAAACTTGAAGAACAAAAAATTGTCGAATTGTACTGTTTGGATGCTTTGCATATATGATTCTTAGACTATATAGAAGCAATATATACATTGATTTCAACCGGCTACAAGTTCCATTTATTGTTCTACTTCTCGCAAGTTACAAATAATTTCCGTTAAAGTATTAACAATGGGGCTCGAAGTTCACTTAAACTTGAAGAACAAAAAATTGGCGAATGGTACTGTTTGGATGCTTTGCATATATGTTTCTTAGATTATATAGAAGCAATATATACAAAGATTTCAACCGTCTACCTGTTCCATTCATTGTTCTACTTGTCGAAAATTACAAATAATTTCCGATAAAGGATTAACCATTGGGGCTCATTGTTCACTAAACTTGAAGAACAAAAAATTGTCGAATTGTACTGTTTGGATGCTTTGCATATATGTTTCTTAGACTATTTAGAAGCAATATATACAAAGATTTCAACCGTCTACCTGTTCCATTCATTGTTCTACTTGTCGAATGTTACAAATAATTTCGGATAAAGGATTAACAATGGGGCTCATTGTTCATTTAAACTTGAAGATCAATAAATTGGCGAATTGTACTGTTTGGATGCTTTGCATATATGTTTCTTAGACTATATAGAAGCAATATATACAAAGATTTCAACCGTCTACCTGTTCCATTCATTGTTCTACTTGTCGAATGTTACAAATAATTTCGGATAAAGGATTAACAATGGGGCTCATTGTTCATTTAAACTTGAAGATCAATAAATTGGCGAATTGTACTGTTTGGATGCTTTGCATATATTTTTCTTAGACTATATAGAAGCAATATATACAAAGATTTCAACCGTCTACCTGTTCCATTCATTGTTCTACTTGTCGAAAGTTACAAATAATTTCCGATAAAGGATTAACCATGGGGCTCATTGTTCACTTAAACTTGAAGATCAATAAATTGGCGAATTGTACTGTTTGGATGCTTTGCATATATGTTTCTTAGACTATACAGAAGCAATATATACAAAGATTTCAACCGTCTACCAGTTCCATTCATTGTTCTACTTGTCGAAAATTACAAATAATTTCCGATAACGGATTAACCATTGGGGCTCATTGTTCACTTAAACTTGAAGAGCAAAAAATTGGCGATTGTTACTGTTTAGATGCTTTGCATATATGTTTCTTAGATTATATAGAAGCAATATGTACAAAGATTTCAACCGTCTACCTGTTCCATTCATTGTACTACTTGTCGAAAGTTACAAATAATTTCCGATAAAGGATTAACAATGGGGCTCGTAGTTTAGTTAAACTTGAAGATGAAATAATTGGCGAATTGTACTGTTTGGATGCTTTGCATATGTGTTTCTTAGACTATTTAAAAGCAATATATAGAAAGATTTTACCCGTCTACCTGTACTATTCATTGTTCTACTTGTAGAAAGTTACAAATAATTTCCATTTCATGATTATCAATGGGGCTCGCTGTTCACTTAAACTTGAAGATCAAAAAATTGGCGATTGTTACTGTTTAGATGGTTTGCATATATGTTTCTTAGATTATATAGAAGCAATATATACAAAGATTTCAACCGTCTACCTGTTCCATTCATTGTTCTACTTGTCGAAAATTACAAATAATTTCCGATAAAGGATTAACCATTGGGGCTCATTGTTCACTTAATCTTGAAGAACAAAAAATTGGCGAATGGTACTGTTTGGATGCTTTGCATATATGTTTCTTAGACTATATAGAAGCAACATATAATAAGATTTCAACCGTCTACCAGTTCCATTCATTGTTCTACTTGTCGAAAGTTACAAATAATTTCCTTTAAAGGATTAACAATGGGGCTCATTGTTCACTTAAACTTGAAGAACAAAAAATTGGCGAATGGTACTGTTTGGATGCTTTTCATACATGTTTCTTAGACTATATAGAAGCAATATATACATTGCTTTCAACTGTCTACCTGATCCACTCATTGTTCTACTTGTCGCAAGTTACAAATAATTTCCGTTAAAGTATTAACAATGGGGCTCGTAGTTCACTTAAACTTGAAGATCAATAAATTGACGAATTGTACTGTTTGGATGCTATGCATATATGTTTCTTAGACTATATAGAAGCAATATATACAAAGATTTCAACCGTCTACCTGTTCCATTCATTGTTCTACTTGTCGAAAGTTACAAATAATTTCCGATAAAGGATTAACCATGGGGCTCATTGTTCACTTAAACTTGAAGATCAATAAATTGACGAATTGTACTGTTTGGATGCTATGCATATATGTTTCTTAGACTATATAGAAGCAATATATACAAAGATTTCAACCGTCTACCTGTTCCATTCATTGTTCTACTTGTCGAAAGTTACAAATAATTTCCGATAAAGGATTAACAATGGGGCTCATTGTTCACTTAAACATGAAGATCAATAAATTGGCGAATTGTACTGTTTGGATGCTTTGCATATATGTTTCTTAGACTATATAGAAGCAATATATATAAAGATTTCAACCGTCTACCTGTTCCATTCATTGTACTACTTGTCGAAAGTTACAAATAATTTCCGATAAAGGATTAACAATGGGGCTCGTAGTTCAGTTAAACTTGAAGATGAAATAATTGGCGAATTGTACTGTTTGGATGCTTTGCATATATGTTTCTTAGATTATATAGAAGCAATATATACAAAGATTTCAACCGTCTACCTGTTCCATTCATTGTTCTACTTGTCGAAAATTACAATTAATTTCCGTTAAAGATTAACAATGGGGCTCGTAGTTCACTTAAACTTGAAGAACAAAAAATTAGCGAATTGTACTGTTTGGATGCTTTGCATATATGTTTCGTAGGCTATATAGAAGCAATATATACAATGATTTCAACCGTCTACATGATCCATTCATTGTTCTACTTGTCGAAATTTACAAATAATTTCCTTTAAAGTATTAACAATGGGGCTCGTAGTTCACTTAAACTTGAAGAACAAAAAATTGGCGAATTGTACTGTTTGGATGCTTTGCATATATGTTTCTTAGACTATTTAGAAGCAATATATAGAAGGATTACACCCGTCTACCTGTACTATTCATTGTTCTACTTGTAGAAAGTTACAAATAATTTCCATTTCATGATTATCAATGGGGCTCGCTGTTCACTTAAACTTGATGATCAAAAAATTGGCGATTGTTACTGTTTAGATGCTTTGCATATAGGTTTCTTAGACTATATAGAAGCAACATATACAAAGATTTCAACCGTCTACCTGTTCCATTCATTGTTCTACTTGCCGAAATTTACAAATAATTTCCGATAAAGGATTAACCATTGGGGCTCATTGTTCACTTAAACTTGAAGAACAAAAAATTGGCGAATTGTACTGTTTGGATGCTTTGCATATATGTTTCTTAGACTATATAGAAGCAATATATACAAAGATTTCAACCGTCTACCTGTTCCATTCATTGTTCTACTTGTCGAAAGTTACAAATAATTTCCTTTAAAGGATTAACAATGGGGCTCGTTGTTCACTTAAACTTGAAGAACAATAAATTGGCGAATTGTACTGTTTGGATGCTTTGCATATATGTTTCTTAGACTATATAGAAGCAATATATACAAAGATTTCAACCGCCTACCTGTTCCATTCATTGTTCTACTTGTCGAAAGTTACAATTAATTTCCGTTAAAGGATTAACAATGGGGCTCGTAGTTCACTTAAACTTGAAATACAAGAAATTGGCGAATTGTACTGTTTGGATGCTTTGCATATATGTTTCTTAGACTATATAGAAGCAACATATAGAAAGAATTCACCCGTCTACCTGTTCTATTCATTGTTCTACTTGTAGAAAGTTACAAATAATTTCCGTTTCATGATTATCAATGGGGCTTGTTGTTCACTTAAACTTGAAGAACAAAAAATTGGCGAATTGTACTGTTTGGATGCTTTGCATATATGTTTCTTAGACTATATAGAAGCAATATATACAAAGATTTCAACCGTCTACGTGATCCAATCATTGTTCTACTTGTCGAAATTTACAAATATTTTCCTTTAAAGGATTAACAATGGGGCTCGTTGTTCACTCAAACTTGAAGAACAATAAATTGGCGAATTGTACTGTTTGGATGCTTTGCATATATGTTTCTTAGACTATATAGAAGCAATATATACAATGATTTCAACAGTCTACCTGTTCCATTCATTGTTCTAATTGTAGAAAATTACAATTAATTTCCGTTAAAGGATTAACAATGGGGCTCGTAGTTCACTTAAACTTGAAATACAAGAAATTGGCGAATTGTACTGTTTGGATGCTTTGCATATATGTTTCTTAGACTATATAGAAGCAACATATAGAAAGAATTCACCCGTCTACCTGTTCTATTCATTGTTCTACTTGTAGAAAGTTACAAATAATTTCCATTTCATGAGTATCAATGGGGCTCGCTGTTCACTTAAACTTGAAGATCAAAAAATTGGCGATTGTTACTGTTTAGATGCTTTGCATATATGTTTCTTAGACTATACAGAAGCAATATCTACAATGATTTCAACCGTCTACCTATTCCATTCATTGTTCTACTTGACGAAATTTACAAATAATTTCCTTTAATGGATTAACAATGGGGCTCGTAGTTCACTTAAACTTGAAGAGCAAAAAATTGGCGAATGGTACTGTTTGGATGCTTTGCATATATGTTTCTTAGATTATATAGAAGCAATATCTACAATGATTTCAACCGTCTACCTATTCCATTCATTGTTCTACTTGTCGAAATTTACAAATAATTTCCTTTAAAGGATTAACAATGGGGCTCGTTGTACACTTAAACTTGAAGAACAATAAATTGGCGAATTGTACTGTTTGGATGATTTGCATATATGTTTCTTAGACTATATAGAAGCAATATATACAAAGAATTCAACCGTCTACCTGTTCCATTCATTCTTCTACTTGTCGAAAGTTACAAATAATTTCCGATAAAGGATTAACCATTGGGGCTCGTTGTTCACTTAAACTTGAAGAACAATAAATTGGCGAATTGTACTGTTTGGATGCTTTGCATATATGTTTCTTAGACTATATAGACGCAATATATATAAGGATTTCAACCGTCTACCTGTTCCATTCATTGTTCTACTTGTCGAAAGTTACAAATAATTACCGATAAAGGATTAACCATTGGGGCTCATCGTTCACTTAAACTTGTAGAACAAAAAATTGGCGAATTGTACTGTTTGGATGCTTTGCATATATGTTTCTTAGACTATTTAGAAGCAATATATAAAAAGATTTCACCCGTCTACCTGTACTATTCATTGTTCTACTTGTAGAAAGTTACAAATAATTTCCGTTTCATGATTATCAATGGGGCTCGTTGTTCACTTAAACTTGAAGAACAAAAAATTAGCGAATGGTACTGTTTGGATGCTTTGCATATATGTTTCTTAGATTATATAGAAGCAATATATACAAAGATTTCAACCGTCTACCTGTTCCATTCATTGTTCTACTTGTCGCAAGTTACAAATAATTTCCGTTAAAGTATTAACAATGGGGCTCGTAGTTCACTTAAACTTGAAGATCAAATAATTGGCGAATTATACTGTTTGGATGCTTTGCATATATGTTTCTTAGACTATTTAGAAGCAATATGTAGAAAGATTTCTCCCGTCTACCTGTACTATTCATTGTTCTACTTGTAGAAAGTTACAAATAATTTCCGATAAAGGATTAACCATTGGGGCTCATTGTTCACTTAAACTTGGAAAACAAAAAATTGGCGAATTGTACTGTTTGGATGCTTTGCATATATGTTTCTTAGACTATATGGAAGCAATATATACAATGATTTGAACCATCTACCTATTCCATTCAATGTTCTACTTGTCGCAAGTTACAAATAATTTCCGTTAAAGTATTAACAATGGGGCTCGTAGTTCACTTAAACTTGAAGAGCAAAAAATTGGCGAATTGTACTGTTTGGACGCTTTGCATATATGTTTCTTAGACTACATAGAAGCAATATATACAAAGAATTCAACCGTCTACCTGTTCCATTCATTGTTCTACTTGTCGAAATTTACAAATAATTTCCGATAAAGGATTAACCAATGGGGCTCGTTGTTCACTTAAACTTGAAGAATAAAAAATTGGCGAATGGTACTGTTTGGATGCTTTGCATATATGTTTCTTAGATTATATAGAAGCAATATATCCAAAGATTTCAACCGTCTACCTGTACCATTCATTGTTCTGCTTGTCGAAAATTACAAATAATTTCCTTTAAAGGATTAACAATGGGGCTCGTAGTTCACTTAAACTTGAAGAACAAAAAATTGGCGAATGGTACTGTTTGGATGCTTTGCATATATGTTTCTTAGACTATATAGAAGCAATATATACAAAGAATTCAACCGTCTACCTGTTCCATTCATTGTTCTACTTGTCGAAAGTTACAAATAATTTCCGATAAAGGATTAACAATGGGGCCTGTAGTTCACTTAAACTTGAAGAACAAAAAATTGGCGAATGGTACTGTTTGGATGCTTTGCATATATGTTTCTTAGATTATATAGAAGCAATATATACAAAGATTTCAACCGTCTACCTGTTCCATTCATTGTTCTACTTGTCGAAAGTTACAAATAATTTTCTTTAAAGGATTAACAATGGGGCTCGTTGTACACTTAAACTTGAAGAACAATAAATTGGCGAATTGTACTGTTTGGATGCTTTGCATATATGTTTCTTAGACTATATAGAAGCAATATATACAAAGAATTCAACCGTCTACCTGTTCCATTCATTGTTCTACTTGTCGAAAGTTACAAATAATTTCCGATAAAGGATTAACCATTGGGGCTCGTTGTTCACTTAAACTTGAAGAACAATAAATTGGCGAATTGTACTGTTTGGATGCTTTGCATATATGTTTCTTAGACTATATAGACGCAATATATACAAGGATTTCAACCGTCTACCTGTTCCATTCATTGTTCTACTTGTCGAAAGTTACAAATAATTACCGATAAAGGATTAACCATTGGGGCTCATCGTTCACTTAAACTTGAAGAACAAAAAATTGGCTAATTGTACTGTTTGGATGCTTTGCATATATGTTTCTTAGACTATATGGAAGCAATATATACAAAGATTTCAACCGTCTACGTGTTCCAATCATTGTTCTACTTGCCGAAATTTACAAACAATTTCCTTTAAAGGATTAACACTGGGGCTCGTAGTTCACTTAAACTTGAAGAGGAAAAAATTGGCGAATTGTACTGTTTGGACGCTATGCATATATGTTTCTTAGACTATATAGAAGCAATATATACAATGATTTCAACAGTCTACCTGTTCCATTCATTGTTCTACTTGTCGAAATTTACAAATAATTTCCTATAAAGGATTAACAATGGGGCTCGTAGTGCACTTAAACTTGAAGAAAAAAAATTGGCGAATGGTACTGTTTGGATGCTTTGCGTACATTTTTCTTAGACTATATGGAAGCAATATATACAAAGATTTCAACATTCTACATGATCCATTCATTGTTCTACTTGTCGAAATTTACAAATAATTTCCTTTAAAGGATTAACAATGGGGCTCGTAGTTCACTTAAACATGAAGATGAAATAATTGGCGAATGGTACTGTTTGGATGCTTTGCATATATGTTTCTTAGATTATATAGAAGCAATATATACAAAGATTTCAACCGTCTACCTGTTCCATTCATTGTTCTACTTGTCGAAAGTTACAAATAATTTTCTTTAAAGGATTAACAATGGGGCTCGTTGTACACTTAAACTTGAAGAACAATAAATTGGCGAATTGTACTGTTTGGATGCTTTGCATATATGTTTCTTAGACTATATAGAAGCAATATATACAAAGAATTCAACCGTCTACCTGTTCCATTCATTGTTCTACTTGTCGAAAGTTACAAATAATTTCCGATAAAGGATTAACCATTGGGGCTCGTTGTTCACTTAAACTTGAAGAACAATAAATTGGCGAATTGTACTGTTTGGATGCTTTGCATATATGTTTCTTAGACTATATAGACGCAATATATACAAGGATTTCAACCGTCTACCTGTTCCATTCATTGTTCTACTTGTCGAAAGTTACAAATAATTACCGATAAAGGATTAACCATAGGGGCTCATCGTTCACTTAAACTTGAAGAACAAAAAATTGGCGAATTGTACTGTTTGGATGCTTTGCATATATGTTTCTTAGACTATATGGAAGCAATATATACAAAGATTTCAACCGTCTACGTGTTCCAATCATTGTTCTACTTGCCGAAATTTACAAACAATTTCCTTTAAAGGATTAACAATGGGGCTCGTAGTTCACTTAAACTTGAAGAGGAAAAAATTGGCGAATTGTACTGTTTGGACGCTATGCATATATGTTTCTTAGACTATATAGAAGCAATATATACAATGATTTCAACAGTCTACCTGTTCCATTCATTGTTCTACTTGTCGAAATTTACAAATAATTTCCTATAAAGGATTAACAATGGGGCTCGTAGTGCACTTAAACTTGAAGAACAAAAAATTGGCGAATGGTACTGTTTGGATGCTTTGCGTACATTTTTCTTAGACTATATGGAAGCAATATATACAAAGATTTCAACCGTCTACATGATCCATTCATTGTTCTACTTGTCGAAATTTACAAATAATTTCCTTTAAAGGATTAACAATGGGGCTCGTAGTTCACTTAAACATGAAGATGAAATAATTGGCGAATTGTACTGTTTGGATGCTTTGCATATGTGTCTCTTAGATTATATAGAAGCAATATATACAATGATTTCAACCGTCTACATGATCCATTCATTGTTCTATTTGTCGAAATTTACAAATAATTTCCTTTAAAGGATTAACAATGGGGCTCGTAGTTCACTTAAACATGAAGGTGAAATGATTGGCGAATTGTACTGTTTGGATGCTTTGCATATGTGTCTCTTAGATTATATAGAAGCAATATATACAATGATTTCAACCGTCTACCTGTTCCATTCATTGTTCTACTAGTCGAAAGTTACAAATAATTTCCGTTAAAGGATAAACAATGGGGATCGTAGTTTACTTAAACTTGAAGAACAAAAAATTGGCGAATTGTACTGTTTCGATGCTTTGCATATATGTTTATTAGACTATATAGAAGCAGTATATACAATGATTTCAACAGTCTACCTGTTCCATCCATTGTTCTACTTGTCGAAATTTACAAATAATTTCCATTTCATGATTATCAATGGGGCTCGCTGTTCACTTAAACATGAAGATGAAATGATTGGCGAATTGTACTGTTTGGATGCTTTGCATATATGTTTCTTAGATTATATAGAAGCAATATATACAAAGATTTCAACAGTCTACGTGTTCCAATCATTGTTCTACTTGTCGAAAGTTACAAATAATTTCCTTTAAAGGATTAACAATGGGGCTCGTTGTTCACTTAAACTTGAAGAACAATAAATTGGCGAATTGTACTGTTTGGATGCTTTGCATATATGTTTCTTAGACTATATAGAAGCAATATATACAAAGAATTCAACCGTCTACCTGTTCCATTCATTGTTCTACTTGTCGAAAGTTACAAATAATTACCGATAAAGGATTAACCATTGGGGCTCATCGTTCACTTAAACTTGAAGAACAAAAAATTGGCGAATTGTACTGTTTGGATGCTTTGCATATATGTTTCTTAGACTATTTGGAAGCAATATATACAATGATTTCAACCGTCTACCTATTCCATTCATTGTTCTACTTGTCGAAATTTACAAATAATTTCCTTTAAAGGATTAACAATGGGGCTCGTTGTACACTTAAACTTGAAGAACAATAAATTGGCGAATTGTACTGTATGGATGCTTTGCATATATGTTTCTTAGACTATATGGAAGCAATATATACAAAGATTTCAACCGTCTACGTGTTCCAATCATTGTTCTACTTGCCGAAATTTACAAACAATTTCCTTTAAAGGATTAACAATGGGGCTCGTAGTTCACTTAAACTTGAAGAGGAAAAAATTGGCGAATTGTACTGTTTGGACGCTATGCATATATGTTTCTTAGACTATATAGAAGCAATATATACAATGATTTCAACCGTCTACATGATCCATTCATTGTTCTATTTGTCGAAATTTACAAATAATTTCCTTTAAAGGATTAACAATGGGGCTCGTAGTTCACTTAAACATGAAGATGAAATGATTGGCGAATTGTACTGTTTGGATGCTTTGCATATGTGTCTCTTAGATTATATAGAAGCAATATATACAATGATTTCAACCGTCTACCTGTTCCATTCATTGTTCTACTTGTCGAAAGTTACAAATAATTTCCGTTAAAGGATAAACAATGGGGATCGTAGTTTACTTAAACTTGAAGAACAAAAAATTGGCGAATTGTACTGTTTCGATGCTTTGCATATATGTTTCTTCGATTATATAGAAGCAATATATACAAAGATTTCAACCGTCTACCTGTTCCATTCATTGTTCTACTTGTCGAAAGTTACAAATAATTTCCGATAACGGATTAACCATTGGGGCTCATTGTTCACTTAAACTTGAAGAACAAAAAATTGGCTAATTGTACTGTTTGGATGCTTTGCATATATGTTTCTTAGATTATATAGAAGCAATATATACAAAGATTTCAACAGTCTACGTGTTCCAATCATTGTTCTACTTGTCGAAAGTTACAAATAATTTCCTTTAAAGGATTAACAATGGGGCTCGTTGTTCACTTAAACTTGAAGAACAATAAATTGGCGAATTGTACTGTTTGGATGCTTTGCATATATGTTTCTTAGACTATATAGAAGCAATATATACAAAGAATTCAACCGTCTACCTGTTCCATTCATTGTTCTACTTGTCGAAAGTTACAAATAATTACCGATAAAGGATTAACCATTGGGGCTCATCGTTCACTTAAACTTGAAGAACAAAAAATTGGCGAATTGTACTGTTTGGATGCTTTGCATATATGTTTCTTAGACTATTTGGAAGCAATATATACAATGATTTCAACCGTCTACCTATTCCATTCATTGTTCTACTTGTCGAAATTTACAAATAATTTCCTTTAAAGGATTAACAATGGGGCTCGTTGTACACTTAAACTTGAAGAACAATAAATTGGCGAATTGTACTGTATGGATGCTTTGCATATATGTTTCTTAGACTATATGGAAGCAATATATACAAAGATTTCAACCGTCTACGTGTTCCAATCATTGTTCTACTTGCCGAAATTTACAAACAATTTCCTTTAAAGGATTAACAATGGGGCTCGTAGTTCACTTAAACTTGAAGAGGAAAAAATTGGCGAATTGTACTGTTTGGACGCTATGCATATATGTTTCTTAGACTATATAGAAGCAATATATACAATGATTTCAACAGTCTACCTGTTCCATTCATTGTTCTACTTGTCGAAATTTACAAATAATTTCCTATAAAGGATTAACAATGGGGCTCGTAGTGCACTTAAACTTGAAGAACAAAAAATTGGCGAATGGTACTGTTTGGATGCTTTGCGTACATTTTTCTTAGACTATATGGAAGCAATATATACAAAGATTTCAACCGTCTACATGATCCATTCATTGTTCTACTTGTCGAAATTTACAAATAATTTCCTATAAAGGATTAGCAATGGGGCTCGTAGTTCACTTAAACATGAAGATGAAATAATTGGCGAATTGTACTGTTTGGATGCTTTGCATATGTGTCTCTTAGATTATATAGAAGCAATATATACAATGATTTCAACCGTCTACATGATCCATTCATTGTTCTATTTGTCGAAATTTACAAATAATTTCCTTTAAAGGATTAACAATGGGGCTCGTAGTTCACTTAAACATGAAGATGAAATGATTGGCGAATTGTACTGTTTGGATGCTTTGCATATGTGTCTCTTAGATTATATAGAAGCAATATATACAATGATTTCAACCGTCTACCTGTTCCATTCATTGTTCTACTTGTCGAAAGTTACAAATAATTTCCGTTAAAGGATAAACAATGGGGATCGTAGTTTACTTAAACTTGAAGAACAAAAAATTGGCGAATTGTACTGTTTCGATGCTTTGCATATATGTTTCTTCGATTATATAGAAGCAATATATACAAAGATTTCAACCGTCTACCTGTTCCATTCATTGTTCTACTTGTCGAAAGTTACAAATAATTTCCGATAACGGATTAACCATTGGGGCTCATTGTTCACTTAAACTTGAAGAACAAAAAATTGGCTAATTGTACTGTTTGGATGCTTTGCATATATGTTTCTTAGATTATATAGAAGCAATATATACAAAGATTTCAACCGTCTACCTGTTCCATTCATTGTTCTACTAGTCGCAAGTTACAAATAATTTCCGTTAAAGTATTAACAATGGGGCTCGTAGTTCACTTAAACTTGAAGATCAAATAATTGGCGAATTGTACTGTTTCGATGCTTTGCATATATGTTTCTTCGATTATATAGAAGCAATATATACAAAGATTTCAACCGTCTACCTGTTCCATTCATTGTTCTACTTGTCGAAAGTTACAAATAATTTCCGATAACGGATTAACCATTGGGGCTCATTGTTCACTTAAACTTGAAGAACAAAAAATTGGCTAATTGTACTGTTTGGATGCTTTGCATATATGTTTCTTAGATTATATAGAAGCAATATATACAAAGATTTCAACAGTCTACGTGTTCCAATCATTGTTCTACTTGTCGAAAGTTACAAATAATTTCCTTTAAAGGATTAACAATGGGGCTCGTTGTTCACTTAAACTTGAAGAACAATAAATTGGCGAATTGTACTGTTTGGATGCTTTGCATATATGTTTCTTAGACTATATAGAAGCAATATATACAAAGAATTCAACCGTCTACCTGTTCCATTCATTGTTCTACTTGTCGAAAGTTACAAATAATTACCGATAAAGGATTAACCATTGGGGCTCATCGTTCACTTAAACTTGAAGAACAAAAAATTGGCGAATTGTACTGTTTGGATGCTTTGCATATATGTTTCTTAGACTATTTGGAAGCAATATATACAATGATTTCAACCGTCTACCTATTCCATTCATTGTTCTACTTGTCGAAATTTACAAATAATTTCCTTTAAAGGATTAACAATGGGGCTCGTTGTACACTTAAACTTGAAGAACAATAAATTGGCGAATTGTACTGTATGGATGCTTTGCATATATGTTTCTTAGACTATATAGAAGCAATATATACAAAGAATTCAACCGTCTACCTGTTCCAATCATTGTCCTAATTGTCGAAATTTACAAATAATTTCCTTTAAAGGATTAACAATGGGGCTCGTTGTTCACTTAAACTTGAAGAACAATAAATTGGCGAACTCTACTGTTTGGATGCTTTGCATATATGTTTCTTAGACTATATAGAAGAAATATATACAAAGATTTCAACCGTCTACCTATTCCATTCATTGTTCTACTTGTCGAAATTTACAAATAATTTCCATTAAAGGATTAACAATGGGGCTCGTTGTACACTTAAACTTGACGAACAATAAATTGGCGAATGGTACTGTTTGGATGCATTGCATATATGTTTCTTAGACTATATAGAAGCATCATATACAAAGATTTCAACCGTCTACCTGTTCCATTCATTGTTCTACTTTTCGAAAATTACAAATAATTTCCGATAAAGGATTAACCATTGGGGCTCATTGTTCACTTAAACTTGAAGAACAAAAAATTGGCGAATTGTACTGTTTGGATGCTTTGCATATATGTTTCTTAGACTATTTAGAAGCAATATATAGAAAGATTTCACCCGTCTACCTGTACTATTCATTGTTCTACTTGTAGAAAGTTACAAATAATTTCCATTTCATGATTATCAATGGGGCTCGCTGTTCACTTAAATTTGAAGATCAAAAAATTGGCGATTGTTACTGTTTAGATGCTTTGCATATAAATTTCTTAGAGTATATAGAAGCATCATATACAAAGATTTCAACCGTCTACCTGTTCTATTCATTGTTCTACTTGTAGAAAGTTACAAATAATTTCCGTTTCATGATTATCAATGGGGCTCGTTGTTCACTTAAACTTGAAGAACAAAAAATTAGCGAATGGTACTGTTTGGATGCTTTGCATATATGTTTCTTAGATTATATAGAAGCAATATATACAAAGATTTCAACCGTCTACCTGTTCCATTCATTGTTCTACTTGTCGCAAGTTACAAATAATTTCCGTTAAAGTATTAACAATGGGGCTCGTAGTTCACTTAAACTTGAAGATCAAATAATTGGCGAATGGTACTGTTTGGATGCTTTGCATATATGTTTCTTATACTACATAGAAGCAATATATACAAAGATTTCAACCGTCTACCTGTTCCAATCATTGTTCTACTTGTCGAAAGTTACAAATAATTTCCGATAACGGATTAACCATTGGGGCTCATTGTTCACTTAAACTTGAAGAACAAAAAATTGGCTAATTGTACTGTTTGGATGCTTTGCATATATGTTTCTTAGATTATATAGAAGCAATATATACAAAGATTTCAACAGTCTACGTGTTCCAATCATTGTTCTACTTGTCGAAAGTTACAAATAATTTCCTTTAAAGGATTAACAATGGGGCTCGTTGTTCACTTAAACTTGAAGAACAATAAATTGGCGAATTGTACTGTTTGGATGCTTTGCATATATGTTTCTTAGACTATATAGAAGCAATATATACAAAGAATTCAACCGTCTACCTGTTCCATTCATTGTTCTACTTGTCGAAAGTTACAAATAATTACCGATAAAGGATTAACCATTGGGGCTCATCGTTCACTTAAACTTGAAGAACAAAAAATTGGCGAATTGTACTGTTTGGATGCTTTGCATATATGTTTCTTAGACTATTTGGAAGCAATATATACAATGATTTCAACCGTCTACCTATTCCATTCATTGTTCTACTTGTCGAAATTTACAAATAATTTCCTTTAAAGGATTAACAATGGGGCTCGTTGTACACTTAAACTTGAAGAACAATAAATTGGCGAATTGTACTGTATGGATGCTTTGCATATATGTTTCTTAGACTATATAGAAGCAATATATACAAAGAATTCAACCGTCTACCTGTTCCAATCATTGTCCTAATTGTCGAAATTTACAAATAATTTCCTTTAAAGGATTAACAATGGGGCTCGTTGTTCACTTAAACTTGAAGAACAATAAATTGGCGAACTCTACTGTTTGGATGCTTTGCATATATGTTTCTTAGACTATATAGAAGAAATATATACAAAGATTTCAACCGTCTACCTATTCCATTCATTGTTCTACTTGTCGAAATTTACAAATAATTTCCATTAAAGGATTAACAATGGGGCTCGTTGTACACTTAAACTTGACGAACAATAAATTGGCGAATGGTACTGTTTGGATGCATTGCATATATGTTTCTTAGACTATATAGAAGCATCATATACAAAGATTTCAACCGTCTACCTGTTCCATTCATTGTTCTACTTTTCGAAAATTACAAATAATTTCCGATAAAGGATTAACCATTGGGGCTCATTGTTCACTTAAACTTGAAGAACAAAAAATTGGCGAATTGTACTGTTTGGATGCTTTGCATATATGTTTCTTAGACTATTTAGAAGCAATATATAGAAAGATTTCACCCGTCTACCTGTACTATTCATTGTTCTACTTGTAGAAAGTTACAAATAATTTCCATTTCATGATTATCAATGGGGCTCGCTGTTCACTTAAATTTGAAGATCAAAAAATTGGCGATTGTTACTGTTTAGATGCTTTGCATATAAATTTCTTAGAGTATATAGAAGCATCATATACAAAGATTTCAACCGTCTACCTGTTCTATTCATTGTTCTACTTGTAGAAAGTTACAAATAATTTCCGTTTCATGATTATCAATGGGGCTCGTTGTTCACTTAAACTTGAAGAACAAAAAATTAGCGAATGGTACTGTTTGGATGCTTTGCATATATGTTTCTTAGATTATATAGAAGCAATATATACAAAGATTTCAACCGTCTACCTGTTCCATTCATTGTTCTACTTGTCGCAAGTTACAAATAATTTCCGTTAAAGTATTAACAATGGGGCTCGTAGTTCACTTAAACTTGAAGATCAAATAATTGGCCAATTATACTGTTTGGATGCTTTGCATATATGTTTCTTAGACTATTTAGAAGCAATATGTAGAAAGATTTCTCCCGTCTACCTGTACTATTCATTGTTCTACTTGTAGAAAGTTACAAATAATTTCCGATAAAGGATTAACCATTGGGGCTCATTGTTCACTTAAACTTGGAAAACAAAAAATTGGCGAATTGTACTGTTTGGATGCTTTGCATATATGTTTCTTAGACTATATGGAAGCAATATATACAATGATTTCAACCGTCTACCCATTCCATTCAATGTTCTACTTGTCGCAAGTTACAAATAATTTCCGTTAAAGTATTAACAATGGGGCTCGTAGTTCACTTAAACTTGAAGAGCAAAAAATTGGCGAATTGTACTGTTTGGACGCTTTGCATATATGTTTCTTAGACTACATAGAAGCAATATATACAAAGAATTCAACCGTCTACCTGTTCCATTCATTGTTCTACTTGTCGAAATTTACAAATAATTTCCGATAAAGGATTAACCAATGGGGCTCGTTGTTCACTTAAACTTGAAGAACAAAAAATTGGCGAATGGTACTGTTTGGATGCTTTGCATATATGTTTCTTAGATTATATAGAAGCAATATATACAAAGATTTCAACCGTCTACCTGTACCATTCATTGTTCTGCTTGTCGAAAATTACAAATAATTTCCTTTAAAGGATTAACAATGGGGCTCGTAGTTCACTTAAACTTGAAGAACAAAAAATTGGCGAATGGTACTGTTTGGATGCTTTGCATATATGTTTCTTAGATTATATAGAAGCAATATATACAAAGATTTCAACCGTCTACCTGTTCCATTCATTGTTCTACTTGTCGAAATTTACAAATAATTTCCTTTAAAGGATTAACAATGGGGCTCGTAGTTCACTTAAACTTGAAGATCAAAAAATTGGCGAATTGTACTGTTTGGATGCTTTGCAGATATGTTTCGTAGATTATATAGAAGCAATATATACAATGATTTCAACCGTCTACCTGATCCATTCATTGTTCTATTTGTCGAAATTTACAAATAATTTCCTTTAATGATTAACAATGGGGCTCGTAATTCACTTAAACTTGAAGAACAAAAAATTGGCGAATTGTACTGTTTGGATGCTTTGCATATATGTTTCTTAGACTATTTAGAAGCAATATATAGAAAGATTTCACCCGTCTACCTCTTCTATTCATTGTTCTACTTGTAGAAAGTTACAAATAATTTCCGTTTCATGATTATCAATGGGGCTCGTAGTTCACTTAAACTTGAAGAACAAAAAATTGGCGAATGGTACTGTTTGGATGCTTTGCATATATGTTTCTTAGATTATATCGAAGCAATATATACAAAGATTTCAACCGTCTACCTGCTCCATTCATTGTTCTACTTGTCGAAAATTACAAATAATTTCCGATAAAGGATTAACCATTAGGGCTCATTGTTCACTTAAACTTGAAGAACAAAAAATTGGCGAATGGTACTGTTTGGATGCTTTGCGTACATGTTTCTTAGACTATATGGAAGCAATATATACAAAGATTTCAACCGTTTACGTGTTCCAATCATTGTCCTAATTGTCGAAATTTACAAATAATTTCCTTTAAAGGATTAACAATGGGGCTCGTTGTTCACTTAAACTTGAAGAACAATAAATTGGCGAACTCTAATGTTTGGATGCTTTGCATATATGTTTCTTAGACTATATAGAAGCAATATATACAAAGATTTCAACCGTCTACTATTCCATTCAATGTTCTACTTGTCGCAAGTTACAAATAATTTCCGTTAAAGTATTAACAATGGGGCTCGTAGTTCACTTAAACTTGAAGAGCAAAAAATTGGCGAATTGTACTGTTTGGACGCTTTGCATATATGTTTGTTAGACTACATAGAAGCAATATATACAAAGAATTCAACCGTCTACCTGTTCCATTCATTGTTCTACTTGTCGAAATTTACAAATAATTTCCGATAAAGGATTAACAATGGGGCTCGTAGTTCACTTAAACTTGAAGAACAAAAAATTGGCGAATGGTACTGTTTGGATGCTTTGCATATATGTTTCTTAGATTATATAGAAGCAATATATACAAAGATTTCAACCGTCTACCTGTTCCATTCATTGTTCTACTTGTCGAAATTTACAAATAATTTCCTTTAAAGGATTAACAATGGGGCACGTAGTTCACTTAAACTTGAAGAACAAAAAATTGGCGAATGGTACTGTTTGGATGCTTTGCATATATGTTTCTTAGATTATATAGAAGCAATATATACAAAGATTTCAACCGTCTACCTGTTCCATTCATTGTTCTACTTGTCGAAAGTTACAAATAATTTCCTTTAAAGGATTAACAATGGGGCTCGTTGTACACTTAAACTTGAAGAACAATAAATTGGCGAATTGTACTGTTTGGATGCTTTGCATATATGTTTCTTAGACTATATAGAAGCAATATATACAAAGAATTCAACCGTCTACCTGTTCCATTCATTGTTCTACTTGTCGAAAGTTACAAATAATTTCCGATAAAGGATTAACCATTGTGGCTCGTTGTTCACTTAAACTTGAAGAACAATAAATTGGCGAATTGTACTGTTTGGATGCTTTGCATATATGTTTCTTAGACTATATAGACGCAATATATACAAGGATTTCAACCGTCTACCTGTTCCATTCATTGTTCTACTTGTCGAAAGTTACAAATAATTACCGATAAAGGATTAACCATTGGGGCTCATCGTTCACTTAAACTTGAAGAACAAAAAATTGGCGAATTGTACTGTTTGGATGCTTTGCATATATGTTTCTTAGACTATATGGAAGCAATATATACAAAGATTTCAACCGTCTACGTGTTCCAATCATTGTTCTACTTGCCGAAATTTACAAACAATTTCCTTTAAAGGATTAACAATGGGGCTCGTAGTTCACTTAAACTTGAAGAGGAAAAAATTGGCGAATTGTACTGTTTGGACGCTATGCATATATGTTTCTTAGACTATATAGAAGCAATATATACAATGATTTCAACAGTCTACCTGTTCCATTCATTGTTCTACTTGTCGAAATTTACAAATAATTTCCTATAAAGGATTAACAATGGGGCTCGTAGTGCACTTAAACTTGAAGAACAAAAAATTGGCGAATGGTACTGTTTGGATGCTTTGCATATATGTTTCTTAGATTATATAGAAGCAATATATACAAAGATTTCAACCGTCTACCTGTTCCATTCATTGTTCTACTTGTCGAAATTTACAAATAATTTCCTTTAAAGGATTAACAATGGGGCACGTAGTTCACTTAAACTTGAAGAACAAAAAATTGGCGAATGGTACTGTTTGGATGCTTTGCATATATGTTTCTTAGATTATATAGAAGCAATATATACAAAGATTTCAACCGTCTACCTGTTCCATTCATTGTTCTACTTGTCGAAAGTTACAAATAATTTCCTTTAAAGGATTAACAATGGGGCTCGTTGTACACTTAAACTTGAAGAACAATAAATTGGCGAATTGTACTGTTTGGATGCTTTGCATATATGTTTCTTAGACTATATAGAAGCAATATATACAAAGAATTCAACCGTCTACCTGTTCCATTCATTGTTCTACTTGTCGAAAGTTACAAATAATTTCCGATAAAGGATTAACCATTGTGGCTCGTTGTTCACTTAAACTTGAAGAACAATAAATTGGCGAATTGTACTGTTTGGATGCTTTGCATATATGTTTCTTAGACTATATAGACGCAATATATACAAGGATTTCAACCGTCTACCTGTTCCATTCATTGTTCTACTTGTCGAAAGTTACAAATAATTACCGATAAAGGATTAACCATTGGGGCTCGTCGTTCACTTAAACTTGAAGAACAAAAAATTGGCGAATTGTACTGTTTGGATGCTTTGCATATATGTTTCTTAGACTATATGGAAGCAATATATACAAAGATTTCAACCGTCTACGTTTTCCAATCATTGTTCTACTTGCCGAAATTTACAAACAATTTCCTTTAAAGGATTAACAATGGGGCTCGTAGTTCACTTAAACTTGAAGAGGAAAAAATTGGCGAATTGTACTGTTTGGACGCTATGCATATATGTTTCTTAGACTATATAGAAGCAATATATACAATGATTTCAACAGTCTACCTGTTCCATTCATTGTTCTACTTGTCGAAATTTACAAATAATTTCCTATAAAGGATTAACAATGGGGCTCGTAGTGCACTTAAACTTGAAGAACAAAAAATTGGCGAATGGTACTGTTTGGATGCTTTGCGTACATTTTTCTTAGACTATATGGAAGCAATATATACAAAGATTTCAACCGTCTACATGATCCATTCATTGTTCTACTTGTCGAAATTTACAAATAATTTCCTTTAAAGGATTAACAATGGGGCTCGTAGTTCACTTAAACATGAAGATGAAATAATTGGCGAATTGTACTGTTTGGATGCTTTGCATATGTGTCTCTTAGATTATATAGAAGCAATATATACAATGATTTCAACCGTCTACATGATCCATTCATTGTTCTATTTGTCGAAATTTACGAAATAATTTCCTTTAAAGGATTAACAATGGGGCTCGTAGTTCACTTAAACATGAAGATGAAATGATTGGCGAATTGTACTGTTTGGATGCTTTGCATATGTGTCTCTTAGATTATATAGAAGCAATATATACAAAGATTTCAACCGTCTACCTGTTCCATTCATTGTTCTACTTGTCGAAATTTACAAATAATTTCCTTTAAAGGATTAACAATGGGGCTCGTAGTTCACTTAAACTTACAGAGCAAAAAATCGGCGAATTGTACTGTTTGGACGCTTTGCATATATGTTTCTTGGACTATATAGAAGCAATATATACAATGATTTCAACCGTCTACGTGTTCCAATCATTGTTCTACTTATCGAAATTTACAAATAATTTCCTTTAAAGGATTAACAATGGGGCTCGTAGTTCACTTAAACTTGAAGAACAAAAAATTGGCTAATTGTACTGTTTGGATGCTTTGCATATATGTTTCTTAGACTATATAGACGCAATATATACAAGGATTTCAACCGTCTACCTGTTCCATTCATTGTTCTACTTGTCGAAAGTTACAAATAATTACCGATAAAGGATTAACCATTGGGGCTCATCGTTCACTTAAACTTGAAGAACAAAAAATTGGCGAATTGTACTGTTTGGATGCTTTGCATATATGTTTCTTAGACTATATGGAAGCAATATATACAAAGATTTCAACCGTCTACGTGTTCCAATCATTGTTCTCCTTGCCGAAATTTACAAACAATTTCCTTTAAAGGATTAACAATGGGGCTCGTAGTTCACTTAAACTTGAAGAGGAAAAAATTTGCGAATTGTACTGTTTGGACGCTATGCATATATGTTTCTTAGACTATATAGAAGCAATATATACAATGATTTCAACAGTCTACCTGTTCCATTCATTGTTCTACTTGTCGAAATTTACAAATAATTTCCTATAAAGGATTAACCATTGGGGCTCATTGTTCACTTAAACTTGAAGAACAAAAAATTGGCGAATGGTACTGTTTGGATGCTTTGCGTACATGTTTCTTAGACTATATGGAAGCAATATATACAAAGATTTCAACCGTCTACATGATCCATTCATTGTTCTATTTGTCGAAATTTACAAATAATTTCCTTTAAAGGATTAACAATGGGGCTCGTAGTTCACTTAAACATGAAGATGAAATGATTGGCGAATTGTACTGTTTGGATGCTTTGCATATGTGTCTCTTAGATTATATAGAAGCAATATATACAATGATTTCAACCGTCTACATGATCCATTCATTGTTCTATTTGTCGAAATTTACCAATAATTTCCTTTAAAGGATTAACAATGGGGCTCGTAGTTCACTTAAACATGAAGATGAAATGATTGGCGAATTGTACTGTTTGGATGCTTTGCATATGTGTCTCTTAGATTATATAGAAGCAATATATACAATGATTTCAACCGTCTACCTGTTCCATTCATTGTTCTACTTGTCGCAGGTTACAAATAATTTCCGTTAAAGTATTAACAATGGGGCTCGTAGTTCACTTAAACTTGAAGATCAAATAATTGGCGAATTGTACTGTTTGGATGCTTTGCAGATATGTTTCGTAGATTATATAGAAGCAATATATACAATGATTTCAACCGTCTACCTGATCCATTCATTGTTCTATTTGTCGAAATTTACAAATAATTTCCTTTAATGATTAACAATGGGGCTCGTAATTCACTTAAACTTGAAGAACAAAAAATTGGCGAATTGTACTGTTTGGATGCTTTGCATATATGTTTCTTAGACTATTTAGAAGCAATATATAGAAAGATTTCACCCGTCTACCTGTTCTATTCATTGTTCTACTTGTCGAAATTTACAAATAATTTCCTTTAAAGGATTAACAATGGGGCTCGTAGTTCACTTAAACTTGAAGAACAAAAAATTGGCGAATGGTACTGTTTGGATGCTTTGCATATATGTTTCTTAGATTATATAGAAGGAATATATACAAAGATTTCAACCGTCTACCTGTTCCATTCATTGTTCTACTTGTCGAAAATTACAAATAATTTCCGATAAAGGATTAACCATTGGGGCTCATTGTTCACTTAAACTTGAAGAACAAAAAATTGGCGAATGGTACTGTTTGGATGCTTTGCGTACATGTTTCTTAGACTATATGGAAGCAATATATACAATGATTTCAACCGTCTACCTATTCCATTCATTGTTCTACTTGTCGAAATTTACAAATAATTTCCTTTAAAGGATTAACAATGGGGCTCGTTGTACACTTAAACTTGAAGAACAATAAATTGGCGAATTGTACTGTATGGATGCTTTGCATATATGTTTCTTAGACTATATAGAAGCAATATATACAAAGAATTCAACCGTCTACCTGTTCCATTCAATGTTCTACTAGTCGAAAGTTACAAATAATTTCCTTTAAAGGATTAACAATGGGGCTCGCTGTTCACTTAAACTTGAAGATCAAAAAATTGGCGAATTGTACTGTTTGGATGCTTTGCATATATGTTTCTTAGACTATATAGAAGCAATATATACAATGATTTCAACAGTCTACCTGTTCCATTCATTGTTCTACTTGTCGAAATTTAGAAATAATTTCCTTTAAAGGATTAACAATGGGGCTCGTTGTTCACTTAAACTTGAAGAACAAAAAATTGGCGAATTGTACTGGTTGGATGCTTTGCATATGTGTTTCTTAGACTATATAGAAGCAATATATACAAAGATTTCAACCGTCTACCTGTTCCATTCATTGTTCTACTTGTCGAAAGTTACAAATAATTTCCGATAAAGGATTAACAATGGGGCTCGTAGTTCACTTAAACTTGAAGATCAAATAATTGGCGAATTGTACTGTTTGGATGCTTTGCATATATGTTTCTTAGACTATATGGAAGCAATATATACAAAGATTTCAACCGTCTACGTGTTCCAATCATTGTTCTACTTGTAGAAAGTTACAAATAATTTCCATTTAATGATTATCAATGGGGCTCGCTGTTCACTTAAACTTGAAGATCAAAAAATTGGCGATTGTTACTGTTTAGATGCTTTGCATATATGTTTCTTAGACTATATGGAAGCAATATATACAATGATTTCAACCGTCTACCTATTCCATTAAATGTTCTACTTGTCGCAAGTTACAAATAATTTCCGTTAAAGGATTAACAATGGGGCTCGTAGTTCACTTAAACTTGAAGAACAAAAAATTGGCGAATGGTACTGTTTGGATGCTTTGCATATATATTTCTTAGATTATATAGAAGCAATATATACAAAGATTTCAACCGTCTACCTGTTCCATTCATTGTTCTACTTGTCGAAATTTACAAATAATTTCCTTTAAAGGATTAACAATGGGGCTCGTAGTTCACTTAAACTTGAAGAACAAAAAATTGGCGAATGGTACTGTTTGGATGCTTTGCATATATATTTCTTAGATTATATAGAAGCAATATATACAAAGATTTCAACCGTCTACCTGTTCCATTCATTGTTCTACTTGTCGAAATTTACAAATAATTTCCTTTAAAGGATTAACAATGGGGCTCGTTGTTCACTTAAACTTGAAGACCAAAAAATTGGCGAATGGTACTGTTTGGATGCTTTGCATATATGTTTCTTAGACTATATAAACGCAATATATACAAAGATTTCAACCGTCTACCTGTTCCATTCATTGTTCTACTTGTCGAAAGTTACAAATAATTTCCGATAAAGGATTAACCATTGGGGCTCGTTGTTCAGTTAAATTTGAAGAACAAAAAATTGGCGAATGGTACTGTTTGGATGCTTTGCATATATGTTTCTTAGACTATATAGAAGCAATATATACATTGATTTCAACCGGCTACCTGTTCCATTCATTGTTCTACTTGTCGCAAGTTACAAATAATTTCCGTTAAAGTATTAACAATGGGGCTCGTAGTTCACTTAAACTTGAAGATCAAATAATTGACGAATTGTACTGCTTGGATTCTTTGCATATATGTTTCTTAGACTATGCAGAAGCAATATATACAATGATTTCAACAGTCTACCTGTTCCATTCATTGTTCTACTTGTTGAAATTTACAAATAATTTCCTTTAAAGGATTAACAATGGGGCTCGTAGTTCACTTAAACTTGAAGATCAAAAAATTGGCGAATGGTACTGTTTGGATGCTTTGCATATATGTTTCTTAGATTATATAGTAGCAATATATATAAAAATTTCAACCGTCTACCTGTTCCATTCATTGTTCTACTTGTCGAAATTTACAAATAATTTCCTTTAAAGGATTAACAATGGGGCTCGTTGTTCACTTAAACTTGAAGAACAATAAATTGGCGAATTGTACTGTTTGGATGCTTTGCATATATGTTTCTTAGACTTTATAGAAGCAATATATACAAAGATTTCAACCGTCTACGTGTTCCAATCATTGTTCTACTTGTCGAAATTTACAAATAATTTCCTTTAAAGGATTAACAATGGGGCTCGTTGTTCACTTAAACTTGAAGAACAATAAATTCGCGAATTGTACTGTTTGGATGCTTTGCATATATGTTTCTTAGACTATATAGAAGAAATATATACATTGATTTCAACCGGCTACCTGTTCCATTCACTGTTCTACTTGTCGCAAGTTACAAATAATTTCCGTTAAAGTATTAACAATGGGGCTCGTAGTTCACTTAAACTTGAAGATCAAATAATTGGCGAATTGTACTGTTTGGATTCTTTGCATATATGTTTCTTAGACTATACAGAAGCAATATATACAATGATTTCAACAGTCTACCTGTTCCATTCATTGTTCTACTTGTTGAAATTTACAAATAATTTCCTTTAAAGGATTAACAATGGGGCTCGTTGTTCACTTAAACTTGAAGAACAATAAATTGGCGAATTGCATTGTTTGGATGCTTTGCATATATGTTTCTTAGACTATATAGACGCAATATATACATTGATTTCAACCGGCTACCTGTTCCATTCACTGTTCTACTTGTCGCAAGTTACAAATAATTTCCGTTAAAGTATTAACAATGGGGCTCGTAGTTCACTTAAACTTGAAGAACAAAAAATTGGCGAATTGTACTGTTTGGATGCTTTGTATATATGTTTCTTAGACTATATAGAAGCAATATATACAAAGATTTCAACCGTCTACCTGTTCCATTCATTGTTCTACTTGTCGAAAGTTACAAATAATTTCCGATGAAGGATTAACAATGGGTCTCATTGTTCACTTAAACTTGAAGATCAAAAAATTGGCGAATGGTACTGCTTGGATGCTTTGCATATATGTTTCTTAGACTATATGGAAGCAATATATACAAAGATTTCAACCGTCTACGTGTTCCAATCATTGTTCTTCTTGTCGAAATTTACAAATAATTTCCTTTAAAGGATTAACAATGGGGCTCGTAGTTCACTTGAACTTGAAGAACAAAAAATTGGCGAATTGTACTGTTTGGATGCCATGCATATATGTTTCTTAGACTATATAGAAGCAATATATACAAAGATTTCAACCGTCTACCTGTTCCATTCATTGTTCTACTTGTCGAAAGTTACAAATAATTTCCGATAAACGATTAACCATTGGGGCTCATTGTTCACTTAAACTTGAAGAACAAAAAATTGGCGAATTGTACTGTTTGGATGCTTTGCATATATGTTTCTTAGATTATATAGAAGCAATATATACAAAGATTTCAACCGTCTACCTGTTCCATTCATTGTTCTACTTGTCGAAAGTTACAAATAATTTCCGATGAAGGATTAACAATGGGTCTCATTGTTCACTTAAACTTGAAGATCAAAAAATTGGCGAATGGTACTGCTTGGATGCTTTGCATATATGTTTCTTAGACTATATGGAAGCAATATATACAAAGATTTCAACCGTCTACGTGTTCCAATCATTGTTCTTCTTGTCGAAATTTACAAATAATTTCCTTTAAAGGATTAACAATGGGGCTCGTAGTTCACTTGAACTTGAAGAACAAAAAATTGGCGAATTGTACTGTTTGGATGCCATGCATATATGTTTCTTAGACTATATAGAAGCAATATATACAAAGATTTCAACCGTCTACCTGTTCCATTCATTGTTCTACTTGTCGAAAGTTACAAATAATTTCCGATAAACGATTAACCATTGGGGCTCATTGTTCACTTAAACTTGAAGAACAAAAAATTGGCGAATTGTACTGTTTGGATGCTTTGCATATATGTTTCTTAGACTATATAGAAGCAATATATACAATGATTTCAACCGTCTACCTGTTCCATTCATTGTTCTACTTGTCGAAAGTTACAAATAATTTCTGATAAAGGATTAACAATGGGTCTCATTGTTCACTTAAACTTGAAGATCAAAAAATTGGCGAATGGTACTGCTTGGATGCTTTGCATATATGTTTCTTAGACTATATGGAAGCAATATATACAAAGATTTCAACCGTCTACGTGTTCCAATCATTGTTCTTCTTGTCGAAATTTACAAATAATTTCCTTTAAAGGATTAACAATGGGGCTCGTAGTTCACTTGAACTTGAAGAACAAAAAATTGGCGAATGGTACTGTTTGGATGCTTTGCATATATGTTTCTTAGACTATATAAACGCAATATATACAAAGATTTCAACCGTCTACCTGTTCCATTCATTGTTCTACTTGTCGAAAGTTACAAATAATTTCCGATAAAGGATTAACCATTGGGGCTCGTTGTTCACTTAAACTTGAAGAACAATAAATTGGCGAATTGTACTGTTTGGATGCTTTGCATATATGTTTCTTAGACTATATAGAAGCAATATATACAAAGATTTCAACCGTCTACCTGTTTCATTCAGTGTTCTACTTGTCGAAAGTTACAAATAATTTCCGATAAAGGATTAACAATGGGTCTCATTGTTCACATAAACTTGAAGAACAAAAAATTGGCGAATGGTACTGTTTGGATGCTTTGCATATATGTTTCTTAGACTATATAGAAGCAATATATACAAAGATTTCAACCGTCTACGTGTTCCAATCATTGTTCTACTTGTCGAAATTTACAAATAATTTCCTTTAAAGGATTAACAATGGGGCTCGTTGTTCACTTAAACTTGAAGAACAATAAATTCGCGAATTGTACTGTTTGGATGCTTTGCATATATGTTTCTTAGACTATATAGAAGCAATATATACATTGATTTCAACCGGCTACCTGTTCCATTCATTGTTCTACTTGTCGAAAGTTACAAATAATTTCCGTTAAAGTATTAACAATGGGGCTCATTGTTCACTTAAACTTGAAGGACAACAAATTGGCGAGTGGTAATGTTTGGATGCTTTGCATATATGTTTCTTATATTATATAGTAGCAATATATACAAAGATTTCAACCGTCTACCTGTTCCATTCATTGATCTACTTGTCGAAATTTACAAATAATTTCCTTTAAAGGATTAACAATGGGGCTCGTTGTTCACTTAAACTTGAAGAACAATAAATTGGCGAATTGTACTGTTTGGATGCTTTGCATATATGTTTCTTAGACTATATAGAAGCAATATATACAAAGATTTCAACCGTCTACCAGTTCCATTCATTGTTCTACTTGTCGAAAGTTACAAATAATTTCCGATAAAGGATTAACCATTGGGGCTCATTGTTCACTTAAACTTGAAGGACAACAAATTGGCGAGTGGTAATGTTTGGATGCTTTGCATAAATGTTTCTTAGACTATATGGAAGCAATATATACAAAGATTTCAACCGTCTACGTGTTCCAATCATTGTTC
The DNA here is from genome assembly GCA_963989415.1 of Cerceris ruficornis. Lineage (NCBI taxonomy): Eukaryota > Metazoa > Arthropoda > Insecta > Hymenoptera > Crabronidae > Cerceris > Cerceris ruficornis. The sequence continues at coordinate 66,710 of CAXDIW010000442.1, forward strand.
TACTTGTAGAAAATTACAAATAATTTCCGATAAAGGATTAACCATTGGGGCTCATTGTTCACTTAAACTTGAAGAACAATAAATTGGCGAATTGTACTGTTTGGATGCTTTGCATATATGTTTCTTAGACTATATAGAAGCAATATATACAAAGATTTCAACCGTCTACGTGTTCCAATCATTGTTCTACTTGTCGAAATTTACAAATAATTTCCTTTAAAGGATTAACAATGGGGCTCGTTGTTCACTTAAACTTGAAGAACAATAAATTCGCGAATTGTACTGTTTCGATGCTTTGCATATATGTTTCTTAGACTATATAGAAGCAATATATACATTGATTTCAACCGGCTACCTGTTCCATTCATTGTTCTACTTGTCGCAAGTTACAAATAATTTCCGTTAAATTATTAACAATGGGGCTCGTAGTTCACTTAAACTTGAAGATCAAATAATTGGCGAATTGTACTGTTTGGATTCTTTGCATATATGTTTCTTAGACTATACAGAAGCAATACTTACAATGATTTCAACAGTCTACCTGTTCGATTCATTGTTCTACTTGTTGAAATTTACAAATAATTTCCTTTAAAGGATTAACAATGGGGCTCGTAGTTCACTTGAACTTGAAGAACAAAAAATTGGCGAATGGTACTGTTTGGATGCTTTGCATATCTGTTTCTTAGACTATATAGACGCAATATATACAAGGATTTCAACCGTCTACCTGTTCCATTCATTGTTCTACTTGTCGAAAGTTACAAATAATTACCGATAAAGGATTAACCATTGGGGCTCATTGTTCACGTAAACATGAAGATGAAATAATTGGCGAATTGTACTGTTTGGATGCTTTGCATATGTGTCTCTTAGATTATATAGAAGCAATATATACAATGATTTCAACCGTCTACGTGTTCCTATCATTGTTCTACTTGTCGCAAGTTACAAATAATTTCCGTTAAAGTATTAACAATGGGGCTCGTAGTTCACTTAAACTTGAAGATCAAATAATTGACGAATTGTACTGTTTGGATTCTTTGCATATATGTTTCTTAGACTATACAGATGCAATATATACAATGATTTCAACAGTCTACCTGTCCCATTCATTGTTCTACTTGTTGAAATTTACAAATAATTTCCTTTAAAGGATTAACAATGGGGCTCGTAGTTCACTTAAACTTGAAGATCAAAAAATTGGCGAATGGTACTGTTTGGATGCTTTGCATATATGTTTCTTAGATTATATAGTAGCAATATATACAAAGATTTCAACCGTCTACCTGTTCCATTCATTGTTCTATTTGTCGAAATTTACAAATAATTTCCTTTAAAGGATTAACAATGGGGCTCGTTGTTCACTTAAACTTGAAGAACAATAAATTGGCGAATTGTACTGTTTGGATGCTTTGCATATATGTTTCTTAGACTATGTAGAAGCAATATATACAAAGATTTCAACCGTCTACGTGTTCCAATCATTGTTCTACTTGTCGAAATTTACAAACAATTTCCTTTAAAGGATTAACAATGGGGCTCGTTGTTCACTTAAACTTGAAGAACAATAAATTCGCGAATTGTACTGTTTCGATGCTTTGCATATGTGTTTCTTAGACTATATAGAAGCAATATATACATTGATTTCAACCGGCTACCTGTTCCATTCATTGTTCTACTTGTCGGAAGTTACAAATAATTTCCGTTAAAGTATTAACAATGGGGCTCGTAGTTCACTTAAACTTGAAGATCAAATAATTGGCGAATTGTACTGTTTGGATTCTTTGCATATATGTTTCTTAGACTATACAGAAGCAATACTTACAATGATTTCAACAGTCTACCTGTTCGATTCATTGTTCTACTTGTTGAAATTTACAAATAATTTCCTTTAAGGGATTAACAATGGGGCTCGTAGTTCACTTAAACTTGAAGATCAAAAAATTGGCGAAAGGTACTGTTTGGATGCTTTGCATATATGTTTCTTAGATTATATAGTAGCAATATATACAAAGATTTCAACCGTCTACCTGTTCCATTCATTGTTCTACTTGTCGAAATTTACAAATAATTTTCTTTAAAGGATTAACAATGGGGCTCGTTGTTCACTTAAACTTGAAGAACAATAAATTGGCGAATTGTACTGTCTGGATGCTTTGCATATATGTTTCTTAGTCTTTATAGAAGCAATATATACAAAGATTTCAACCGTCTACCTATTCCGTTCATTGTTCTACTTGTCGAAAGTTACAAATAATTTCCGATAAAGGATTAACCATTGGGGCTTATTGTTCACTTAAACTTGAAGAACAAAAAATTGGCGAATTGTACTGTTTGGATGCTTTGCACATATGTTTCTTAGACTATATAGAAGCAATATGTACAAAGATTTCAACCGTCTACCTGTTCCATTCATTGTTCTACTTGTCGAAAGTTACAAATAACTTCCTTTAAAGGATTAACAATGGGGCTCGTAGTTCACTTAAACTAGAAGATCAAAAATTTGGCGAATGGTACTGTTTGGATGCTTTGCATATATGTTTCTTAGACTATATAGAAGCAATATATACATTGATTTCAACCGGCTACCTGTTCCATTCATTGTTCTACTTGTCGCAAGTTACAAATAATTTCCGTTAAAGTATTAACAATGGGGCTCGTAGTTCACTTAAACTTGAAGATCAAATAATTGGCGAATTGTACTGTTTGGATTCTTTGCATATATGTTTCTTAGACTATACAGAAGCAATATATACAATGATTTCCACAGTCTACCTGTGCCATTCATTGTTCTCCTTGTCGAAATTTACAAATAACTTCCTTTAAAGGATTAACAATGGGGCTCGTAGTTCACTTAAACTAGAAGATCAAAAAATTGGCGAATGGTACTGTTTGGATGCTTTGCATATATGTTTCTTAGACTATATAGACGCAATATATCCAAGGATTTCAACCGTCTACCTGTTCCATTCATTGTTCTACTTGTCGAAAGTTACAAATAATTACCGATAAAGGATTAACCATTGGGGCTTATTGTTCACTTAAACTTGAAGAACAAAAAACTGACGAATTGTACTGTTTGGATGCTTTGCATATATGTTTCTTAGACTATATAGAAGCAATATATACAAAGATTTCAACCGTCTACCTGTTCCATTCATTGTTCTACTTGTCGAAAGTTACAAATAATTTCCTTTAAAGGATTAACAATGGGGCTCGTAGTTCACTTAAACTTGAAGATCAAAAAATTGGCGAAAGGTACTGTTTGGATGCTTTGCATATATGTTTCTTATATTATATAGTAGCTATATATACAAAGATTTCAACCGTCTACCTGTTCCATTCATTGTTCTACTTGTCGAAATTTACAAATAATTTCCTTTAAAGGATTAGCAATGGGGCTCGTTGTTCACTTAAACTTGAAGAACAATAAATTGGCGAATTGTACTGTTTGGATGCTTTGCATATATGTTTCTTAGACTATATAGAAGCAATATATACAAAGATTTCAACCGTCTACCTATTCCGTTCATTGTTCTACTTGTCGAAAGTTACAAATAATTTCCGATAAAGGATTAACCATTGGGGCTTATTGTTCACTTAAACTTGAAGAACAAAAAATTGGCGAATTGTACTGTTTGGATGCTTTGCATATATGTTTCTTAGACTATATAGAAGCAATATATACAATGATTTCAACAGTCTACCTGTTCCATTCATTGTTTTACTTGTCGAAATTTACAAATAATTTCCTTTAAAGGATTAACAATTGGGCTCGTAGTTCACTTAAACTTGAAGATCAAAAAATTGGCGAAAGGTACTGTTTGGATGCTTTGCATATATGTTTCTTATATTATATAGTAGCTATATATACAAAGATTTCAACCGTCTACCTGTTCCATTCATTGTTCTACTTGTCGAAAGTTACAAATAATTTCCGATAAACGATTAACCATTGGGGCTCATTGTTCACTTAAACTTGAAGAACAAAAAATTGGCGAATTGTACTGTTTGGATGCTTTGCATATATGTTTCTTAGACTATATAGAAGCAATATATACAATGATTTCAACCGTCTACCTGTTCCATTCATTGTTCTACTTGTCGAAAGTTACAAATAATTTCTGATAAAGGATTAACAATGGGTCTCATTGTTCACTTAAACTTGAAGATCAAAAAATTGGCGAATGGTACTGCTTGGATGCTTTGCATATATGTTTCTTAGACTATATGGAAGCAATATATACAAAGATTTCAACCGTCTACGTGTTCCAATCATTGTTCTTCTTGTCGAAATTTACAAATAATTTCCTTTAAAGGATTAACAATGGGGCTCGTAGTTCACTTGAACTTGAAGAACAAAAAATTGGCGAATGGTACTGTTTGGATGCTTTGCATATATGTTTCTTAGACTATATAAACGCAATATATACAAAGATTTCAACCGTCTACCTGTTCCATTCATTGTTCTACTTGTCGAAAGTTACAAATAATTTCCGATAAAGGATTAACCATTGGGGCTCGTTGTTCACTTAAACTTGAAGAACAATAAATTGGCGAATTGTACTGTTTGGATGCTTTGCATATATGTTTCTTAGACTATATAGAAGCAATATATACAAAGATTTCAACCGTCTACCTGTTTCATTCAGTGTTCTACTTGTCGAAAGTTACAAATAATTTCCGATAAAGGATTAACAATGGGTCTCATTGTTCACATAAACTTGAAGAACAAAAAATTGGCGAATGGTACTGTTTGGATGCTTTGCATATATGTTTCTTAGACTATATAGAAGCAATATATACAAAGATTTCAACCGTCTACGTGTTCCAATCATTGTTCTACTTGTCGAAATTTACAAATAATTTCCTTTAAAGGATTAACAATGGGGCTCGTTGTTCACTTAAACTTGAAGAACAATAAATTCGCGAATTGTACTGTTTGGATGCTTTGAATATATGTTTCTTAGACTACATAGAAGCAATATATACAAAGATTTCAACCGTCTACCTGTTCCATTCATTGTTCTACTTGTCGAAATTTACAAATAATTTCCGATAAAGGATTAACCATTGGGGCTTATTGTTCACTTAAACTTGAAGAACAAAAAATTGGCGAATGGTACTGTTTGGATGCTTTGCATATATGTTTCTTAGACTATATAGAAGCAATATATACAAAGATTTCAACCGTCTACCTGTTCCATTCATTGTTCTACTTGTCGAAAGTTACAAATAATTTCCGAAAAAGGATTAACCATTGGGGCTCATTGTTCACTTAAACTTGAAGAACAAAAAATTGGCGAATGGTACTGTTTGGATGCTTTGCATATATGTTTCTTAGACTATATAGAAGCAATATATACATTGATTTCAACCGGCTACCTGTTCCATTCATTGTTCTACTTGTCGCAAGTTACAAATAATTTCCGTTAAAGTATTAACAATGGGGCTCGTAGTTCACTTAAACTTGAAGATCAAATAATTGGCGAATTGTACTGTTTGGATTCTTTGCATATATGTTTCTTAGACTATACAGAAGCAATATATACAATGATTTCAACAGTCTACCTGTTCCATTCATTGTTCTACTTGTTGAAATTTACAAATAATTTCCATTAAAGGATTAATAATGGGGCTCGTAGTTCACTTAAACTTGAAGATCAAAAAATTGGCGAATGGTACTGTTTGGATGCTTTGCATATATGTTTCTTAGATTATATAGTAGCAATATATACAAAGATTTCAACCGTCTACAAGTTCCATTCATTCTTCTACTTGTCGAAATTTACAAATAATTTCCTTTAAAGGATTAACAATGGGGCTCGTTGTTCACTTAAACTTGAAGAACAATAAATTGGCGAATTGTACTGTTTGGATGATTTGCATATATGTTTCTTAGACTATATAGAAGCAATATATACAAAGATTTCAACCGTCTACCTGTTCCATTCATTGTTCTACTTGTCGAAAGTTACAAATAATTTCCGATAAAGGATTAACCATTGGGACTCATTGTTCACTTAAACTTGAAGAACAAAAAATTGGCGAATGGTACTGTTTGGATGCTTTGCATATATGTTTCTTAGACTATATAGAAGCAATATATACATTGATTTCAACCGGCTACCTGTTCCATTCATTGTTCTACTTGTCGAAAGTTACAAATAATTTCCGTTAAAGTATTAACAATGGGGCTCGTAGTTCACTTAAACTTGAAGATCAAATAATTGACGAATTGTACTGTTTGGATTCTTTGCATATATGTTTCTTAGACTATACAGAAGCAATATATACAATGATTTCAACAGTCTACCTGTTCCATTCATTGTTCTACTTGTTGAAATTTAGAAATAATTTCCTTTAAAGAATTAACAATGGGACTCGTAGTTCACTTAAACTTGAAGATCAAAAAATTGGCGAACGGTACTGTTTGGATGCTTTGCATATATGTTTCTTAGACTATATAGAAGCAATATATACAAAGATTTCAACCGTCTACCTGTTCCATTCGTGGTTCTACTTGTCGAAAGTTACAGATAATTTCCGATAAAGGATTAACCATTGGGGCTCATTGTTCACTTAAACTTGAAGGACAACAAATTGGCGAGTGGTAATGTTTGGATGCTTTGCATAAATGTTTCTTAGACTATATGGAAGCAATATATACAAAGATTTCAACCGTCTACGTGTTCCAATCATTGTTCTACTTGTCGAAAATTACAAATAATTTCCGATAAAGGATTAACCATTGGGGCTCATTGTTCACTTAAACTTGAAGAACAATAAATTGGCGAATTGTACTGTTTGGATGCTTTGCATATATGTTTCTTAGACTATATAGAAGCAATATATACATTGATTTCAACCGGCTACCTGTTCCATTCATTGTTCTACTTGTCGCAAGTTAGAAATAATTTCCGTTAAAGTATTAACAATGGGGCTCGTAGTTCACTTAAACTTGAAGATCAAATAATTGGCGAATTGTACTGTTTGGATTCTTTGCATATATGTTTCTTAGACTATACAGAAGCAATATATACAATGATTTCAACAGTCTACCTGTTCCATTCATTGTTCTACTTGTTGAAATTTACAAATAATTTCCTTTAAAGGATTAACAATGGGGCTCGTAGTTCACTTAAACTTGAAGATCAAAAAATTGGCGAAAGGTACTGTTTGGATGCTTTGCATATATGTTTCTTAGATTATATAGTAGCAATATATACAAAGATTTCAACCGTCTACCTGTTCCATTCATTGTTCTACTTGTCGAAATTTACAAATAATTTCCTTTAAAGGATTAACAATGGGGCTCGTTGTTCACTTAAACTTGAAGAACAATAAATTGGCGAATTGTACTGTTTGGATGCTTTGCATATATGTTTCTTAGACTATATGGAAGCAATATATACAAAGATTTCAACCGTCTACCTGTTCCATTCATTGATCTACTTGTCGAAATTTACAAATAATTTCCTTTAAAGGATTAACAATGGGGCTCATTGTTCACTTAAACTTGAAGGACAACAAATTGGCGAGTGGTAATGTTTGGATGCTTTGCATATATGTTTCTTAGTCTTTATAGAAGCAATATATACAAAGATTTCAACCGTCTACCTATTCCGTTCATTGTTCTACTTGTCGAAAGTTACAAATAATTTCCGATAAAGGATTAACCATTGGGGCTTATTGTTCACTTAAACTTGAAGAACAAAAAATTGGCGAATTGTACTGTTTGGATGCTTTGCACATATGTTTCTTAGACTATATAGAAGCAATATGTACAAAGATTTCAACCGTCTACCTGTTCCATTCATTGTTCTACTTGTCGAAAGTTACAAATAACTTCCTTTAAAGGATTAACAATGGGGCTCGTAGTTCACTTAAACTAGAAGATCAAAAATTTGGCGAATGGTACTGTTTGGATGCTTTGCATATATGTTTCTTAGACTATATAGAAGCAATATATACATTGATTTCAACCGGCTACCTGTTCCATTCATTGTTCTACTTGTCGCAAGTTACAAATAATTTCCGTTAAAGTATTAACAATGGGGCTCGTAGTTCACTTAAACTTGAAGATCAAATAATTGGCGAATTGTACTGTTTGGATTCTTTGCATATATGTTTCTTAGACTATACAGAAGCAATATATACAATGATTTCCACAGTCTACCTGTGCCATTCATTGTTCTCCTTGTCGAAATTTACAAATAACTTCCTTTAAAGGATTAACAATGGGGCTCGTAGTTCACTTAAACTAGAAGATCAAAAAATTGGCGAATGGTACTGTTTGGATGCTTTGCATATATGTTTCTTAGACTATATAGACGCAATATATCCAAGGATTTCAACCGTCTACCTGTTCCTTTCATTGTTCTACTTGTCGAAAGTTACAAATAATTACCGATAAAGGATTAACCATTGGGGCTTATTGTTCACTTAAACTTGAAGAACAAAAAACTGACGAATTGTACTGTTTGGATGCTTTGCATATATGTTTCTTAGACTATATAGAAGCAATATATACAAAGATTTCAACCGTCTACCTGTTCCATTCATTGTTCTACTTGTCGAAAGTTACAAATAATTTCCTTTAAAGGATTAACAATGGGGCTCGTAGTTCACTTAAACTTGAAGATCAAAAAATTGGCGAAAGGTACTGTTTGGATGCTTTGCATATATGTTTCTTATATTATATAGTAGCTATATATACAAAGATTTCAACCGTCTACCTGTTCCATTCATTGTTCTACTTGTCGAAATTTACAAATAATTTCCTTTAAAGGATTAGCAATGGGGCTCGTTGTTCACTTAAACTTGAAGAACAATAAATTGGCGAATTGTACTGTTTGGATGCTTTGCATATATGTTTCTTAGACTATATAGAAGCAATATATACAAAGATTTCAACCGTCTACCTATTCCGTTCATTGTTCTACTTGTCGAAAGTTACAAATAATTTCCGATAAAGGATTAACCATTGGGGCTTATTGTTCACTTAAACTTGAAGAACAAAAAATTGGCGAATTGTACTGTTTGGATGCTTTGCATATATGTTTCTTAGACTATATAGAAGCAATATATACAATGATTTCAACAGTCTACCTGTTCCATTCATTGTTTTACTTGTCGAAATTTACAAATAATTTCCTTTAAAGGATTAACAATTGGGCTCGTAGTTCACTTAAACTTGAAGATCAAAAAATTGGCGAAAGGTACTGTTTGGATGCTTTGCATATATGTTTCTTATATTATATAGTAGCTATATATACAAAGATTTCAACCGTCTACCTGTTCCATTCATTGTTCTACTTGTCGAAAGTTACAAATAATTTCCGATAAACGATTAACCATTGGGGCTCATTGTTCACTTAAACTTGAAGAACAAAAAATTGGCGAATTGTACTGTTTGGATGCTTTGCATATATGTTTCTTAGACTATATAGAAGCAATATATACAATGATTTCAACCGTCTACCTGTTCCATTCATTGTTCTACTTGTCGAAAGTTACAAATAATTTCTGATAAAGGATTAACAATGGGTCTCATTGTTCACTTAAACTTGAAGATCAAAAAATTGGCGAATGGTACTGCTTGGATGCTTTGCATATATGTTTCTTAGACTATATGGAAGCAATATATACAAAGATTTCAACCGTCTACGTGTTCCAATCATTGTTCTTCTTGTCGAAATTTACAAATAATTTCCTTTAAAGGATTAACAATGGGGCTCGTAGTTCACTTGAACTTGAAGAACAAAAAATTGGCGAATGGTACTGTTTGGATGCTTTGCATATATGTTTCTTAGACTATATAAACGCAATATATACAAAGATTTCAACCGTCTACCTGTTCCATTCATTGTTCTACTTGTCGAAAGTTACAAATAATTTCCGATAAAGGATTAACCATTGGGGCTCGTTGTTCACTTAAACTTGAAGAACAATAAATTGGCGAATTGTACTGTTTGGATGCTTTGCATATATGTTTCTTAGACTATATAGAAGCAATATATACAAAGATTTCAACCGTCTACCTGTTTCATTCAGTGTTCTACTTGTCGAAAGTTACAAATAATTTCCGATAAAGGATTAACAATGGGTCTCATTGTTCACATAAACTTGAAGAACAAAAAATTGGCGAATGGTACTGTTTGGATGCTTTGCATATATGTTTCTTAGACTATATAGAAGCAATATATACAAAGATTTCAACCGTCTACGTGTTCCAATCATTGTTCTACTTGTCGAAATTTACAAATAATTTCCTTTAAAGGATTAACAATGGGGCTCGTTGTTCACTTAAACTTGAAGAACAATAAATTCGCGAATTGTACTGTTTGGATGCTTTGAATATATGTTTCTTAGACTACATAGAAGCAATATATACAAAGATTTCAACCGTCTACCTGTTCCATTCATTGTTCTACTTGTCGAAATTTACAAATAATTTCCGATAAAGGATTAACCATTGGGGCTTATTGTTCACTTAAACTTGAAGAACAAAAAATTGGCGAATGGTACTGTTTGGATGCTTTGCATATATGTTTCTTAGACTATATAGAAGCAATATATACAAAGATTTCAACCGTCTACCTGTTCCATTCATTGTTCTACTTGTCGAAAGTTACAAATAATTTCCGAAAAAGGATTAACCATTGGGGCTCATTGTTCACTTAAACTTGAAGAACAAAAAATTGGCGAATGGTACTGTTTGGATGCTTTGCATATATGTTTCTTAGACTATATAGAAGCAATATATACATTGATTTCAACCGGCTACCTGTTCCATTCATTGTTCTACTTGCCGAAAATAACAAATAATTTCCGTTAAAGGATTAACAATGGGGCTCGTAGTTCACTTAAACTTGAAGATCAAATAATTGGCGAATTGTACTGTTTGGATGCATTGCATATATTTTTCTTAGACTATATAGAAGCAATATATACAATGATTTCAACCGTCTACCTATTCCATTCATTGTTCTACTTGCCGAAAATAACGAATAATTTCCGATAAAGGATTAACAATTGGGGCTCATTGTTCACTTAAACTTGGAAAACAAAAAATTGGCGAATTGTACTGTTTGGATGCTTTGCATATATGTTTCTTAGACTATATGGAAGCAATATATACAATGATTTCAACCGTCTAAGTGTTCCATTCATTGTTCTACTTGTCGAAAGTTACAAATAATTTCCGATAAAGGATTAACAATGGGCCTCATTGTTCACTTAAACTTGAAGGACAAAAAATTGGAGAATGGTACTGTTTGGATGCTTTGCATATATGTTTCTTAGATTATATAGAAGCAATATATACAAAGATTTCAACCGTCTACCTGTTCCATTCATTGTTCTACTTGTCGCAAGTTACAAATAATTTCCGTTAAAGTATTAACAATGGGGCTCGTAGTTCACTTAAACTTGAAGATCAAATAATTGGCGAATTGTACTGTTTGGATGCTTTGCATATTTGTTTCGTAGACTATATAGAAGCAATATATACAATGATTTCAACCGTCTACCTATTCCATTCATTGTTCTACTTGCCGAAAATAACAAATAATTTCCGATAAAGGATTAACCATTGGGGCTCATTGTTCACTTAAACTTGGAAAACAAAAAATTGGCGAATTGTACTGTTTGGATGCTTTGCATATATGTTTCTTAGACTATATGGAAGCAATATATACAATGATTTCAACCTTCTACCTATTCCATTCATTGTTCTACTTTCCGAAAATAACAAATAATTTCCGTTAAAGGATTAACAATGGGGCTCGTAGTTCACATAAACTTGAAGAACAAAAAATGGGCGAAGTGTACTGTTTGGATGCTTTGCATATTTGTTTCTTAGACTATATGGAAGCAATATATACAAAGATTTCAACCGTCTACCTGTTCTATTCATTGTTCTACTTGTAGAAAGTTACAAATAATTTCCGTTTCATGATTATCAATGGGGCTCGTTGTTCACTTAAACTTGAAGAACAAAAAATTGGCAAATGGTACTGTTTGGATGCTTTGCATATATGTTTCTTAGATTATATAGAAGCAATATATACAAAGATTTCAACCGTCTACCTGTTCCATTCATTGTTCTACTTGTCGCAAGTTACAAATAATTTCCGTTAAAGTATTAACAATGGGGCTCGTAGTTCACTTAAACTTGAAGATCAAATAATTGGCGAATTGTACTGTTTGGATGCTTTGCATATATGTTTCTTAGACTATATAGAAGCAATATATACAAAGATTTCAACTGTCTACCTGTACTATTCATTGTTCTACTTGTAGAAAGTTACAAATAATTTTCATTTCATGATTATCAATGGGGCTCGCTGTTCACTTGAACTTGAAGATCAAAAAATTGGCGATTGTTACTGTTTAGATGCTTTGCATATAGGTTTCGTAGACTATATAGAAGCAACATATACAAAGATTTCAACCGTCTACCTGTTCTATTCATTGTTCTACTTGTCGAAAATTACAAATAATTTCCGATAAAGGATTAACCATTGGGGCTCGTTGTTCACTTAAATTTGTAGAACAAAAAATTGGCGAATTGTACTGTTTGGATGCTTTGCATATATGTTTCTTAGACTATTTAGAAGCAATATATAGAAAGATTTCACCCGTCTACATGTACTATTCATTGTTCTACTTGTAGAAAGTTACAAATAATTTCCATTTCATGATTATCAATGGGGCTCGCTGTTCACTTAAACTTGAAGATCAAAAAATTGGCGATTGTTACTGTTTAGATGCTTTGCATATTGGTTTCGTAGACTATATAGAAGCAACATATACAAAGATTTCAAACGTCTACCTGTTCTATTCATTGTTCTACTGGTCGAAAATTAGAAATAATTTCCGATAAAGGATTAACCATTGGGTCTCATTGTTCACTTAAACTTGAAGACCAAAAAATTGGCATATGGTATTGTTTGGAGGCTTTGCGTACATGTTTCTTAGACTATATGGAAGCAATATATACAAAGATTTCAACCGTCTACCTGTTCCATTCATTGTTCTACTTGTCGAAATTTACAAATAATTTCCTTTAAAGGATTAACAATGGGGCTCGTAGTTCACTTAAACTTGAAGAACAAAAAATTGGTGAATTGAATTGTTTGGATGCTTTGCATATATGTTTCTTAGACTATTTAGAAGCAATATATATAAAGATTTCACCCGTCTACCTGTACTATTCCTTGTTCTACTTGTAGAAAGTTACAAATAATTTCCATTTCATGATTATCAATGGGGCTCGCTGTTCACTTAAACTTGAAGATCAAAAAATTGGCGATAGTTACTGTTTAGATGCTTTGCAAATATGTTTCTAAGATTATATAGAAGCAATATATAAAAAGATTTCAACCGTCTACCTGTTCCATTCATTGTTCTACTTGTCGAAATTTACAAATAATTTCCTTTAAAGGATTAACAATGGGACTCGTTGTTCACTTAAACTTGAAGAACAAAAAATTGGCGAATTGTACTGTTTGGATGCTTTGCATATTTGTTTCGTAGACTATATAGAAGCAATATATACAATGATTTCAACCGTCTACATGATCCATTCATCGTTCTACTTGTCGAAATTTACAAATAATTTCCTTTAAAGGATTAACAATGGGGCTCGTAGTTCACTTAAACATGAAGATGAAATAATTGGCGAATTGTACTGTTTGGATGCTTTGCATATGTGTCTCTTAGATTATATAGAAGCAATATATACAATGATTTCAACCGTCTACCTGTTCCATTCATTGTTCTACTTGTCGAAAGTTACAAATTATTTCCGTTAAGGGATTAACAATGGGGATCGTAGTTTACTTAAACTTGAAGAACAAAAAATTGGCGAATTGTACTGTTTGGATGCTTTGCATATATGTTTCTTAGACTATATAGAAGCAACATATACAAAGATTTCAACCGTCTACCTGTTCCATTCATTGTTCTACTTGTCGAAAGTTACAAATAATTTCCGATAAAGGCTTAACAATGGGGCTCATTGTTCACTTAAACTTGAAGGACAAAAAATTGGCGAATTGTACTGTTTGGATGCTTTGCGTACATGGTTCTTAGACTATATGGAAGCAACATATACAAAGATTTCAACCGTCTACCTGTACCATTCATTGTTCTGCTTGTCGAAAATTACAAATAATTTCCTTTAAAGGATTAACAATGGGGCTCGTTGTTCACTTAAACTTGAAGAACAAAAAATTGGCGAATTGTACTGTTTGGATGCTTTGCATGTATGTTTCTTAGACTATATGGAAGCAATATATACATTGATTTCAACCGTCTAAATATTCCATTCATTGTTCTACTTGTCGAAATTTACAAATAATTTCCTTTAAAGGATTAACAATGGGGCTCGTTGTACACTTAAACTTGAAGAACAATGAATTGGCGAATTGTACTGTTTGGATGCTTTGCATATATGTTTCTTAGACTATATAGAAGCAATATATACAAAGATTTCAACCGTCTACATGATCCATTCATTGTTCTACTTGTCGAAATTTACAAATAATTTCCTTTAAAGGATTAACAATGGGGCTCGTTGTTCACTTAAACTTGAAGAACAAAAAATTGGCGAATGGTACTGTTTGGATGCTTTGCATATATGTTTCTTAGATTATATAGAAGCAATATATAAAAAGATTTCAACCGTCTACCTGTTCCATTCATTGTTCTACTTGTCGAAATTTACAAATAATTTCCTTTAAAGGATAAACAATGGGGCTCGTTGTTCACTTAAACTTGAAGAACAAAAAATTGGCGAATTGTACTGTTTGGATGCTTTGCATATTTGTTTCGTAGACTATATAGAAGCAATATATACAATGATTTCAACCGTCTACCTATTCCATTCATTGTTCTACTTGCCGAAAATAACAAATAATTTCCTTTAAAGGATAAACAATGGGGCTCGTTGTTCACTTAAACTTGAAGAACAAAAAATTGGCGAATTGTACTGTTTGGATGCTTTGCATATTTGTTTCGTAGACTATATAGAAGCAATATATACAATGATTTCAACCGTCTACATGATCCATTCATTGTTCTACTTGTCGAAATTTACAAATAATTTCCTTTAAAGGATTAACAATGGGGCTCGTTGTTCACTTAAACTTGAAGAACAAAAAATTGGCGAATGGTACTGTTTGGATGCATGGCATATATGTTTCTTAGATTATATAGAAGCAATATATAGAAAGATTTCCCCCGTCTACCCGTACTATTCATTGTTCTACTTGTAGAAAGTTACAAATAATTTCCATTTCATGATTATCAATGGGGCTCGCTGTTCACTTAAACTTGAAGATCAAAAAATTGGCGATTGTTACTGTTTAGATGCTTTGCATATATGTTTCTTAGACTATATAGAAGCAATATCTACAATGATTTCAACCGTCTACCTATTCCATTCATTGTTCTACTTGACGAAATTTACAAATAATTTCCTTTAAAGGATTAACAATGGGGCTCGTAGTTCACTTAAACTTGAAGAGCAAAAAATTGGCGAATGGTACTGTTTGGATGCTTTGCATATATGTTTCTTAGATTATATAGAAGCAATATATACAAAGATTTCAACCGTCTACCTGTACCATTCATTGTTCTGCTTGTCGTAAATTACAAATAATTTCCGATAAAGGATTAACCATTGGGGCTCGTTGTTCACTTAAACTTGAAGAACAATAAATTGGCGAATTGTACTGTTTGGATGCTTTGCATATATGTTTCTTAGACTATATAGACGCAATATATACAAGGATTTCAACCGTCTACCTGTTCCATTCATTGTTCTACTTGTCGAAATTTACAAATAATTTCCTTTAAAGGATTAACAATGGGGCTCGTTGTACACTTAAACTTGAAGAACAATAAATTGGCGAATTGTACTGTTTGGATGCTTTGCATATATGTTTCTTAGACTATATAGAAGCAATATATACAAAGAATTCAACCGTCTACCTGTTCCATTCATTGTTCTGCTTGTCGAAATTTACAAATAATTTCCGATAAAGGATTAACCATTGGGGCTCGTTGTTCACTTAAACTTGAAGAACAATAAATTGGCGAATTGTACTGTTTGGATGCTTTGCATATATGTTTCTTAGACTATATAGACGCAATATATACAAGGATTTCAACCGTCTACCTGTTCCATTCATTGTTCTACTTGTCGAAAGTTACAAATAATTACCGATAAAGGATTAACCATTGGGGCTCATCGTTCACTTAAACTTGAAGAACAAAAAATTGGCAAATTGTACTGTTTGGATGCTTTGCATATATGTTTCTTAGACTATATGGAAGCAATATATACAATGATTTCAACCGTCTACCTATTCCATTCATTGTTCTACTTGTCGAAATTTACAAATAATTTCCTTTAAAGGATTAACAATGGGGCTCGTTGTACACTTAAACTTAAAGAACAATAAATTGGCGAATTGTACTGTTTGGATGATTTGCATATATGTTTCTTAGACTATATAGAAGCAATATATACAAAGAATTCAACCGTGTACCTGTTCCATTCATTCTTCTACTTGTCGAAAGTTACAAATAATTTCCGATAAAGGATTAACCATTGGGGCTCGTTGTTCACTTAAACTTGAAGAACAATAAATTGGCGAATTGTACTGTTTGGATGCTTTGCATATATGTTTCTTAGACTATATAGACGCAATATATACAAGGATTTCAACCGTCTACCTGTTCCATTCATTGTTCTACTTGTCGAAAGTTACAAATAATTACCGATAAAGGATTAACCATTGGGGCTCATCGTTCACTTAAACTTGAAGAACAAAAAATTGGCGAATGGTACTGTTTGGATGCTTTGCATATATGTTTCTTAGACTATTTAGAAGCAATATATAAAAAGATTTCACCCGTCTACCTGTACTATTCATTGTTCTACTTGTAGAAAGTTACAAATAATTTCCATTTCATGATTATCAATGGGGCTCGCTGTTCACTTAAACTTGAAGATCAAAAAATTGGCGATTGTTACTGTTTAGATGCTTTGCATATAAATTTCTTAGAGTATATAGAAGCATCATATACAAAGATTTCAACCGTCTACCTGTCCTATTCATTGTTCTACTTGTAGAAAGTTACAAATAATTTCCGTTTCATGATTATCAATGGGGCTCGTTGTTCACTTAAACTTGAAGAACAAAAAATTAGCGAATGGTACTGTTTGGATGCTTTGCATATATGTTTCTTAGATTATATAGAAGCAATATATACAAAGATTTCAACCGTCTACCTGTTCCATTCATTGTTCTACTTGTCGCAAGTTACAAATAATTTCCGATAAAGTATTAACAATGGGGCTCGTAGTTCACTTAAACTTGAAGAGCAAAAAATTGGCGAATTGTACTGTTTGGACGCTTTGCATATATGTTTCTTAGACTACATAGAAGCAATATATACAAAGAATTCAACCGTCTACCTGTTCCATTCATTGTTCTACTTGTCGAAATTTACAAATAATTTCCGATAAAGGATTAACCAATGGGGCTCGTTGTTCACTTAAACTTGAAGAACAAAAAATTGGCGAATGGTACTGTTTGGATGCTTTGCATATATGTTTCTTAGATTATATAGAAGCAATATATACAAAGATTTCAACCGTCTACCTGTACCATTCATTGTTCTGCTTGTCGAAAATTACAAATAATTTCCTTTAAAGGATTAACAATGGGGCTCGTAGTTCACTTAAACTTGAAGAACAAAAAATTGGCGAATGGTACTGTTTGGATGCTTTGCATATATGTTTCTTAGACTATATAGAAGCAATATATACAAAGAATTCAACCGTCTACCTGTTCCATTCATTGTTCTACTTGTCGAAAGTTACAAATAATTTCCGATAAAGGATTAACAATGGGGCCTGTAGTTCACTTAAACTTGAAGAACAAAAAATTGGCGAATGGTACTGTTTGGATGCTTTGCATATATGTTTCTTAGATTATATAGAAGCAATATATACAAAGATTTCAACCGTCTACCTGTTCCATTCATTGTTCTACTTGTCGAAAGTTACAAATAATTTTCTTTAAAGGATTAACAATGGGGCTCGTTGTACACTTAAACTTGAAGAACAATAAATTGGCGAATTGTACTGTTTGGATGCTTTGCATATATGTTTCTTAGACTATATAGAAGCAATATATACAAAGAATTCAACCGTCTACCTGTTCCATTCATTGTTCTACTTGTCGAAAGTTACAAATAATTACCGATAAAGGATTAACCATTGGGGCTCGTTGTTCACTTAAACTTGAAGAACAATAAATTGGCGAATTGTACTGTTTGGATGCTTTGCATATATGTTTCTTAGACTATATAGACGCAATATATACAAGGATTTCAACCGTCTACCTGTTCCATTCATTGTTCTACTTGTCGAAAGTTACAAATAATTACCGATAAAGGATTAACCATTGGGGCTCATCGTTCACTTAAACTTGAAGAACAAAAAATTGGCGAATTGTACTGTTTGGATGCTTTGCATATATGTTTCTTAGACTATATGGAAGCAATATATACAAAGATTTCAACCGTCTACGTGTTCCAATCATTGTTCTACTTGCCGAAATTTACAAACAATTTCCTTTAAAGGATTAACAATGGGGCTCGTAGTTCACTTAAACTTGAAGAGGAAAAAATTGGCGAATTGTACTGTTTGGACGCTATGCATATATGTTTCTTAGACTATATAGAAGCAATATATACAATGATTTCAACAGTCTACCTGTTCCATTCATTGTTCTACTTGTCGAAATTTACAAATAATTTCCTATAAAGGATTAACAATGGGGCTCGTAGTGCACTTAAACTTGAAGAACAAAAAATTGGCGAATGGTACTGTTTGGATGCTTTGCGTACATTTTTCTTTGACTATATGGAAGCAATATATACAAAGATTTCAACCGTCTACATGATCCATTCATTGTTCTACTTGTCGAAATTTACAAATAATTTCCTTTAAAGGATTAACAATGGGGCTCGTAGTTCACTTAAACATGAAGATGAAATAATTGGCGAATTGTACTGTTTGGATGCTTTGCATATGTGTCTCTTAGATTATATAGAAGCAATATATACAATGATTTCAACCGTCTACATGATCCATTCATTGTTCTATTTGTCGAAATTTACAAATAATTTCCTTTAAAGGATTAACAATGGGGCTCGTAGTTCACTTAAACATGAAGATGAAATGATTGGCGAATTGTACTGTTTGGATGCTTTGCATATGTGTCTCTTAGATTATATAGAAGCAATATATACAATGATTTCAACCGTCTACCTGTTCCATTCATTGTTCTACTTGTCGAAAGTTACAAATAATTTCCTTTAAAGGATTAACAATGGGGCTCGTTGTACACTTAAACTTGAAGAACAATAAATTGGCGAATTGTACTGTTTGGATGCTTTGCATATATGTTTCTTAGACTATATAAAAGCAATATATACAAAGAATTCAACCGTCTACCTGTTCCATTCATTGTTCTGCTTGTCGAAATTTACAAATAATTTCCGATAAAGGATTAACCATTGGGGCTCGTTGTTCACTTAAACTTGAAGAACAAGAAATTGGCGAATTGTACTGTTTGGATGCTTTGCATATATGTTTCTTAGACTATTTAGAAGCAATATGTAGAAAGATTTCTCCCGTCTACCTGTACTATTCATTGTTCTACTTGTAGAAAGTTACAAATAATTTCCGATAAAGGATTAACCATTGGGGCTCATTGTTCACTTAAACTTGGAAAACAAAAAATTGGCGAATTGTACTGTTTGGATGCTTTGCATATATGTTTCTTAGACTATATGGAAGCAATATATACAATGATTTCAACCATCTACCTATTCCATTCAATGTTCTACTTGTCGCAAGTTACAAATAATTTCCGTTAAAGTATTAACAATGGGGCTCGTAGTTCACTTAAACTTGAAGAGCAAAAAATTGGCGAATTGTACTGTTTGGACGCTTTGCATATATGTTTCTTAGACTACATAGAAGCAATATATACAAAGAATTCAACCGTCTACCTGTTCCATTCATTGTTCTACTTGTCGAAATTTACAAATAATTTCCGATAAAGGATTAACCAATGGGGCTCGTTGTTCACTTAAACTTGAAGAACAAAAAATTGGCGAATGGTACTGTTTGGATGTTTTGCATATATGTTTCTTAGATTATATAGAAGCAATATATACAAAGATTTCAACCGTCTACCTGTACCATTCATTGTTCTGCTTGTCGAAAATTACAAATAATTTCCTTTAAAGGATTAACAATGGGGCTCGTAGTTCACTTAAACTTGAAGAACAAAAAATTGGCGAATGGTACTGTTTGGATGCTTTGCATATATGTTTCTTAGACTATATAGAAGCAATATATACAAAGAATTCAACCGTCTACCTGTTCCATTCATTGTTCTACTTGTCGAAAGTTACAAATAATTTCCGATAAAGGATTAACAATGGGGCCTGTAGTTCACTTAAACTTGAAGAACAATAAATTGGCGAATTGTACTGTTTGGATGCTTTGCATATATGTTTCTTAGACTATATAGAAGCAATATATACAAAGAATTCAACCGTCTACCTGTTCCATTCATTGTTCTACTTGTCGAAAGTTACAAATAATTTCCGATAAAGGATTAACCATTGGGGCTCGTTGTTCACTTAAACTTGAAGAACAATAAATTGGCGAATTGTACTGTTTGGATGCTTTGCATATATGTTTCTTAGACTATATAGACGCAATATATACAAGGATTTCAACCGTCTACCTGTTCCATTCATTGTTCTACTTGTCGAAAGTTACAAATAATTACCGATAAAGGATTAACCATTGGGGCTCATCGTTCACTTAAACTTGAAGAACAAAAAATTGGCGAATTGTACTGTTTGGATGCTTTGCATATATGTTTCTTAGACTATATGGAAGCAATATATACAAAGATTTCAACCGTCTACGTGTTCCAATCATTGTTCTACTTGCCGAAATTTACAAACAATTTCCTTTAAAGGATTAACAATGGGGTTCGTAGTTCACTTAAACTTGAAGAGGAAAAAATTTGCGAATTGTACTGTTTGGACGCTATGCATATATGTTTCTTAGACTATATAGAAGCAATATATACAATGATTTCAACAGTCTACCTGTTCCATTCATTGTTCTACTTGTCGAAATTTACAAATAATTTCCTATAAAGGATTAACAATGGGGCTCGTAGTGCACTTAAACTTGAAGAACAAAAAATTGGCGAATGGTACTGTTTGGATGCTTTGCGTACATTTTTCTTAGACTATATGGAAGCAATATATACAAAGATTTCAACCGTCTACATGATCCATTCATTGTTCTACTTGTCGAAATTTACAAATAATTTCCTTTAAAGGATTAACAATGGGGCTCATAGTTCACTTAAACATGAAGATGAAATAATTGGCGAATTGTACTGTTTGGATGCTTTGCATATGTGTCTTTTAGATTATATAGAACCAATATATACAATGATTTCAACCGTCTACATGATCCATTCATTGTTCTATTTGTCGAAATTTACAAATAATTTCCTTTAAAGGATTAACAATGGGGCTCGTAGTTCACTTAAACATGAAGATGAAATGATTGGCGAATGGTACTGTTTGGATGCTTTGCATATATGTTTCTTAGACTATATAGAAGCAATATATACAATGATTTCAACCGTCTATCTGTTCCATTCATTGTTCTACTTGTCGAAAGTTAGAAATAAATTCCGTCAAGGGATGAACAATGGGGATCGTAGTTTACTCAAACTTGAAGAACAAAAAATTGGCGTATTGTACTGTTTGGATGCTTTGCATATATGTTTCTTAGACTATTTAGAAGCAATATATACAATGATTTCAACAGTCTACCTGTTCCATTCATTGTTCTACTTGTCGAAATTTACAAATAATTTCCATTTCATGATTATCAATGGGGCTCGCTGTTCACTTAAACTTGAAGATCAAAAAATTGGCGATTGTTACTGTTTAGATGCTTTGCATATAAATTTCTTAGAGTATATAGAAGCATCATATACAAAGATTTCAACCGTCTACCTGTTCTATTCACTGTTCTACTTGTAGAAATTTACAAATAATTTCCGTTTCATGATTATCAATGGGGCTCGTTGTTCACTTAAACTTGAAGAACAAAAAATTAGCGAATGGTACTGTTTGGATGCTTTGCATATATGTTTCTTAGATTATATAGAAGCAATATATACAAAGATTTCAACCGTCTACCTGTTCCATTCATTGTTCTACTTGTAGCAAGTTACAAATAATTTCCGTTAAAGTATTAACAATGGGGCTCGTAGTTCACTTAAACTTGAAGAGCAAAAAATTGGCGAATTGTACTGTTTGGACGCTTTGCATATATGATTCTTAGACTACATAGAAGCAATATATACAAAGAATTCAACCGTCTACCTGTTCCATTCATTGTTCTACTTGTCGAAATTTACAAATAATTTCCGATAAAGGATTAACCAATGGGGCTCGTTGTTCACTTAAACTTGAAGAACAAAAAATTGGCGAATGGTACTGTTTGGATGCTTTGCATATATGTTTCTTATATTATATAGAAGCAATATATACAAAGATTTCAACCGTCTACCTGTACCATTCATTGTTCTGCTTGTCGAAAATTACAAATAATTTCCTTTAAAGGATTAACAATGGGGCTCGTAGTTCACTTAAACTTGAAGAACAAAAAATTGGCGAATGGTACTGTTTGGATGCTTTGCATATATGTTTCTTAGACTATATAGAAGCAATATATACAATGATTTCAACCGTCTACCTGTTCCATTCATTGTTCTACTTGTCGAAAGTTAGAAATAAATTCCGTCAAGGGATGAACAATGGGGATCGTAGTTTACTCAAACTTGAAGAACAAAAAATTGGCGTATTGTACTGTTTGGATGCTTTGCATATATGTTTCTTAGACTATTTAGAAGCAATATATACAATGATTTCAACAGTCTACCTGTTCCATTCATTGTTCTACTTGTCGAAATTTACAAATAATTTCCTTTAAAGGATTAACAATGGGGCTCGTAGTTCACTTAAACTTGAAGAACAAAAAAATGGCGAATGGTACTGTTTGGATGCTTTGCATATATGTTTCTTAGACTATATAGAAGCAATATGTACAAAGATTTCAACCATCTACCTGTTCCATTCATTGTTCTACTTGTCGAAAGTTACAAATAATTTCCGATAACGGATTAACCATTGGGGCTCATTGTTCACTTAAACTTGAAGAACAAAAAATTGGCGAATTGTACTGTTTGGATGCTTTGAGTATATGTTTCTTATACTATAAAGAAGCAATATATACAAAGATTTCAACCGTCTACCTGTTCCATTCACTGTTCTACTTGTCGAAAGTTACAAATAATTTCCGTTAAGGGATTAACAATGGGGATCGTAGTTCACTTAAACTTGAAGATCAAATAATTGGCGAATTGTACTGTTTGGATGCTTTGCATATATGTTTCTTAGACTATATAGAAGCAATATATACAAAGATTTCAACCGTCTACCTGTTCCATTCATTGTTCTACTTGTCGAAAGTTACAAATAATTTCCTTTAAAGGATTAACAATGGGGCACGTAGTTCACTTAAACTTGAAGAACAAAAAATTGGCGAATGGTACTGTTTGGATGCTTTGCATATATGTTTCTTAGATTATATAGAAGCAATATATACAAAGATTTCAACCGTCTACCTGTTCCATTCATTGTTCTACTTGTCGAAAGTTACAATTAATTTCCGTTAAAGGATTAACAATGGGGCTCGTAGTTCACTTAAACTTGAAATACAAGAAATTGGCGAATTGTACTGTTTGGATGCTTTGCATATATGTTTCTTAGACTATATAGAAGCAACACATAGAAAGAATTCACCCGTCTACCTGTTCTATTCATTGTTCTACTTGTAGAAAGTTACAAATAATTTCCGTTTCATGATTATCAATGGGGCTTGTTGTTCACTTAAACTTGAAGAACAAAAAATTGGCGAATTGTACTGTTTGGATGCTTTGCATATATGTTTCTTAGACTATATAGAAGCAATATATACAAAGATTTCAACCGTCTACGTGATCCAATCATTGTTCTACTTGTCGAAATTTACAAATATTTTCCTTTAAAGGATTAACAATGGGGCTCGTTGTTCACTCAAACTTGAAGAACAATAAATTGGCGAATTGTACTGTTTGGATGCTTTGCATATATGTTTCTTAGACTATATAGAAGCAATATGTACAAAGATTTCAACCATCTACCTGTTCCATTCATTGTTCTACTTGTCGAAAGTTACAAATAATTTCCGATAACGGATTAACCATTGGGGCTCGTAGTTCACTTAAACTTGAAATACAAGAAATTGGCGAATTGTACTGTTTGGATGCTTTGCATATATGTTTCTTAGACTATATAGAAGCAACACATAGAAAGAATTCACCCGTCTACCTGTTCTATTCATTGTTCTACTTGTAGAAAGTTACAAATAATTTCCGTTTCATGATTATCAATGGGGCTTGTTGTTCACTTAAACTTGAAGAACAAAAAATTGGCGAATTGTACTGTTTGGATGCTTTGCATATATGTTTCTTAGACTATATAGAAGCAATATATACAAAGATTTCAACCGTCTACGTGATCCAATCATTGTTCTACTTGTCGAAATTTACAAATATTTTCCTTTAAAGGATTAACAATGGGGCTCGTTGTTCACTCAAACTTGAAGAACAATAAATTGGCGAATTGTACTGTTTGGATGCTTTGCATATATGTTTCTTAGACTATATAGAAGCAATATATACAATGATTTCAACAGTCTACCTGTTCCATTCATTGTTCTAATTGTAGAAAATTACAATTAATTTCCGTTAAAGGATTAACAATGGGGATCGTAGTTCACTTAAACTTGCAGAACATAAAATTGGCGAATTGTACTGTTTGGATGCTTTGCATATATGTTTCTTAGACTATATAGAAGCAATATATACAAAGATTTCAACCGTCTACCTGTTCCATTCACTGTTCTACTTGTCGAAATTTACAAATAATTTCCTTTAAAGGATTAACAATGGGGCTCGTAGTTCACTTAAACTTGAAGAACAAAAAATTGGCGAATTGTACTGTTTGGATGCTTTGCATATATGTTTCTTAGACTATATAGAAGCAATATATACAAAGATTTCAACCGTCTACCTGTTCCATTCATTGTTCTACTTGTCGAAAGTTACAAATAATTTCCGATAAAGGATTAACCATTGGGGCTCATTGTTCACTTAAACTTGAAGAACAAAAAATTGGCGAATGGTACTGTTTGGATGCTTTGCACATATGTTTCTCATACTATATAGAAGCAATATATACAAAAATTTCAACCGTCTACCTGTTCCATTCACTGTTCTACTTGTCGAAAGTTACAAATAATTTCCGTTAAGGGATTAACAATGGGGATCGTAGTTTACTTAAACTTGAAGAACAAAAAATTGGCGAATTGTACTGTTTGGATGCTTTGCATAAATGTTTCTTAGACTATATAGAAGCAATATATACAATGATTTCAACAGTCTACCTGTTCCATTCATTGTTCTACTTGTCGAAATTTACAAATAATTTCCTTTAAAGGATTAACAATGGGGCTCGTAGTTCACTTAAACTTGAAGAACAAAAAATTGGCGAATGGTACTGTTTGGATGCTTTGCATATATGTTTCTTAAACTACATAGAAGCAATATATACAAAGATTTCAACCGTCTACCTGTTCCATTCATTGTTCTACTTGTCGAAAATTACAAATAATTTCCGATAACGGATTAACCATTGGGGCTCATTGTTCACTTAAACTTGAAGAACAAAAAATTGGCGAATTGTACTGTTTGGATGCTTTGAGTATATGTTTCTTATACTATAAAGAAGCAATATATACAAAGATTTCAACCGTCTACCTGTTCCATTCACTGTTCTACTTGTCGAAAGTTACAAATAATTTCCGTTAAGGGATTAACAATGGGGATCGTAGTTCACTTAAACTTGAAGATCAAATAATTGGCGAATTGTACTGTTTGGGTGCTTTGCATATATGTTTCTTAGACTATGTAGAAGCAATATATACTATGATTTCAACAGTCTACCTGTTCCATTCATTGTTCTACTTGTCGAAATTTACAAATAATTTCCTTTAAAGGATTAACAATGGGGCTCGTAGTTCACTTAAACTTGAAGAACAAAAAAATGGCGAATGGTACTGTTTGGATGCTTTGCATATATGTTTCTTAGACTATATAGAAGCAATATATACAAAGATTTCAACCATCTACCTGTTCCATTCATTGTTCTACTTGTCGATAGTTACAAATAATTTCCGATAACGGATTAACCATTGGGGCTCATTGTTCACTTAAACTTGAAGAACAAAAAATTGGCGAATTGTACTGTTTGGATGCTTTGAGTATATGTTTCTTATACTATAAAGAACCAATATATACAAAGATTTCAACCGTCTACCTGTTCCATTCACTGTTCTACTTGTCGAAAGTTACAAATAATTTCCGTTAAGGGATTAACAATGGGGATCGTAGTTCACTTAAACTTGAAGATCAAATAATTGGCGAATTGTACTGTTTGGATGCTTTGCATATATGTTTCTTAGACTATTTAGAAGCAATATATACAATGATTTCAACCGTCTACCTATTCCATTCATTGTTCTACTTGCCGAAATTTACAAATAATTTCCTTTAAAGGATTAACAATGGGGCTCGTAGTTCACTTAAACTTGAAGAGCAAAAAATTGTCGAATTGTACTGTTTGGATGCTTTGCATATATGTTTCTTAGACTATATAGAAGCAATATATACAATGATTTCAACCGTCTACCTGTTCCATTCATTGTTCTACTTGTCGAAATTTACAAATAATTTCCGATAAAGGATTAACCATTGGGGCTCATTGTTCACTTAAACTTGAAGAACAAAAAATTGGCGAATTGTACTGTTTGGATGCTTTGCATATATGTTTCTTAGACTATATAGAAGCAATATATACAAAGATTTCAACCGTCTACCTGTTCCATTCATTGTTCTACTTGTCGAAAGTTACAAATAATTTCCTTTAAAGGATTAACAATGGGGCTCGTTGTTCACTTAAACTTGAAGAACAATAAATTGGCGAATTGTACTGTTTGGATGCTTTGCATATATGTTTCTTAGACTATATAGAAGCAATATATACAAAGATTTCAACCGCCTACCTGTTCCATTCATTGTTCTACTTGTCGAAAGTTACAATTAATTTCCGTTAAAGGATTAACAATGGGGCTCGTAGTTCACTTAAACTTGAAATACAAGAAATTGGCGAATTGTACTGTTTGGATGCTTTGCATATATGTTTCTTAGACTATATAGAAGCAACATATAGAAAGAATTCACCCGTCTACCTGTTCCATTCATTGTTCTAATTGTAGAAAATTACAATTAATTTCCGTTAAAGGATTAACAATGGGGATCGTAGTTCACTTAAAATTGCAGAACATGAAATTGGCGAATTGTACTGTTTGGATGCTTTGCATATATGTTTCTTAGACTATATAGAAGCAATATATACAAAGATTTCAACCGTCTACCTGTTCCATTCACTGTTCTACTTGTCGAAATTTACAAATAATTTCCTTTAAAGGATTAACAATGGGGCTCGTAGTTCACTTAAACTTGAAGAACAAAAAATTGGCGAATTGTACTGTTTGGATGCTTTGCATATATGTTTCTTAGACTATATAGAAGCAATATATACAAAGATTTCAACCGTCTACCTGTTCCATTCATTGTTCTACTTGTCGAAAGTTACAAATAATTTCCGATAAAGGATTAACCATTGGGGCTCATTGTTCACTTAAACTTGAAGAACAAAAAATTGGCGAATGGTACTGTTTGGATGCTTTGCACATATGTTTCTCATACTATATAGAAGCAATATATACAAAAATTTCAACCGTCTACCTGTTCCATTCACTGTTCTACTTGTCGAAAGTTAGAAATAATTTCCGTTAAGGGATTAACAATGGGGATCGTAGTTTACTTAAACTTGAAGAACAAAAAATTGGCGAATTGTACTGTTTCGATGCTTTGCATAAATGTTTCTTAGACTATATAGAAGCAATATATACAATGATTTCAACAGTCTACCTGTTCCATTCATTGTTCTACTTGTCGAAATTTACAAATAATTTCCTTTAAAGGATTAACAATGGGGCTCGTAGTTCACTTAAACTTGAAGAACAAAAAATTGGCGAATGGTACTGTTTGGATGCTTTGCACATATGTTTCTCATACTATATAGAAGCAATATATACAAAAATTTCAACCGTCTACCTGTTCCATTCACTGTTCTACTTGTCGAAAGTTACAAATAATTTCCGTTAAGGGATTAACAATGGGGATCGTAGTTTACTTAAACTTGAAGAACAAAAAATTGGCGAATTGTACTGTTTGGATGCTTTGCATAAATGTTTCTTAGACTATATAGAAGCAATATATACAATGATTTCAACAGTCTACCTGTTCCATTCATTGTTCTACTTGTCGAAATTTACAAATAATTTCCTTTAAAGGATTAACAATGGGGCTCGTAGTTCACTTAAACTTGAAGAACAAAAAATTGGCGAATGGTACTGTTTGGATGCTTTGCATATATGTTTCTTATACTACATAGAAGCAATATATACAAAGATTTCAACCGTCTACCTGTTCCATTCATTGTTCTACTTGTCGAAAATTACAAATAATTTCCGATAACTGATTAACCATTGGGGCTCATTGTTCACTTAAACTTGAAGAACAAAAAATTGGCGAATTGTACTGTTTGGATGCTTTGAGTATATGTTTCTTATACTATAAAGAAGCAATATATACAAAGATTTCAACCGTCTACCTGTTCCATTCACTGTTCTACTTGTCGAAAGTTACAAATAATTTCCGTTAAGGGATTAACAATGGGGATCGTAGTTCACTTAAACTTGAAGATCAAATAATTGGCGAATTGTACTGTTTGGGTGCTTTGCATATATGTTTCTTAGACTATTTAGAAGCAATATATACTATGATTTCAACAGTCTACCTGTTCCATTCATTGTTCTACTTGTCGAAATTTACAAATAATTTCCTTTAAAGGATTAACAATGGGGCTCGTAGTTCACTTAAACTTGAAGAACAAAAAAATGGCGAATGGTACTGTTTGGATGCTTTGCATATATGTTTCTTAGACTATATAGAAGCAATATATACAATGATTTCAACCGTCTACCTGTTCCATTCATTGTTCTACTTGTCGAAATTTACAAATAATTTCCGATAAAGGATTAACCATTGGGGCTCATTGTTCACTTAAACTTGAAGAACAAAAAATTGGCGAATTGTACTGTTTCGATGCTTTGCATAAATGTTTCTTAGACTATATAGAAGCAATATATACAATGATTTCAACAGTCTACCTGTTCCATTCATTGTTCTACTTGTCGAAATTTACAAATAATTTCCTTTAAAGGATTAACAATGGGGCTCGTAGTTCACTTAAACTTGAAGAACAAAAAATTGGCGAATGGTACTGTTTGGATGCTTTGCACATATGTTTCTCATACTATATAGAAGCAATATATACAAAAATTTCAACCGTCTACCTGTTCCATTCACTGTTCTACTTGTCGAAAGTTACAAATAATTTCCGTTAAGGGATTAACAATGGGGATCGTAGTTTACTTAAACTTGAAGAACAAAAAATTGGCGAATTGTACTGTTTGGATGCTTTGCATAAATGTTTCTTAGACTATATAGAAGCAATATATACAATGATTTCAACAGTCTACCTGTTCCATTCATTGTTCTACTTGTCGAAATTTACAAATAATTTCCTTTAAAGGATTAACAATGGGGCTCGTAGTTCACTTAAACTTGAAGAACAAAAAATTGGCGAATGGTACTGTTTGGATGCTTTGCATATATGTTTCTTATACTACATAGAAGCAATATATACAAAGATTTCAACCGTCTACCTGTTCCATTCATTGTTCTACTTGTCGAAAATTACAAATAATTTCCGATAACTGATTAACCATTGGGGCTCATTGTTCACTTAAACTTGAAGAACAAAAAATTGGCGAATTGTACTGTTTGGATGCTTTGAGTATATGTTTCTTATACTATAAAGAAGCAATATATACAAAGATTTCAACCGTCTACCTGTTCCATTCACTGTTCTACTTGTCGAAAGTTACAAATAATTTCCGTTAAGGGATTAACAATGGGGATCGTAGTTCACTTAAACTTGAAGATCAAATAATTGGCGAATTGTACTGTTTGGGTGCTTTGCATATATGTTTCTTAGACTATTTAGAAGCAATATATACTATGATTTCAACAGTCTACCTGTTCCATTCATTGTTCTACTTGTCGAAATTTACAAATAATTTCCTTTAAAGGATTAACAATGGGGCTCGTAGTTCACTTAAACTTGAAGAACAAAAAAATGGCGAATGGTACTGTTTGGATGCTTTGCATATATGTTTCTTAGACTATATAGAAGCAATATATACAAAGATTTCAACCATCTACCTGTTCCATTCATTGTTCTACTTGTCGATAGTTACAAATAATTTCCGATAACGGATTAACCATTGGGGCTCATTGTTCACTTAAACTTGAAGAACAAAAAATTGGCGAATTGTACTGTTTGGATGCTTTGAGTATATGTTTCTTATACTATAAAGAACCAATATATACAAAGATTTCAACCGTCTACCTGTTCCATTCACTGTTCTACTTGTCGAAAGTTACAAATAATTTCCGTTAAGGGATTAACAATGGGGATCGTAGTTCACTTAAACTTGAAGATCAAATAATTGGCGAATTGTACTGTTTGGATGCTTTGCATATATGTTTCTTAGACTATTTAGAAGCAATATATACAATGATTTCAACCGTCTACCTATTCCATTCATTGTTCTACTTGCCGAAATTCACAAATAATTTCCTTTAAAGGATTAACAATGGGGCTCGTAGTTCACTTAAACTTGAAGAGCAAAAAATTGTCGAATTGTACTGTTTGGATGCTTTGCATATATGTTTCTTAGACTATATAGAAGCAATATATACAATGATTTCAACCGTCTACCTGTTCCATTCATTGTTCTACTTGTCGAAATTTACAAATAATTTCCGATAAAGGATTAACCATTGGGGCTCATTGTTCACTTAAACTTGAAGAACAAAAAATTGGCGAATTGTACTGTTTGGATGCTTTGCATATATGTTTCTTAGACTATATAGAAGCAATATATACAAAGATTTCAACCGTCTACCTGTTCCATTCATTGTTCTACTTGTCGAAAGTTACAAATAATTTCCTTTAAAGGATTAACAATGGGGCTCGTTGTTCACTTAAACTTGAAGAACAATAAATTGGCGAATTGTACTGTTTGGATGCTTTGCATATATGTTTCTTAGACTATATAGAAGCAATATATACAAAGATTTCAACCGTCTACCTGTTCCATTCATTGTTCTACTTGTCGAAAGTTACAATTAATTTCCGTTAAAGGATTAACAATGGGGCTCGTAGTTCACTTAAACTTGAAATACAAGAAATTGGCGAATTGTACTGTTTGGATGCTTTGCATATATGTTTCTTAGACTATATAGAAGCAACATATAGAAAGAATTCACCCGTCTACCTGTTCTATTCATTGTTCTACTTGTAGAAAGTTACAAATAATTTCCGTTTCATGATTATCAATGGGGCTTGTTGTTCACTTAAACTTGAAGAACAAAAAATTGGCGAATTGTACTGTTTGGATGCTTTGCATATATGTTTCTTAGACTATATAGAAGCAATATATACAAAGATTTCAACCGTCTACGTGATCCAATCATTGTTCTACTTGTCGAAATTTACAAATATTTTCCTTTAAAGGATTAACAATGGGGCTCGTTGTTCACTCAAACTTGAAGAACAATAAATTGGCGAATTGTACTGTTTGGATGCTTTGCATATATGTTTCTTAGACTATATAGAAGCAATATATACAATGATTTCAACAGTCTACCTGTTCCATTCATTGTTCTAATTGTAGAAAATTACAATTAATTTCCGTTAAAGGATTAACAATGGGGATCGTAGTTCACTTAAACTTGCAGAACATGAAATTGGCGAATTGTACTGTTTGGATGCTTTGCATATATGTTTCTTAGACTATATAGAAGCAATATATACAAAGATTTCAACCGTCTACCTGTTCCATTCACTGTTCTACTTGTCGAAATTTACAAATAATTTCCTTTAAAGGATTAAAAATGGGGCTCGTAGTTCACTTAAACTTGAAGAACAAAAAATTGGCGAATTGTACTGTTTGGATGCTTTGCATATATGTTTCTTAGACTATATAGAAGCAATATATACAAAGATTTCAACCGTCTACCTGTTCCATTCATTGTTCTACTTGTCGAAAGTTACAAATAATTTCCGATAAAGGATTAACCATTGGGGCTCATTGTTCACTTAAACTTGAAGAACAAAAAATTGGCGAATGGTACTGTTTGGATGCTTTGCACATATGTTTCTCATACTATATAGAAGCAATATATACAAAAATTTCAACCGTCTACCTGTTCCATTCACTGTTCTACTTGTCGAAAGTTAGAAATAATTTCCGTTAAGGGATTAACAATGGGGATCGTAGTTTACTTAAACTTGAAGAACAAAAAATTGGCGAATTGTACTGTTTCGATGCTTTGCATAAATGTTTCTTAGACTATATAGAAGCAATATATACAATGATTTCAACAGTCTACCTGTTCCATTCATTGTTCTACTTGTCGAAATTTACAAATAATTTCCTTTAAAGGATTAACAATGGGGCTCATTGTTCACTTAAACTTGAAGAACAAAAAATTGGCGAATTGTACTGTTTGGATGCTTTGCATATATGTTTCTTATACTATAGAGAAGCAATATATACAAAGATTTCAACCGTCTACCTGTTCCATTCACTGTTCTACTTGTCGAAAGTTACAAATAATTTCCGTTAAGGGATTAACAATGGGGATCGTAGTTCACTTAAACTTGAAGATCAAATAATTGGCGAATTGTACTGTTTGGATGATTTGCATATATGTTTCTTAGACTATATAGAAGCAATATATACAATGATTTCAACCGTCTACCTGTTCCATTCATTGTTCTACTTGTCGAAATTTACAAATAATTTCCGATAAAGGATTAACCATTGGGGCTCATTGTTCACTTAAACTTGAAGAACAAAAAATTGGCTAATTGTACTGTTTGGATGCTTTGCATATATGTTTCTTAGACTATATAGAAGCAATATATACAAAGATTTCAACCGTCTACCTGTTCCATTCATTGTTCTACTTGTCGAAAGTTACAAATAAATTCCTTTAAAGGATTAACAATGGGGCTCGTTGTTCACTTAAACTTGAAGAACAATAAATTGGCGAATTGTACTGTTTGGATGCTTTGCATATATGATTCTTAGACTATATAGAAGCAATATATACATTGATTTCAACCGGCTACAAGTTCCATTTATTGTTCTACTTCTCGCAAGTTACAAATAATTTCCGTTAAAGTATTAACAATGGGGCTCGAAGTTCACTTAAACTTGAAGAACAAAAAATTGGCGAATGGTACTGTTTGGATGCTTTGCATATATGTTTCTTAGATTATATAGAAGCAATATATACAAAGATTTCAACCGTCTACCTGTTCCATTCATTGTTCTACTTGTCGAAAATTACAAATAATTTCCGATAAAGGATTAACCATTGGGGCTCATTGTTCACTAAACTTGAAGAACAAAAAATTGTCGAATTGTACTGTTTGGATGCTTTGCATATATGTTTCTTAGACTATATAGAAGCAATATATACAATGATTTCAACCGTCTACCTGTTCCATTCATTGTTCTACTTGTCGAAAGTTACAAATAATTTCCGTTAAGGGATTAACAATGGGGATCGTAGTTCACTTAAACTTGAAGAACAAAAAATGGGCGAATTGTACTGTTTGGATGCTTTGCGTACATGTTTCTTAGACTATATGGAAGCAATATATACAAAGATTTCAACCGTCTACCTGTTCCATTCATTGTTCTAATTGTAGAAAATTACAATTAATTTCCGTTAAAGGATTAACAATGGGGATCGTAGTTCACTTAAACTTGCAGAACATGAAATTGGCGAATTGTACTGTTTGGATGCTTTGCATATATGTTTCTTAGACTATATAGAAGCAATATATACAAAGATTTCAACCGTCTACCTGTTCCATTCACTGTTCTACTTGTCGAAATTTACAAATACTTTCCTTTAAAGGATTAACAATGGGGCTCGTAGTTCACTTAAACTTGAAGAACAAAAAATTGGCGAATTGTACTGTTTGGATGCTTTGCATATATGTTTCTTATACTATAGAGAAGCAATATATACAAAGATTTCAACCGTCTACCTGTTCCATTCACTGTTCTACTTGTCGAAAGTTAAAAATAATTTCCGTTAAGGGATTAACAATGGGGATCGTAGTTCACTTAAACTTGAAGATCAAATAATTGGCGAATTGTACTGTTTGGATGATTTGCATATATGTT
Source organism: Cerceris ruficornis (assembly GCA_963989415.1). Taxonomy (NCBI): domain Eukaryota; kingdom Metazoa; phylum Arthropoda; class Insecta; order Hymenoptera; family Crabronidae; genus Cerceris; species Cerceris ruficornis. Next base: position 101,478 of record CAXDIW010000442.1, read on the forward strand.
TCTTAGACTATATAGAAGCAATATATACAATGATTTCAACCGTCTACCTGTTCCATTCATTGTTCTACTTGTCGAAATTTACAAATAATTTCCGATAAAGGATTAACCATTGGGGCTCATTGTTCACTTAAACTTGAAGAACAAAAAATTGGCTAATTGTACTGTTTGGATGCTTTGCATATATGTTTCTTAGACTATATAGAAGCAATATATACAAAGATTTCAACCGTCTACCTGTTCCATTCACTGTTCTACTTGTCGAAATTTACAAATAATTTCCTTTAAAGGATTAAAAATGGGGCTCGTAGTTCACTTAAACTTGAAGAACAAAAAATTGGCGAATTGTACTGTTTGGATGCTTTGCATATATGTTTCTTAGACTATATAGAAGCAATATATACAAAGATTTCAACCGTCTACCTGTTCCATTCATTGTTCTACTTGTCGAAAGTTACAAATAATTTCCGATAAAGGATTAACCATTGGGGCTCATTGTTCACTTAAACTTGAAGAACAAAAAATTGGCGAATGGTACTGTTTGGATGCTTTGCACATATGTTTCTCATACTATATAGAAGCAATATATACAAAAATTTCAACCGTCTACCTGTTCCATTCACTGTTCTACTTGTCGAAAGTTAGAAATAATTTCCGTTAAGGGATTAACAATGGGGATCGTAGTTTACTTAAACTTGAAGAACAAAAAATTGGCGAATTGTACTGTTTCGATGCTTTGCATAAATGTTTCTTAGACTATATAGAAGCAATATATACAATGATTTCAACAGTCTACCTGTTCCATTCATTGTTCTACTTGTCGAAATTTACAAATAATTTCCTTTAAAGGATTAACAATGGGGCTCATTGTTCACTTAAACTTGAAGAACAAAAAATTGGCGAATTGTACTGTTTGGATGCTTTGCATATATGTTTCTTATACTATAGAGAAGCAATATATACAAAGATTTCAACCGTCTACCTGTTCCATTCACTGTTCTACTTGTCGAAAGTTACAAATAATTTCCGTTAAGGGATTAACAATGGGGATCGTAGTTCACTTAAACTTGAAGATCAAATAATTGGCGAATTGTACTGTTTGGATGATTTGCATATATGTTTCTTAGACTATATAGAAGCAATATATACAATGATTTCAACCGTCTACCTGTTCCATTCATTGTTCTACTTGTCGAAATTTACAAATAATTTCCGATAAAGGATTAACCATTGGGGCTCATTGTTCACTTAAACTTGAAGAACAAAAAATTGGCTAATTGTACTGTTTGGATGCTTTGCATATATGTTTCTTAGACTATATAGAAGCAATATATACAAAGATTTCAACCGTCTACCTGTTCCATTCATTGTTCTACTTGTCGAAAGTTACAAATAAATTCCTTTAAAGGATTAACAATGGGGCTCGTTGTTCACTTAAACTTGAAGAACAATAAATTGGCGAATTGTACTGTTTGGATGCTTTGCATATATGATTCTTAGACTATATAGAAGCAATATATACATTGATTTCAACCGGCTACAAGTTCCATTTATTGTTCTACTTCTCGCAAGTTACAAATAATTTCCGTTAAAGTATTAACAATGGGGCTCGAAGTTCACTTAAACTTGAAGAACAAAAAATTGGCGAATGGTACTGTTTGGATGCTTTGCATATATGTTTCTTAGATTATATAGAAGCAATATATACAAAGATTTCAACCGTCTACCTGTTCCATTCATTGTTCTACTTGTCGAAAATTACAAATAATTTCCGATAAAGGATTAACCATTGGGGCTCATTGTTCACTAAACTTGAAGAACAAAAAATTGTCGAATTGTACTGTTTGGATGCTTTGCATATATGTTTCTTAGACTATATAGAAGCAATATATACAATGATTTCAACCGTCTACCTGTTCCATTCATTGTTCTACTTGTCGAAAGTTACAAATAATTTCCGTTAAGGGATTAACAATGGGGATCGTAGTTCACTTAAACTTGAAGAACAAAAAATGGGCGAATTGTACTGTTTGGATGCTTTGCGTACATGTTTCTTAGACTATATGGAAGCAATATATACAAAGATTTCAACCGTCTACCTGTTCCATTCATTGTTCTAATTGTAGAAAATTACAATTAATTTCCGTTAAAGGATTAACAATGGGGATCGTAGTTCACTTAAACTTGCAGAACATGAAATTGGCGAATTGTACTGTTTGGATGCTTTGCATATATGTTTCTTAGACTATATAGAAGCAATATATACAAAGATTTCAACCGTCTACCTGTTCCATTCACTGTTCTACTTGTCGAAATTTACAAATAATTTCCTTTAAAGGATTAACAATGGGGCTCGTAGTTCACTTAAACTTGAAGAACAAAAAATTGGCGAATTGTACTGTTTGGATGCTTTGCATATATGTTTCTTATACTATAGAGAAGCAATATATACAAAGATTTCAACCGTCTACCTGTTCCATTCACTGTTCTACTTGTCGAAAGTTACAAATAATTTCCGTTAAGGGATTAACAATGGGGATCGTAGTTCACTTAAACTTGAAGATCAAATAATTGGCGAATTGTACTGTTTGGATGATTTGCATATATGTTTCTTAGACTATATAGAAGCAATATATACAATGATTTCAACCGTCTACCTGTTCCATTCATTGTTCTACTTGTCGAAATTTACAAATAATTTCCGATAAAGGATTAACCATTGGGGCTCATTGTTCACTTAAACTTGAAGAACAAAAAATTGGCTAATTGTACTGTTTGGATGCTTTGCATATATGTTTCTTAGACTATATAGAAGCAATATATACAAAGATTTCAACCGTCTACCTGTTCCATTCATTGTTCTACTTGTCGAAAGTTACAAATAAATTCCTTTAAAGGATTAACAATGGGGCTCGTTGTTCACTTAAACTTGAAGAACAATAAATTGGCGAATTGTACTGTTTGGATGCTTTGCATATATGTTTCTTAGACTATATAGAAGCAATATATACAAAGATTTCAACCGTCTACCTGTTCCATTCACTGTTCTACTTGTCGAAATTTACAAATAATTTCCTTTAAAGGATTAACAATGGGGCTCGTAGTTCACTTAAACTTGAAGAACAAAAAATTGGCGAATTGTACTGTTTGGATGCTTTGCATATATGTTTCTTAGACTATATAGAAGCAATATATACAAAGATTTCAACCGTCTACCTGTTCCATTCATTGTTCTACTTGTCGAAAGTTACAAATAATTTCCGATAAAGGATTAACCATTGGGGCTCATTGTTCACTAAACTTGAAGAACAAAAAATTGTCGAATTGTACTGTTTGGATGCTTTGCATATATGATTCTTAGACTATATAGAAGCAATATATACATTGATTTCAACCGGCTACAAGTTCCATTTATTGTTCTACTTCTCGCAAGTTACAAATAATTTCCGTTAAAGTATTAACAATGGGGCTCGAAGTTCACTTAAACTTGAAGAACAAAAAATTGGCGAATGGTACTGTTTGGATGCTTTGCATATATGTTTCTTAGATTATATAGAAGCAATATATACAAAGATTTCAACCGTCTACCTGTTCCATTCATTGTTCTACTTGTCGAAAATTACAAATAATTTCCGATAAAGGATTAACCATTGGGGCTCATTGTTCACTAAACTTGAAGAACAAAAAATTGTCGAATTGTACTGTTTGGATGCTTTGCATATATGTTTCTTAGACTATATAGAAGCAATATATACAATGATTTCAACCGTCTACCTGTTCCATTCATTGTTCTACTTGTCGAAAGTTACAAATAATTTCCGTTAAGGGATTAACAATGGGGATCGTAGTTTACTTAAACTTGAAGAACAAAAAATTGGCGTATTGTACTGTTTGGATGCTTTGCATATATGTTTCTTAGACTATTTAGAAGCAATATATACAATGATTTCAACCGTCTACCTATTCCATTCATTGTTCTACTTGCCGAAATTTACAAATAATTTCCTTTAAAGGAATAACAATGGGGCTCGTAGTTCACTTAAACTTGAAGAGCAAAAAATTGTCGAATTGTACTGTTTGGATGCTTTGCATATATGTTTCTTAGACTATATAGAAGCAATATATACTATGATTTCAACCGTCTACCTGTTCCATTCATTGTTCTACTTGTCGAAATTTACAAATAATTTCCGATAAAGGATTAACCATTGGGGCTCATTGTTCACTTAAACTTGAAGAACAAAAAATTGGCGAATTGTACTGTTTGGATGCTTTGCATATATGTTTCTTAGACTATATAGAAGCAATATATACAAAGATTTCAACCGTCTACCTGTTCCATTCATTGTTCTACTTGTCGAAAGTTACAAATAATTTCCTTTAAAGGATTAACAATGGGGCTCGTAGTTCACTTAAACTTGAAGATCAAATAATTGGCGAATTGTACTGTTTGGATGCTTTGCATATATGTTTCTTAGACTATTTAGAAGCAGTATATAGAAAGATTTCACCCGTCTACCTGTACTATTCATTGTTCTACTTGTAGAAAGTTACAAATAATTTCCGTTTCATGATTATCAATGGGCCTCGTTGTTCACTTAAACTTGAAGAACAAAAAATTGGCGACTGGTACTGTTTAGATGCTTTGCATATAGGTTTCTTAGACCATATAGAAGCAATATATACAAAGGTTTCAACCGTTTACCTTTTCTATTCATTGTTCTTCTTGTCGAAAGTTAGAAATAATTTCCGTTTCATGATTATCAATGGGCCTCGTTGTTCACTTAAACTTGTAGAACAAAAAATTGGCGAATTGTACTGTTTGGATGCTTTGCATATATGTTTCTTAGACTATATAGAAGCAATATATACAAAGATTTCAACCGTCTACCTGTTCCATTCATTGTTCTACTTGTCGAATGTTACAAATAATTTCGGATAAAGGATTAACAATGGGGCTCATTGTTCATTTAAACTTGAAGATCAATAAATTGGCGAATTGTACTGTTTGGATGCTTTGCATATATTTTTCTTAGACTATATAGAAGCAATATATACAAAGATTTCAACCGTCTACCTGTTCCATTCATTGTTCTACTTGTCGAAAGTTACAAATAATTTCCGATAAAGGATTAACCATGGGGCTCATTGTTCACTTAAACTTGAAGATCAATAAATTGGCGAATTGTACTGTTTGGATGCTTTGCATATATGTTTCTTAGACTATACAGAAGCAATATATACAAAGATTTCAACCGTCTACCAGTTCCATTCATTGTTCTACTTGTCGAAAATTACAAATAATTTCCGATAACGGATTAACCATTGGGGCTCATTGTTCACTTAAACTTGAAGAGCAAAAAATTGGCGATTGTTACTGTTTAGATGCTTTGCATATATGTTTCTTAGATTATATAGAAGCAATATGTACAAAGATTTCAACCGTCTACCTGTTCCATTCATTGTACTACTTGTCGAAAGTTACAAATAATTTCCGATAAAGGATTAACAATGGGGCTCGTAGTTTAGTTAAACTTGAAGATGAAATAATTGGCGAATTGTACTGTTTGGATGCTTTGCATATGTGTTTCTTAGACTATTTAAAAGCAATATATAGAAAGATTTTACCCGTCTACCTGTACTATTCATTGTTCTACTTGTAGAAAGTTACAAATAATTTCCATTTCATGATTATCAATGGGGCTCGCTGTTCACTTAAACTTGAAGATCAAAAAATTGGCGATTGTTACTGTTTAGATGGTTTGCATATATGTTTCTTAGATTATATAGAAGCAATATATACAAAGATTTCAACCGTCTACCTGTTCCATTCATTGTTCTACTTGTCGAAAATTACAAATAATTTCCGATAAAGGATTAACCATTGGGGCTCATTGTTCACTTAAACTTGAAGAACAAAAAATTGGCGAATTGTACTGTTTGGATGCTTTGCATATATGTTTCTTAGACTATATAGAAGCAATATATACAAAGATTTCAACCGTCTACCTGTTCCATTCATTGTTCTACTTGTCGAAAGTTACAAATAATTTCCTTTAAAGGATTAACAATGGGGCTCGTTGTTCACTTAAACTTGAAGAACAATAAATTGGCGAATTGTACTGTTTGGATGCTTTGCATATATGTTTCTTAGACTATATAGAAGCAATATATACAAAGATTTCAACCGCCTACCTGTTCCATTCATTGTTCTACTTGTCGAAAGTTACAATTAATTTCCGTTAAAGGATTAACAATGGGGCTCGTAGTTCACTTAAACTTGAAATACAAGAAATTGGCGAATTGTACTGTTTGGATGCTTTGTATATATGTTTCTTAGACTATATAGAAGCAACATATAGAAAGAATTCACCCGTCTACCTGTTCTATTCATTGTTCTACTTGTAGAAAGTTACAAATAATTTCCGTTTCATGATTATCAATGGGGCTTGTTGTTCACTTAAACTTGAAGAACAAAAAATTGGCGAATTGTACTGTTTGGATGCTTTGCATATATGTTTCTTAGACTATATAGAAGCAATATATACAAAGATTTCAACCGTCTACGTGATCCAATCATTGTTCTACTTGTCGAAATTTACAAATATTTTCCTTTAAAGGATTAACAATGGGGCTCGTTGTTCACTCAAACTTGAAGAACAATAAATTGGCGAATTGTACTGTTTGGATGCTTTGCATATATGTTTCTTAGACTATATAGAAGCAATATATACAATGATTTCAACAGTCTACCTGTTCCATTCATTGTTCTAATTGTAGAAAATTACAATTAATTTCCGTTAAAGGATTAACAATGGGGATCGTAGTTCACTTAAACTTGCAGAACATGAAATTGGCGAATTGTACTGTTTGGATGCTTTGCATATATGTTTCTTAGACTATATAGAAGCAATATATACAAAGATTTCAACCGTCTACCTGTTCCATTCACTGTTCTACTTGTCGAAATTTACAAATAATTTCCTTTAAAGGATTAACAATGGGGCTCGTAGTTCACTTAAACTTGAAGAACAAAAAATTGGCGAATTGTACTGTTTGGATGCTTTGCATATATGTTTCTTAGACTATATAGAAGCAATATATACAAAGATTTCAACCGTCTACCTGTTCCATTCATTGTTCTACTTGTCGAAAGTTACAAATAATTTCCGATAAAGGATTAACCATTGGGGCTCATTGTTCACTTAAACTTGAAGAACAAAAAATTGGCGAATGGTACTGTTTGGATGCTTTGCACATATGTTTCTCATACTATATAGAAGCAATATATACAAAAATTTCAACCGTCTACCTGTTCCATTCACTGTTCTACTTGTCGAAAGTTAGAAATAATTTCCGTTAAGGGATTAACAATTGGGATCGTAGTTTACTTAAACTTGAAGAACAAAAAATTGGCGAATTGTACTGTTTCGATGCTTTGCATAAATGTTTCTTAGACTATATAGAAGCAATATATACAATGATTTCAACAGTCTACCTGTTCCATTCATTGTTCTACTTGTCGAAATTTACAAATAATTTCCTTTAAAGGATTAACAATGGGGCTCGTAGTTCACTTAAACTTGAAGAACAAAAAATTGGCGAATGGTACTGTTTGGATGCTTTGCACATATGTTTCTCATACTATATAGAAGCAATATATACAAAGATTTCAACCGTCTACCTGTTCCATTCATTGTTCTACTTGTCGAAAGTTACAAATAATTTCCTTTAAAGGATTAACAATGGGGCTCGTTGTTCACTTAAACTTGAAGAACAATAAATTGGCGAATTGTACTGTTTGGATGCTTTGCATATATGTTTCTTAGACTATATAGAAGCAATATATACAAAGATTTCAACCGCCTACCTGTTCCATTCATTGTTCTACTTGTCGAAAGTTACAAATAATTTCCGATAAAGGATTAACAATGGGGCTCGTAGTTTAGTTAAACTTGAAGATGAAATAATTGGCGAATTGTACTGTTTGGATGCTTTGCATATGTGTTTCTTAGACTATTTAAAAGCAATATATAGAAAGATTTTACCCGTCTACCTGTACTATTCATTGTTCTACTTGTAGAAAGTTACAAATAATTTCCATTTCATGATTATCAATGGGGCTCGCTGTTCACTTAAACTTGAAGATCAAAAAATTGGCGATTGTTACTGTTTAGATGGTTTGCATATATGTTTCTTAGATTATATAGAAGCAATATATACAAAGATTTCAACCGTCTACCTGTTCCATTCATTGTTCTACTTGTCGAAAATTACAAATAATTTCCGATAAAGGATTAACCATTGGGGCTCATTGTTCACTTAAACTTGAAGAACAAAAAATTGGCGAATTGTACTGTTTGGATGCTTTGCATATATGTTTCTTAGACTATATAGAAGCAATATATACAAAGATTTCAACCGTCTACCTGTTCCATTCATTGTTCTACTTGTCGAAAGTTACAAATAATTTCCTTTAAAGGATTAACCATTGGGGCTCATTGTTCACTTAAACTTGAAGAACAAAAAATTGGCGAATTGTACTGTTTGGATGCTTTGCATATATGTTTCTTAGACTATATAGAAGCAATATATACAAAGATTTCAACCGTCTACCTGTTCCATTCATTGTTCTACTTGTCGAAAGTTACAAATAATTTCCTTTAAAGGATTAACAATGGGGCTCGTAGTTCACTTAAACTTGAAGATCAAATAATTGGCGAATTGTACTGTTTGGATGCTTTGCATATATGTTTCTTAGACTATTTAGAAGCAGTATATAGAAAGATTTCACCCGTCTACCTGTACTATTCATTGTTCTACTTGTAGAAAGTTACAAATAATTTCCGTTTCATGATTATCAATGGGCCTCGTTGTTCACTTAAACTTGAAGAACAAAAAATTGGCGACTGGTACTGTTTAGATGCTTTGCATATAGGTTTCTTAGACCATATAGAAGCAATATATACAAAGGTTTCAACCGTTTACCTTTTCTATTCATTGTTCTTCTTGTCGAAAGTTAGAAATAATTTCCGTTTCATGATTATCAATGGGCCTCGTTGTTCACTTAAACTTGTAGAACAAAAAATTGGCGAATTGTACTGTTTGGATGCTTTGCATATATGTTTCTTAGACTATATAGAAGCAATATATACAATGATTTCAACAGTCTACCTGTTCCATTCATTGTTCTAATTGTAGAAAATTACAATTAATTTCCGTTAAAGGATTAACAATGGGGATCGTAGTTCACTTAAACTTGCAGAACATGAAATTGGCGAATTGTACTGTTTGGATGCTTTGCATATATGTTTCTTAGACTATATAGAAGCAATATATACAAAGATTTCAACCGTCTACCTGTTCCATTCATTGTACTACTTGTCGAAAGTTACAAATAATTTCCGATAAAGGATTAACAATGGGGCTCGTAGTTTAGTTAAACTTGAAGATGAAATAATTGGCGAATTGTACTGTTTGGATGCTTTGCATATGTGTTTCTTAGACTATTTAAAAGCAATATATAGAAAGATTTTACCCGTCTACCTGTACTATTCATTGTTCTACTTGTAGAAAGTTACAAATAATTTCCATTTCATGATTATCAATGGGGCTCGCTGTTCACTTAAACTTGAAGATCAAAAAATTGGCGATTGTTACTGTTTAGATGGTTTGCATATATGTTTCTTAGATTATATAGAAGCAATATATACAAAGATTTCAACCGTCTACCTGTTCCATTCATTGTTCTACTTGTCGAAAATTACAAATAATTTCCGATAAAGGATTAACCATTGGGGCTCATTGTTCACTTAAACTTGAAGAACAAAAAATTGGCGAATTGTACTGTTTGGATGCTTTGCATATATGTTTCTTAGACTATATAGAAGCAATATATACAAAGATTTCAACCGTCTACCTGTTCCATTCATTGTTCTACTTGTCGAAAGTTACAAATAATTTCCTTTAAAGGATTAACAATGGGGCTCGTTGTTCACTTAAACTTGAAGAACAATAAATTGGCGAATTGTACTGTTTGGATGCTTTGCATATATGTTTCTTAGACTATATAGAAGCAATATATACAAAGATTTCAACCGCCTACCTGTTCCATTCATTGTTCTACTTGTCGAAAGTTACAATTAATTTCCGTTAAAGGATTAACAATGGGGCTCGTAGTTCACTTAAACTTGAAATACAAGAAATTGGCGAATTGTACTGTTTGGATGCTTTGTATATATGTTTCTTAGACTATATAGAAGCAACATATAGAAAGAATTCACCCGTCTACCTGTTCTATTCATTGTTCTACTTGTAGAAAGTTACAAATAATTTCCGTTTCATGATTATCAATGGGGCTTGTTGTTCACTTAAACTTGAAGAACAAAAAATTGGCGAATTGTACTGTTTGGATGCTTTGCATATATGTTTCTTAGACTATATAGAAGCAATATATACAAAGATTTCAACCGTCTACGTGATCCAATCATTGTTCTACTTGTCGAAATTTACAAATATTTTCCTTTAAAGGATTAACAATGGGGCTCGTTGTTCACTCAAACTTGAAGAACAATAAATTGGCGAATTGTACTGTTTGGATGCTTTGCATATATGTTTCTTAGACTATATAGAAGCAATATATACAATGATTTCAACAGTCTACCTGTTCCATTCATTGTTCTAATTGTAGAAAATTACAATTAATTTCCGTTAAAGGATTAACAATGGGGATCGTAGTTCACTTAAACTTGCAGAACATGAAATTGGCGAATTGTACTGTTTGGATGCTTTGCATATATGTTTCTTAGACTATATAGAAGCAATATATACAAAGATTTCAACCGTCTACCTGTTCCATTCACTGTTCTACTTGTCGAAATTTACAAATAATTTCCTTTAAAGGATTAACAATGGGGCTCGTAGTTCACTTAAACTTGAAGAACAAAAAATTGGCGAATTGTACTGTTTGGATGCTTTGCATATATGTTTCTTAGACTATATAGAAGCAATATATACAAAGATTTCAACCGTCTACCTGTTCCATTCATTGTTCTACTTGTCGAAAGTTACAAATAATTTCCGATAAAGGATTAACCATTGGGGCTCATTGTTCACTTAAACTTGAAGAACAAAAAATTGGCGAATGGTACTGTTTGGATGCTTTGCACATATGTTTCTCATACTATATAGAAGCAATATATACAAAAATTTCAACCGTCTACCTGTTCCATTCACTGTTCTACTTGTCGAAAGTTAGAAATAATTTCCGTTAAGGGATTAACAATTGGGATCGTAGTTTACTTAAACTTGAAGAACAAAAAATTGGCGAATTGTACTGTTTCGATGCTTTGCATAAATGTTTCTTAGACTATATAGAAGCAATATATACAATGATTTCAACAGTCTACCTGTTCCATTCATTGTTCTACTTGTCGAAATTTACAAATAATTTCCTTTAAAGGATTAACAATGGGGCTCGTAGTTCACTTAAACTTGAAGAACAAAAAATTGGCGAATGGTACTGTTTGGATGCTTTGCACATATGTTTCTCATACTATATAGAAGCAATATATACAAAAATTTCAACCGTCTACCTGTTCCATTCACTGTTCTACTTGTCGAAAGTTACAAATAATTTCCGTTAAGGGATTAACAATGGGGATCGTAGTTTACTTAAACTTGAAGAACAAAAAATTGGCGAATTGTACTGTTTGGATGCTTTGCATAAATGTTTCTTAGACTATATAGAAGCAATATATACAATGATTTCAACAGTCTACCTGTTCCATTCATTGTTCTACTTGTCGAAATTTACAAATAATTTCCTTTAAAGGATTAACAATGGGGCTCGTAGTTCACTTAAACTTGAAGAACAAAAAATTGGCGAATGGTACTGTTTGGATGCTTTGCATATATGTTTCTTATACTACATAGAAGCAATATATACAAAGATTTCAACCGTCTACCTGTTCCATTCATTGTTCTACTTGTCGAAAATTACAAATAATTTCCGATAACTGATTAACCATTGGGGCTCATTGTTCACTTAAACTTGAAGAACAAAAAATTGGCGAATTGTACTGTTTGGATGCTTTGAGTATATGTTTCTTATACTATAAAGAAGCAATATATACAAAGATTTCAACCGTCTACCTGTTCCATTCACTGTTCTACTTGTCGAAAGTTACAAATAATTTCCTTTAAAGGATTAACAATGGGGCTCGTTGTTCACTTAAACTTGAAGAACAAAAAATTGGCGAATTGTACTGTTTGGATGCTTTGCATATATGTTTCTTAGACTATTTAGAAGCAATATATAGAAAGATTTCTCCCGTCTAGCTGTACTATTCATTGTTCTACTTGTAGAAAGTTACAAATAATTTCCATTTCATGATTATCAATGGGGCTCGCTGTTCACTTAAACTTGAATATCAAAAAATTGGCGGTTGTTACTGTTTAGATGCATTGCATATAGGTTTCATAGACTATATAGAAGCAACATATACAAAGATTTCAACCGTCTACCTGTTCTATTCATTGTTCTACTTGTAGAAAGTTACAAATAATTTCCGTTTCATGATTATCAATGGGGCTCGTTGTTCACTTAAACTTGAAGAACAAAAAATTGGCGAATGGTACTGTTTGGATGCTTTGCGTACATGTTTCTTAGACTATATGGAAGCAATATATACAAAGATTTCAACCGTTTACGTGTTCCAATCATTGTCCTAATTGTCGAAATTTACAAATAATTTCCTTTAAAGGATTAACAATGGGGCTCGTTGTTCACTTAAACTTGAAGAACTATAAATTGGCGAATGGTACTGTTTGGATGCATTGCATATATGTTTCTTAGACTATATAGAAGCAATATATACAAAGATTTCAACCGTCTACCTGTTCCATTGATTGTTCTACTTGTCGAAAGTTACAAATAATTTCCGATAAAGGATTAACCATTGGGGCTCATTGTTCACTTAAACTTGAAGACCAAAAAATTGGCAAATGGTATTGTTTGGATGCTTTGCGTACATGTTTCTTAGACTATGTGGAAGCAATATATACAAAGATTTCAACAGTCTACGTGTTCCAATCATTGTTCTACTTGTCGAAAGTTACAAATAATTTCCTTTAAAGGATTAACAATGGGGCTCGTTGTTCACTTAAACTTGAAGAACAATAAATTGGCGAATTGTACTGTTTGGATGCTTTGCATATATGTTTCTTAGACTATATAGAAGCAATATATACAAAGAATTCTACCGTCTACCTGTTCCATTCATTGTTCTACTTGTCGACAGTTACAAATAATTTCCGATAAAGGATTAACCATTGGGGCTCATTGTTCACTTAAACTTGAAAAACAAAAAATTGGCGAATTGTACTGTTTGGATGCTTTTCATATATGTTTCTTAGACTATATGGAAGCAATATATACAATGATTTCAACCGTCGACCTATTCCATTCATTGTTCTACTTGTCGAAATTTACAAATAATTTCCTTTAAAGGATTAACAATGGGGCTCGTTGTACACTTAAACTTGAAGAACAATAAATTGGCGAATTGTACTGTTTGGATGGTTTGCATTTATGTTTCTTAGACTATATAGACGCAATATATACAAAGAATTCAACCGTCTACCTGTTCCATTCATTGTTCTACTTGTCGAAAGTTACAAATAATTACCGATAAAGTATTAACCATTGGGGCTCATCGTTCACTTAAACTTGAAGAACAAAAAATTGGCGAATTGTACTGTTTGGATGCTTTGCATATATGTTTCTTAGACTATTTGGAAGCAATATATACAATGATTTCAACCGTCTACCTATTCCATTCATTGTTCTACTTGTCGAAATTTACAAATAATTTCCTTTAAAGGATTAACAATGGGGCTCGTTGTACACTTAAACTTGAAGAACAATAAATTGGCGAATTGTACTGTTTGGATGATTTGCATATATGTTTCGTAGACTATATAGAAGCTATATATACAATGATTTCAACCGTCTACATGATCCATTCATTGTTCTACTTGTCGAAATTTACAAATAATTTCCTTTAAAGGATTAACAATGGGGCTCGTAGTTCACTTAAACATGAAGATGAAATAATTGGCGAATTGTACTGTTTGGATGCTTTGCATATGTGTCTCTTAGATTATATAGAAGCAATATATACAATGATTTCAACCGTCTACCTGTTCCATTCATTGTTCTCCTTGTCGAAATTTACAAATAATTTCCTTTAAAGGATAAACAATGGGGCTCGTTGTTCACTTAAACTTGAAGAACAAAAAATTGGCGAATTGTACTGTTTGGATGCTTTGCATATTTGTTTCGTAGACTATATAGAAGCAATATATACAATGATATCAACCGTCTACATGATCCATTCATTGTTCTACTTGTCGAAATTTACAAATAATTTCCTTTAAAGGATTAACAATGGGGCTCGTAGTTCACTTAAACATGAAGATGAAATAATTGGCGAATTGTACTGTTTGGATGCTTTGCATATGTGTCTCTTAGATTATATAGAAGCAATATATACAATGATTTCAACCGTCTACCTGTTCCATTCATTGTTCTCCTTGTCGAAAGTTACAAATTATTTCCGTTAAGGGATTAACAATGGGGATCGTAGTTTACTTAAACTTGAAGAACAAAAAATTGGCGAATGGTACTGTTTGGATGCTTTGCGTACATGTTTCTTAGACTATATGGAAGCAACATATACAAAGATTTCAACCGTCTACCTGTTACATTCATTGTTCTGCTTGTCGAAAATTACAAATAATTTCCTTTAAAGGATTAACAATGGGGCTCGTTGTTCACTTAAACTTGAAGAACAAAAAATTGGCGAATTGTACTGTTTGGATGCTTTGCATATATGTTTCTTAGACTATATAGAAGCAATATATACAAAGATTTCAACCGTCTACCTGTTCCATTTATTGTTCTACTTGTCGCAAGTTACAAATAATTACCGTTAAAGTATTAACAATGGGGCTCGTAGTTCACTTAAACTTGAAGATCAAATAATTGGCGAATTGTACTGTTTGGATGCTTTGCATATATGTTTCTTAGACTATTTAGAAGCAATATATAGAAAGATTTCTCCCGTCTACCTGTACTCTTCATTGTTCTACTTGTAGAAAGTTACAAATAATTTCCATTTCATGATTATCAATGGGGCTCGCTGTTCACTTAAACTTGAAGATCAAAAAATTGGCGATTGTTACTGTTTAAATGCTTTGCATATAGGTTACTTAGACTATATAGAAGCAACATATACAAAGAATTCAACCGTCTACCTGTTCTATTCATTGTTCTACTTGTAGAAAGTTACAAATAATTTCCGTTTCATGATTATCAATGGGGCTCGTTGTTCACTTAAACTTGAAGAACAAAAAATTGGCGAATGGTACTGTTTGGATGCATGGCATATATGTTTCTTAGATTATATAGAAGCAATATATAGAAAGATTTCCCCCGTCTACCCGTACTATTCATTGTTCTACTTGTAGAAAGTTACAAATAATTTCCATTTCATGAGTATCAATGGGGCTCGCTGTTCACTTAAACTTGAAGATCAAAAAATTGGCGATTGTTACTGTTTAGATGCTTTGCATATATGTTTCTTAGACTATATAGAAGCAATATATACAAAGAATTCAACCGTCTACCTGTTCCATTCATTGTTCTACTTGTCGAAAGTTACAAATAATTTCCGATAAAGGATTAACCATTGGGGCTCGTTGTTCACTTAAACTTGAAGAACAATAAATTGGCGAATTGTACTGTTTGGATGCTTTGCATATATGTTTCTTAGACTATATAGACGCAATATATACAAGGATTTCAACCGTCTACCTGTTCCATTCATTGTTCTACTTGTCGAAAGTTACAAACAATTTCCTTTAAAGGATTAACACTGGGGCTCGTAGTTCACTTAAACTTGAAGAGGAAAAAATTGGCGAATTGTACTGTTTGGACGCTATGCATATATGTTTCTTAGACTATATAGAAGCAATATATACAATGATTTCAACAGTCTACCTGTTCCATTCATTGTTCTACTTGTCGAAATTTACAAATAATTTCCTATAAAGGATTAACAATGGGGCTCGTAGTGCACTTAAACTTGAAGAAAAAAAATTGGCGAATGGTACTGTTTGGATGCTTTGCGTACATTTTTCTTAGACTATATGGAAGCAATATATACAAAGATTTCAACCTTCTACATGATCCATTCATTGTTCTACTTGTCGAAATTTACAAATAATTTCCTTTAAAGGATTAACAATGGGGCTCGTAGTTCACTTAAACATGAAGATGAAATAATTGGCGAATGGTACTGTTTGGATGCTTTGCATATATGTTTCTTAGATTATATAGAAGCAATATATACAAAGATTTCAACCGTCTACCTGTTCCATTCATTGTTCTACTTGTCGAAAGTTACAAATAATTTTCTTTAAAGGATTAACAATGGGGCTCGTTGTACACTTAAACTTGAAGAACAATAAATTGGCGAATTGTACTGTTTGGATGCTTTGCATATATGTTTCTTAGACTATATAGAAGCAATATATACAAAGAATTCAACCGTCTACCTGTTCCATTCATTGTTCTACTTGTCGAAAGTTACAAATAATTTCCGATAAAGGATTAACCATTGGGGCTCGTTGTTCACTTAAACTTGAAGAACAATAAATTGGCGAATTGTACTGTTTGGATGCTTTGCATATATGTTTCTTAGACTATATAGACGCAATATATACAAAGATTTCAACCGTCTACGTGTTCCAATCATTGTTCTACTTGCCGAAATTTACAAACAATTTCCTTTAAAGGATTAACAATGGGGCTCGTAGTTCACTTAAACTTGAAGAGGAAAAAATTGGCGAATTGTACTGTTTGGACGCTATGCATATATGTTTCTTAGACTATATAGAAGCAATATATACAATGATTTCAACAGTCTACCTGTTCCATTCATTGTTCTACTTGTCGAAATTTACAAATAATTTCCTATAAAGGATTAACAATGGGGCTCGTAGTGCACTTAAACTTGAAGAACAAAAAATTGGCGAATGGTACTGTTTGGATGCTTTGCGTACATTTTTCTTAGACTATATGGAAGCAATATATACAAAGATTTCAACCGTCTACATGATCCATTCATTGTTCTACTTGTCGAAATTTACAAATAATTTCCTTTAAAGGATTAACAATGGGGCTCGTAGTTCACTTAAACATGAAGATGAAATAATTGGCGAATTGTACTGTTTGGATGCTTTGCATATGTGTCTCTTAGATTATATAGAAGCAATATATACAATGATTTCAACCGTCTACATGATCCATTCATTGTTCTATTTGTCGAAATTTACAAATAATTTCCTTTAAAGGATTAACAATGGGGCTCGTAGTTCACTTAAACATGAAGGTGAAATGATTGGCGAATTGTACTGTTTGGATGCTTTGCATATGTGTCTCTTAGATTATATAGAAGCAATATATACAATGATTTCAACCGTCTACCTGTTCCATTCATTGTTCTACTTGTCGAAAGTAACAAATAATTTCCGTTAAAGGATAAACAATGGGGATCGTAGTTTACTTAAACTTGAAGAACAAAAAATTGGCGAATTGTACTGTTTCGATGCTTTGCATATATGTTTATTAGACTATATAGAAGCAGTATATACAATGATTTCAACAGTCTACCTGTTCCATCCATTGTTCTACTTGTCGAAATTTACAAATAATTTCCATTTCATGATTATCAATGGGGCTCGCTGTTCACTTAAACTTGAAGATCAAAAAATTGGCGATTGTTACTGTTTAGATGCTTTGCATATAAATTTCTTAGAGTATATAGAAGCATCGTATACAAAGATTTCAACCGTCTACCTGTTCTATTCATTGTTCTACTTGTAGAAATTTACAAATAATTTCCGTTTCATGATTATCAATGGGGCTCGTTGTTCACTTAAACTTGAAGAACAAAAAATTAGCGAATGGTACTGTTTGGATGCTTTGCATATATGTTTCTTAGATTATATAGAAGCAATATATACAAAGATTTCAACCGTCTACCTGTTCCATTCATTGTTCTACTTGTCGCAAGTTACAAATAATTTCCGATAAAGGATTAACCATTGGGGCTCGTTGTTCACTTAAACTTGAAGAACAATAAATTGGCGAATTGTACTGTTTGGATGCTTTGCATATATGTTTCTTAGACTATATAGACGCAATATATACAAAGATTTCAACCGTCTACCTGTTCCATTCATTGTTCTACTTGTCGAAAGTTACAAATAATTTCCGATAAAGGATTAACCATTGGGGCTCATTGTTCACTTAAACTTGAAGAACAAAAAATTGGCGAATGGTACTGTTTGGATGCTTTGCACATATGTTTCTCATACTATATAGAAGCAATATATACAAAAATTTCAACCGTCTACCTGTTCCATTCACTGTTCTACTTGTCGAAAGTTAGAAATAATTTCCGTTAAGGGATTAACAATTGGGATCGTAGTTTACTTAAACTTGAAGAACAAAAAATTGGCGAATTGTACTGTTTCGATGCTTTGCATAAATGTTTCTTAGACTATATAGAAGCAATATATACAATGATTTCAACAGTCTACCTGTTCCATTCATTGTTCTACTTGTCGAAATTTACAAATAATTTCCTTTAAAGGATTAACAATGGGGCTCGTAGTTCACTTAAACTTGAAGAACAAAAAATTGGCGAATGGTACTGTTTGGATGCTTTGCACATATGTTTCTCATACTATATAGAAGCAATATATACAAAAATTTCAACCGTCTACCTGTTCCATTCACTGTTCTACTTGTCGAAAGTTACAAATAATTTCCGTTAAGGGATTAACAATGGGGATCGTAGTTTACTTAAACTTGAAGAACAAAAAATTGGCGAATTGTACTGTTTGGATGCTTTGCATAAATGTTTCTTAGACTATATAGAAGCAATATATACAATGATTTCAACAGTCTACCTGTTCCATTCATTGTTCTACTTGTCGAAATTTACAAATAATTTCCTTTAAAGGATTAACAATGGGGCTCGTAGTTCACTTAAACTTGAAGAACAAAAAATTGGCGAATGGTACTGTTTGGATGCTTTGCATATATGTTTCTTATACTACATAGAAGCAATATATACAAAGATTTCAACCGTCTACCTGTTCCATTCATTGTTCTACTTGTCGAAAATTACAAATAATTTCCGATAACTGATTAACCATTGGGGCTCATTGTTCACTTAAACTTGAAGAACAAAAAATTGGCGAATTGTACTGTTTGGATGCTTTGAGTATATGTTTCTTATACTATAAAGAAGCAATATATACAAAGATTTCAACCGTCTACCTGTTCCATTCACTGTTCTACTTGTCGAAAGTTACAAATAATTTCCTTTAAAGGATTAACAATGGGGCTCGTTGTTCACTTAAACTTGAAGAACAAAAAATTGGCGAATTGTACTGTTTGGATGCTTTGCATATATGTTTCTTAGACTATTTAGAAGCAATATATAGAAAGATTTCTCCCGTCTAGCTGTACTATTCATTGTTCTACTTGTAGAAAGTTACAAATAATTTCCATTTCATGATTATCAATGGGGCTCGCTGTTCACTTAAACTTGAATATCAAAAAATTGGCGGTTGTTACTGTTTAGATGCATTGCATATAGGTTTCATAGACTATATAGAAGCAACATATACAAAGATTTCAACCGTCTACCTGTTCTATTCATTGTTCTACTTGTAGAAAGTTACAAATAATTTCCGTTTCATGATTATCAATGGGGCTCGTTGTTCACTTAAACTTGAAGAACAAAAAATTGGCGAATGGTACTGTTTGGATGCTTTGCGTACATGTTTCTTAGACTATATGGAAGCAATATATACAAAGATTTCAACCGTTTACGTGTTCCAATCATTGTCCTAATTGTCGAAATTTACAAATAATTTCCTTTAAAGGATTAACAATGGGGCTCGTTGTTCACTTAAACTTGAAGAACTATAAATTGGCGAATGGTACTGTTTGGATGCATTGCATATATGTTTCTTAGACTATATAGAAGCAATATATACAAAGATTTCAACCGTCTACCTGTTCCATTGATTGTTCTACTTGTCGAAAGTTACAAATAATTTCCGATAAAGGATTAACCATTGGGGCTCATTGTTCACTTAAACTTGAAGACCAAAAAATTGGCAAATGGTATTGTTTGGATGCTTTGCGTACATGTTTCTTAGACTATGTGGAAGCAATATATACAAAGATTTCAACAGTCTACGTGTTCCAATCATTGTTCTACTTGTCGAAAGTTACAAATAATTTCCTTTAAAGGATTAACAATGGGGCTCGTTGTTCACTTAAACTTGAAGAACAATAAATTGGCGAATTGTACTGTTTGGATGCTTTGCATATATGTTTCTTAGACTATATAGAAGCAATATATACAAAGAATTCTACCGTCTACCTGTTCCATTCATTGTTCTACTTGTCGACAGTTACAAATAATTTCCGATAAAGGATTAACCATTGGGGCTCATTGTTCACTTAAACTTGAAAAACAAAAAATTGGCGAATTGTACTGTTTGGATGCTTTTCATATATGTTTCTTAGACTATATGGAAGCAATATATACAATGATTTCAACCGTCGACCTATTCCATTCATTGTTCTACTTGTCGAAATTTACAAATAATTTCCTTTAAAGGATTAACAATGGGGCTCGTTGTACACTTAAACTTGAAGAACAATAAATTGGCGAATTGTACTGTTTGGATGGTTTGCATTTATGTTTCTTAGACTATATAGACGCAATATATACAAAGAATTCAACCGTCTACCTGTTCCATTCATTGTTCTACTTGTCGAAAGTTACAAATAATTACCGATAAAGTATTAACCATTGGGGCTCATCGTTCACTTAAACTTGAAGAACAAAAAATTGGCGAATTGTACTGTTTGGATGCTTTGCATATATGTTTCTTAGACTATTTGGAAGCAATATATACAATGATTTCAACCGTCTACCTATTCCATTCATTGTTCTACTTGTCGAAATTTACAAATAATTTCCTTTAAAGGATTAACAATGGGGCTCGTTGTACACTTAAACTTGAAGAACAATAAATTGGCGAATTGTACTGTTTGGATGATTTGCATATATGTTTCGTAGACTATATAGAAGCAATATATACAATGATTTCAACCGTCTACATGATCCATTCATTGTTCTACTTGTCGAAATTTACAAATAATTTCCTTTAAAGGATTAACAATGGGGCTCGTAGTTCACTTAAACATGAAGATGAAATAATTGGCGAATTGTACTGTTTGGATGCTTTGCATATGTGTCTCTTAGATTATATAGAAGCAATATATACAATGATTTCAACCGTCTACCTGTTCCATTCATTGTTCTCCTTGTCGAAATTTACAAATAATTTCCTTTAAAGGATAAACAATGGGGCTCGTTGTTCACTTAAACTTGAAGAACAAAAAATTGGCGAATTGTACTGTTTGGATGCTTTGCATATTTGTTTCGTAGACTATATAGAAGCAATATATACAATGATATCAACCGTCTACATGATCCATTCATTGTTCTACTTGTCGAAATTTACAAATAATTTCCTTTAAAGGATTAACAATGGGGCTCGTAGTTCACTTAAACATGAAGATGAAATAATTGGCGAATTGTACTGTTTCGATGCTTTGCATATGTGTCTCTTAGATTATATAGAAGCAATATATACAATGATTTCAACCGTCTACCTGTTCCATTCATTGTTCTCCTTGTCGAAAGTTACAAATTATTTCCGTTAAGGGATTAACAATGGGGATCGTAGTTTACTTAAACTTGAAGAACAAAAAATTGGCGAATGGTACTGTTTGGATGCTTTGCGTACATGTTTCTTAGACTATATGGAAGCAACATATACAAAGATTTCAACCGTCTACCTGTTACATTCATTGTTCTGCTTGTCGAAAATTACAAATAATTTCCTTTAAAGGATTAACAATGGGGCTCGTTGTTCACTTAAACTTGAAGAACAAAAAATTGGCGAATTGTACTGTTTGGATGCTTTGCATATATGTTTCTTAGACTATATAGAAGCAATATATACAAAGATTTCAACCGTCTACCTGTTCCATTTATTGTTCTACTTGTCGCAAGTTACAAATAATTACCGTTAAAGTATTAACAATGGGGCTCGTAGTTCACTTAAACTTGAAGATCAAATAATTGGCGAATTGTACTGTTTGGATGCTTTGCATATATGTTTCTTAGACTATTTAGAAGCAATATATAGAAAGATTTCTCCCGTCTACCTGTACTCTTCATTGTTCTACTTGTAGAAAGTTACAAATAATTTCCATTTCATGATTATCAATGGGGCTCGCTGTTCACTTAAACTTGAAGATCAAAAAATTGGCGATTGTTACTGTTTAAATGCTTTGCATATAGGTTACTTAGACTATATAGAAGCAACATATACAAAGAATTCAACCGTCTACCTGTTCTATTCATTGTTCTACTTGTAGAAAGTTACAAATAATTTCCGTTTCATGATTATCAATGGGGCTCGTTGTTCACTTAAACTTGAAGAACAAAAAATTGGCGAATGGTACTGTTTGGATGCATGGCATATATGTTTCTTAGATTATATAGAAGCAATATATAGAAAGATTTCCCCCGTCTACCCGTACTATTCATTGTTCTACTTGTAGAAAGTTACAAATAATTTCCATTTCATGAGTATCAATGGGGCTCGCTGTTCACTTAAACTTGAAGATCAAAAAATTGGCGATTGTTACTGTTTAGATGCTTTGCATATATGTTTCTTAGACTATATAGAAGCAATATCTACAATGATTTCAACCGTCTACCTATTCCATTCATTGTTCTACTTGACGAAATTTACAAATAATTTCCTTTAATGGATTAACAATGGGGCTCGTAGTTCACTTAAACTTGAAGAGCAAAAAATTGGCGAATGGTACTGTTTGGATGCTTTGCATATATGTTTCTTAGATTATATAGAAGCAATATCTACAATGATTTCAACCGTCTACCTATTCCATTCATTGTTCTACTTGTCGAAATTTACAAATAATTTCCTTTAAAGGATTAACAATGGGGCTCGTTGTACACTTAAACTTGAAGAACAATAAATTGGCGAATTGTACTGTTTGGATGATTTGCATATATGTTTCTTAGACTATATAGAAGCAATATATACAAAGAATTCAACCGTCTACCTGTTCCATTCATTCTTCTACTTGTCGAAAGTTACAAATAATTTCCGATAAAGGATTAACCATTGGGGCTCGTTGTTCACTTAAACTTGAAGAACAATAAATTGGCGAATTGTACTGTTTGGATGCTTTGCATATATGTTTCTTAGACTATATAGACGCAATATATATAAGGATTTCAACCGTCTACCTGTTCCATTCATTGTTCTACTTGTCGAAAGTTACAAATAATTACCGATAAAGGATTAACCATTGGGGCTCATCGTTCACTTAAACTTGTAGCACAAAAAATTGGCGAATTGTACTGTTTGGATGCTTTGCATATATGTTTCTTAGACTATTTAGAAGCAATATATAAAAAGATTTCACCCGTCTACCTGTACTATTCATTGTTCTACTTGTAGAAAGTTACAAATAATTTCCGTTTCATGATTATCAATGGGGCTCGTTGTTCACTTAAACTTGAAGAACAAAAAATTAGCGAATGGTACTGTTTGGATGCTTTGCATATATGTTTCTTAGATTATATAGAAGCAATATATACAAAGATTTCAACCGTCTACCTGTTCCATTCATTGTTCTACTTGTCGCAAGTTACAAATAATTTCCGTTAAAGTATTAACAATGGGGCTCGTAGTTCACTTAAACTTGAAGATCAAATAATTGGCGAATTATACTGTTTGGATGCTTTGCATATATGTTTCTTAGACTATTTAGAAGCAATATGTAGAAAGATTTCTCCCGTCTACCAGTACTATTCATTGTTCTACTTGTAGAAAGTTACAAATAATTTCCGATAAAGGATTAACCATTGGGGCTCATTGTTCACTTAAACTTGGAAAACAAAAAATTGGCGAATTGTACTGTTTGGATGCTTTGCATATATGTTTCTTAGACTATATGGAAGCAATATATACAATGATTTGAACCATCTACCTATTCCATTCAATGTTCTACTTGTCGCAAGTTACAAATAATTTCCGTTAAAGTATTAACAATGGGGCTCGTAGTTCACTTAAACTTGAAGAGCAAAAAATTGGCGAATTGTACTGTTTGGACGCTTTGCATATATGTTTCTTAGACTACATAGAAGCAATATATACAAAGAATTCAACCGTCTACCTGTTCCATTCATTGTTCTACTTGTCGAAATTTACAAATAATTTCCGATAAAGGATTAACCAATGGGGCTCGTTGTTCACTTAAACTTGAAGAATAAAAAATTGGCGAATGGTACTGTTTGGATGCTTTGCATATATGTTTCTTAGATTATATAGAAGCAATATATCCAAAGATTTCAACCGTCTACCTGTACCATTCATTGTTCTGCTTGTCGAAAATTACAAATAATTTCCTTTAAAGGATTAACAATGGGGCTCGTAGTTCACTTAAACTTGAAGAACAAAAAATTGGCGAATGGTACTGTTTGGATGCTTTGCATATATGTTTCTTAGACTATATAGAAGCAATATATACAAAGAATTCAACCGTCTACCTGTTCCATTCATTGTTCTACTTGTCGAAAGTTACAAATAATTTCCGATAAAGGATTAACAATGGGGCCTGTAGTTCACTTAAACTTGAAGAACAAAAAATTGGCGAATGGTACTGTTTGGATGCTTTGCATATATGTTTCTTAGATTATATAGAAGCAATATATACAAAGATTTCAACCGTCTACCTGTTCCATTCATTGTTCTACTTGTCGAAAGTTACAAATAATTTTCTTTAAAGGATTAACAATGGGGCTCGTTGTACACTTAAACTTGAAGAACAATAAATTGGCGAATTGTACTGTTTGGATGCTTTGCATATATGTTTCTTAGACTATATAGAAGCAATATATACAAAGAATTCAACCGTCTACCTGTTCCATTCATTGTTCTACTTGTCGAAAGTTACAAATAATTTCCGATAAAGGATTAACCATTGGGGCTCGTTGTTCACTTAAACTTGAAGAACAATAAATTGGCGAATTGTACTGTTTGGATGCTTTGCATATATGTTTCTTAGACTATATAGACGCAATATATACAAGGATTTCAACCGTCTACCTGTTCCATTCATTGTTCTACTTGTCGAAAGTTACAAATAATTACCGATAAAGGATTAACCATTGGGGCTCATCGTTCACTTAAACTTGAAGAACAAAAAATTGGCTAATTGTACTGTTTGGATGCTTTGCATATATGTTTCTTAGACTATATGGAAGCAATATATACAAAGATTTCAACCGTCTACGTGTTCCAATCATTGTTCTACTTGCCGAAATTTACAAACAATTTCCTTTAAAGGATTAACACTGGGGCTCGTAGTTCACTTAAACTTGAAGAGGAAAAAATTGGCGAATTGTACTGTTTGGACGCTATGCATATATGTTTCTTAGACTATATAGAAGCAATATATACAATGATTTCAACAGTCTACCTGTTCCATTCATTGTTCTACTTGTCGAAATTTACAAATAATTTCCTATAAAGGATTAACAATGGGGCTCGTAGTGCACTTAAACTGAAGAAAAAAAATTGGCGAATGGTACTGTTTGGATGCTTTGCGTACATTTTTCTTAGACTATATGGAAGCAATATATACAATGATTTCAACCGTCTACATGATCCATTCATTGTTCTATTTGTCGAAATTTACAAATAATTTCCTTTAAAGGATTAACAATGGGGCTCGTAGTTCACTTAAACATGAAGGTGAAATGATTGGCGAATTGTACTGTTTGGATGCTTTGCATATGTGTCTCTTAGATTATATAGAAGCAATATATACAATGATTTCAACCGTCTACCTGTTCCATTCATTGTTCTACTTGTCGAAAGTTACAAATAATTTCCGTTAAAGGATAAACAATGGGGATCGTAGTTTACTTAAACTTGAAGAACAA
Organism: Cerceris ruficornis; assembly: GCA_963989415.1. Classification (NCBI taxonomy): domain Eukaryota; kingdom Metazoa; phylum Arthropoda; class Insecta; order Hymenoptera; family Crabronidae; genus Cerceris; species Cerceris ruficornis. The sequence continues at coordinate 127,688 of CAXDIW010000442.1, forward strand.
AAAATTGGCGAATTGTACTGTTTCGATGCTTTGCATATATGTTTATTAGACTATATAGAAGCAGTATATACAATGATTTCAACAGTCTACCTGTTCCATCCATTGTTCTACTTGTCGAAATTTACAAATAATTTCCATTTCATGATTATCAATGGGGCTCGCTGTTCACTTAAACTTGAAGATCAAAAAATTGGCGATTGTTACTGTTTAGATGCTTTGCATATAAATTTCTTAGAGTATATAGAAGCATCGTATACAAAGATTTCAACCGTCTACCTGTTCTATTCATTGTTCTACTTGTAGAAATTTACAAATAATTTCCGTTTCATGATTATCAATGGGGCTCGTTGTTCACTTAAACTTGAAGAACAAAAAATTAGCGAATGGTACTGTTTGGATGCTTTGCATATATGTTTCTTAGATTATATAGAAGCAATATATACAAAGATTTCAACCGTCTACCTGTTCCATTCATTGTTCTACTTGTCGCAAGTTACAAATAATTTCCGATAAAGGATTAACCATTGGGGCTCGTTGTTCACTTAAACTTGAAGAACAATAAATTGGCGAATTGTACTGTTTGGATGCTTTGCATATATGTTTCTTAGACTATATAGACGCAATATATACAAGGATTTCAACCGTCTACCTGTTCCATTCATTGTTCTACTTGTCGAAATTTACAAATAATTTCCTTTAAAGGATTAACAATGGGGCTCGTTGTACACTTAAACTTGAAGAACAATAAATTGGCGAATTGTACTGTTTGGATGCTTTGCATATATGTTTCTTAGACTATATAGAAGCAATATATACAAAGAATTCAACCGTCTACCTGTTCCATTCATTGTTCTGCTTGTCGAAATTTACAAATAATTTCCGATAAAGGATTAACCATTGGGGCTCGTTGTTCACTTAAACTTGAAGAACAATAAATTGGCGAATTGTACTGTTTGGATGCTTTGCATATATGTTTCTTGGACTATATAGACGCAATATATACAAGGATTTCAACCGTCTACCTGTTCCATTCATTGTTCTACTTGTCGAAAGTTACAAATAATTACCGATAAAGGATTAACCATTGGGGCTCATCGTTCACTTAAACTTGAAGAACAAAAAATTGGCGAATTGTACTGTTTGGATGCTTTGCATATATGTTTCTTAGACTATATGGAAGCAATATATACAAAGATTTCAACCGTCTACGTGTTCCAATCATTGTTCTACTTGCCGAAATTTACAAACAATTTCCTTTAAAGGATTAACAATGGGGCTCGTAGTTCACTTAAACTTGAAGAGGAAAAAATTGGCGAATTGTACTGTTTGGACGCAATGCATATATGTATCTTAGACTATATAGAAGCAATATATACAATGATTTCAACAGTCTACCTGTTCCATTCATTGTTCTACTTGTCGAAATTTACAAATAATTTCCTATAAAGGATTAGCAATGGGGCTCGTAGTTCACTTAAACATGAAGATGAAATAATTGGCGAATTGTACTGTTTGGATGCTTTGCATATGTGTCTCTTAGATTATATAGAAGCAATATATACAATGATTTCAACCGTCTACAGGATCCATTCATTGTTCTATTTGTCGAAATTTACAAATCATTTCCTTTAAAGGATTAACAATGGGGCTCGTAGTTCACTTAAACACGAAGATGAAATGATTGGCGAATTGTACTGTTTGGATGCTTTGCATATGTGTCTCTTAGATTATATAGAAGCAATATATACAATGATTTCAACCGTCTACCTGTTCCATTCATTGTTCTACTTGTCGAAAGTTACAAATAATTTCCGTTAAAGGATAAACAATGGGGATCGTAGTTTACTTAAACTTGAAGAACAAAAAATTGGCGAATTGTACTGTTTCGATGCTTTGCATATATGTTTCTTCGATTATATAGAAGCAATATATACAAAGATTTCAACCGTCTACCTGTTCCATTCATTGTTCTACTTGTCGAAAGTTACAAATAATTTCCGATAACGGATTAACCATTGGGGCTCATTGTTCACTTAAACTTGAAGAACAAAAAATTGGCTAATTGTACTGTTTGGATGCTTTGCATATATGTTTCTTAGATTATATAGAAGCAATATATACAAAGATTTCAACAGTCTACGTGTTCCAATCATTGTTCTACTTGTCGAAAGTTACAAATAATTTCCTTTAAAGGATTAACAATGGGGCTCGTTGTTCACTTAAACTTGAAGAACAATAAATTGGCGAATTGTACTGTTTGGATGCTTTGCATATATGTTTCTTAGACTATATAGAAGCAATATATACAAAGAATTCAACCGTCTACCTGTTCCATTCATTGTTCTACTTGTCGAAAGTTACAAATAATTACCGATAAAGGATTAACCATTGGGGCTCATCGTTCACTTAAACTTGAAGAACAAAAAATTGGCGAATTGTACTGTTTGGATGCTTTGCATATATGTTTCTTAGACTATATGGAAGCAATATATACAATGATTTCAACCGTCGACCTATTCCATTCATTGTTCTACTTGTCGAAATTTACAAATAATTTCCTTTAAAGGATTAACAATGGGGCTCGTTGTACACTTAAACTTGAAGAACAATAAATTGGCGAATTGTACTGTTTGGATGGTTTGCATTTATGTTTCTTAGACTATATAGACGCAATATATACAAAGAATTCAACCGTCTACCTGTTCCATTCATTGTTCTACTTGTCGAAAGTTACAAATAATTACCGATAAAGTATTAACCATTGGGGCTCATCGTTCACTTAAACTTGAAGAACAAAAAATTGGCGAATTGTACTGTTTGGATGCTTTGCATATATGTTTCTTAGACTATTTGGAAGCAATATATACAATGATTTCAACCGTCTACCTATTCCATTCATTGTTCTACTTGTCGAAATTTACAAATAATTTCCTTTAAAGGATTAACAATGGGGCTCGTTGTACACTTAAACTTGAAGAACAATAAATTGGCGAATTGTACTGTTTGGATGATTTGCATATATGTTTCGTAGACTATATAGAAGCAATATATACAATGATTTCAACCGTCTACATGATCCATTCATTGTTCTACTTGTCGAAATTTACAAATAATTTCCTTTAAAGGATTAACAATGGGGCTCGTAGTTCACTTAAACATGAAGATGAAATAATTGGCGAATTGTACTGTTTGGATGCTTTGCATATGTGTCTCTTAGATTATATAGAAGCAATATATACAATGATTTCAACCGTCTACCTGTTCCATTCATTGTTCTCCTTGTCGAAATTTACAAATAATTTCCTTTAAAGGATAAACAATGGGGCTCGTTGTTCACTTAAACTTGAAGAACAAAAAATTGGCGAATTGTACTGTTTGGATGCTTTGCATATTTGTTTCGTAGACTATATAGAAGCAATATATACAATGATATCAACCGTCTACATGATCCATTCATTGTTCTACTTGTCGAAATTTACAAATAATTTCCTTTAAAGGATTAACAATGGGGCTCGTAGTTCACTTAAACATGAAGATGAAATAATTGGCGAATTGTACTGTTTCGATGCTTTGCATATGTGTCTCTTAGATTATATAGAAGCAATATATACAATGATTTCAACCGTCTACCTGTTCCATTCATTGTTCTCCTTGTCGAAAGTTACAAATTATTTCCGTTAAGGGATTAACAATGGGGATCGTAGTTTACTTAAACTTGAAGAACAAAAAATTGGCGAATGGTACTGTTTGGATGCTTTGCGTACATGTTTCTTAGACTATATGGAAGCAACATATACAAAGATTTCAACCGTCTACCTGTTACATTCATTGTTCTGCTTGTCGAAAATTACAAATAATTTCCTTTAAAGGATTAACAATGGGGCTCGTTGTTCACTTAAACTTGAAGAACAAAAAATTGGCGAATTGTACTGTTTGGATGCTTTGCATATATGTTTCTTAGACTATATAGAAGCAATATATACAAAGATTTCAACCGTCTACCTGTTCCATTTATTGTTCTACTTGTCGCAAGTTACAAATAATTACCGTTAAAGTATTAACAATGGGGCTCGTAGTTCACTTAAACTTGAAGATCAAATAATTGGCGAATTGTACTGTTTGGATGCTTTGCATATATGTTTCTTAGACTATTTAGAAGCAATATATAGAAAGATTTCTCCCGTCTACCTGTACTCTTCATTGTTCTACTTGTAGAAAGTTACAAATAATTTCCATTTCATGATTATCAATGGGGCTCGCTGTTCACTTAAACTTGAAGATCAAAAAATTGGCGATTGTTACTGTTTAAATGCTTTGCATATAGGTTACTTAGACTATATAGAAGCAACATATACAAAGAATTCAACCGTCTACCTGTTCTATTCATTGTTCTACTTGTAGAAAGTTACAAATAATTTCCGTTTCATGATTATCAATGGGGCTCGTTGTTCACTTAAACTTGAAGAACAAAAAATTGGCGAATGGTACTGTTTGGATGCATGGCATATATGTTTCTTAGATTATATAGAAGCAATATATAGAAAGATTTCCCCCGTCTACCCGTACTATTCATTGTTCTACTTGTAGAAAGTTACAAATAATTTCCATTTCATGAGTATCAATGGGGCTCGCTGTTCACTTAAACTTGAAGATCAAAAAATTGGCGATTGTTACTGTTTAGATGCTTTGCATATATGTTTCTTAGACTATATAGAAGCAATATCTACAATGATTTCAACCGTCTACCTATTCCATTCATTGTTCTACTTGACGAAATTTACAAATAATTTCCTTTAATGGATTAACAATGGGGCTCGTAGTTCACTTAAACTTGAAGAGCAAAAAATTGGCGAATGGTACTGTTTGGATGCTTTGCATATATGTTTCTTAGATTATATAGAAGCAATATCTACAATGATTTCAACCGTCTACCTATTCCATTCATTGTTCTACTTGTCGAAATTTACAAATAATTTCCTTTAAAGGATTAACAATGGGGCTCGTTGTACACTTAAACTTGAAGAACAATAAATTGGCGAATTGTACTGTTTGGATGATTTGCATATATGTTTCTTAGACTATATAGAAGCAATATATACAAAGAATTCAACCGTCTACCTGTTCCATTCATTCTTCTACTTGTCGAAAGTTACAAATAATTTCCGATAAAGGATTAACCATTGGGGCTCGTTGTTCACTTAAACTTGAAGAACAATAAATTGGCGAATTGTACTGTTTGGATGCTTTGCATATATGTTTCTTAGACTATATAGACGCAATATATATAAGGATTTCAACCGTCTACCTGTTCCATTCATTGTTCTACTTGTCGAAAGTTACAAATAATTACCGATAAAGGATTAACCATTGGGGCTCATCGTTCACTTAAACTTGTAGCACAAAAAATTGGCGAATTGTACTGTTTGGATGCTTTGCATATATGTTTCTTAGACTATTTAGAAGCAATATATAAAAAGATTTCACCCGTCTACCTGTACTATTCATTGTTCTACTTGTAGAAAGTTACAAATAATTTCCGTTTCATGATTATCAATGGGGCTCGTTGTTCACTTAAACTTGAAGAACAAAAAATTAGCGAATGGTACTGTTTGGATGCTTTGCATATATGTTTCTTAGATTATATAGAAGCAATATATACAAAGATTTCAACCGTCTACCTGTTCCATTCATTGTTCTACTTGTCGCAAGTTACAAATAATTTCCGTTAAAGTATTAACAATGGGGCTCGTAGTTCACTTAAACTTGAAGATCAAATAATTGGCGAATTATACTGTTTGGATGCTTTGCATATATGTTTCTTAGACTATTTAGAAGCAATATGTAGAAAGATTTCTCCCGTCTACCAGTACTATTCATTGTTCTACTTGTAGAAAGTTACAAATAATTTCCGATAAAGGATTAACCATTGGGGCTCATTGTTCACTTAAACTTGGAAAACAAAAAATTGGCGAATTGTACTGTTTGGATGCTTTGCATATATGTTTCTTAGACTATATGGAAGCAATATATACAATGATTTGAACCATCTACCTATTCCATTCAATGTTCTACTTGTCGCAAGTTACAAATAATTTCCGTTAAAGTATTAACAATGGGGCTCGTAGTTCACTTAAACTTGAAGAGCAAAAAATTGGCGAATTGTACTGTTTGGACGCTTTGCATATATGTTTCTTAGACTACATAGAAGCAATATATACAAAGAATTCAACCGTCTACCTGTTCCATTCATTGTTCTACTTGTCGAAATTTACAAATAATTTCCGATAAAGGATTAACCAATGGGGCTCGTTGTTCACTTAAACTTGAAGAATAAAAAATTGGCGAATGGTACTGTTTGGATGCTTTGCATATATGTTTCTTAGATTATATAGAAGCAATATATCCAAAGATTTCAACCGTCTACCTGTACCATTCATTGTTCTGCTTGTCGAAAATTACAAATAATTTCCTTTAAAGGATTAACAATGGGGCTCGTAGTTCACTTAAACTTGAAGAACAAAAAATTGGCGAATGGTACTGTTTGGATGCTTTGCATATATGTTTCTTAGACTATATAGAAGCAATATATACAAAGAATTCAACCGTCTACCTGTTCCATTCATTGTTCTACTTGTCGAAAGTTACAAATAATTTCCGATAAAGGATTAACAATGGGGCCTGTAGTTCACTTAAACTTGAAGAACAAAAAATTGGCGAATGGTACTGTTTGGATGCTTTGCATATATGTTTCTTAGATTATATAGAAGCAATATATACAAAGATTTCAACCGTCTACCTGTTCCATTCATTGTTCTACTTGTCGAAAGTTACAAATAATTTTCTTTAAAGGATTAACAATGGGGCTCGTTGTACACTTAAACTTGAAGAACAATAAATTGGCGAATTGTACTGTTTGGATGCTTTGCATATATGTTTCTTAGACTATATAGAAGCAATATATACAAAGAATTCAACCGTCTACCTGTTCCATTCATTGTTCTACTTGTCGAAAGTTACAAATAATTTCCGATAAAGGATTAACCATTGGGGCTCGTTGTTCACTTAAACTTGAAGAACAATAAATTGGCGAATTGTACTGTTTGGATGCTTTGCATATATGTTTCTTAGACTATATAGACGCAATATATACAAGGATTTCAACCGTCTACCTGTTCCATTCATTGTTCTACTTGTCGAAAGTTACAAATAATTACCGATAAAGGATTAACCATTGGGGCTCATCGTTCACTTAAACTTGAAGAACAAAAAATTGGCTAATTGTACTGTTTGGATGCTTTGCATATATGTTTCTTAGACTATATGGAAGCAATATATACAAAGATTTCAACCGTCTACGTGTTCCAATCATTGTTCTACTTGCCGAAATTTACAAACAATTTCCTTTAAAGGATTAACACTGGGGCTCGTAGTTCACTTAAACTTGAAGAGGAAAAAATTGGCGAATTGTACTGTTTGGACGCTATGCATATATGTTTCTTAGACTATATAGAAGCAATATATACAATGATTTCAACAGTCTACCTGTTCCATTCATTGTTCTACTTGTCGAAATTTACAAATAATTTCCTATAAAGGATTAACAATGGGGCTCGTAGTGCACTTAAACTGAAGAAAAAAAATTGGCGAATGGTACTGTTTGGATGCTTTGCGTACATTTTTCTTAGACTATATGGAAGCAATATATACAATGATTTCAACCGTCTACATGATCCATTCATTGTTCTATTTGTCGAAATTTACAAATAATTTCCTTTAAAGGATTAACAATGGGGCTCGTAGTTCACTTAAACATGAAGGTGAAATGATTGGCGAATTGTACTGTTTGGATGCTTTGCATATGTGTCTCTTAGATTATATAGAAGCAATATATACAATGATTTCAACCGTCTACCTGTTCCATTCATTGTTCTACTTGTCGAAAGTTACAAATAATTTCCGTTAAAGGATAAACAATGGGGATCGTAGTTTACTTAAACTTGAAGAACAAAAAATTGGCGAATTGTACTGTTTCGATGCTTTGCATATATGTTTATTAGACTATATAGAAGCAGTATATACAATGATTTCAACAGTCTACCTGTTCCATCCATTGTTCTACTTGTCGAAATTTACAAATAATTTCCATTTCATGATTATCAATGGGGCTCGCTGTTCACTTAAACTTGAAGATCAAAAAATTGGCGATTGTTACTGTTTAGATGCTTTGCATATAAATTTCTTAGAGTATATAGAAGCATCGTATACAAAGATTTCAACCGTCTACCTGTTCTATTCATTGTTCTACTTGTAGAAATTTACAAATAATTTCCGTTTCATGATTATCAATGGGGCTCGTTGTTCACTTAAACTTGAAGAACAAAAAATTAGCGAATGGTACTGTTTGGATGCTTTGCATATATGTTTCTTAGATTATATAGAAGCAATATATACAAAGATTTCAACCGTCTACCTGTTCCATTCATTGTTCTACTTGTCGCAAGTTACAAATAATTTCCGATAAAGGATTAACCATTGGGGCTCGTTGTTCACTTAAACTTGAAGAACAATAAATTGGCGAATTGTACTGTTTGGATGCTTTGCATATATGTTTCTTAGACTATATAGACGCAATATATACAAGGATTTCAACCGTCTACCTGTTCCATTCATTGTTCTACTTGTCGAAATTTACAAATAATTTCCTTTAAAGGATTAACAATGGGGCTCGTTGTACACTTAAACTTGAAGAACAATAAATTGGCGAATTGTACTGTTTGGATGCTTTGCATATATGTTTCTTAGACTATATAGAAGCAATATATACAAAGAATTCAACCGTCTACCTGTTCCATTCATTGTTCTGCTTGTCGAAATTTACAAATAATTTCCGATAAAGGATTAACCATTGGGGCTCGTTGTTCACTTAAACTTGAAGAACAATAAATTGGCGAATTGTACTGTTTGGATGCTTTGCATATATGTTTCTTGGACTATATAGACGCAATATATACAAGGATTTCAACCGTCTACCTGTTCCATTCATTGTTCTACTTGTCGAAAGTTACAAATAATTACCGATAAAGGATTAACCATTGGGGCTCATCGTTCACTTAAACTTGAAGAACAAAAAATTGGCGAATTGTACTGTTTGGATGCTTTGCATATATGTTTCTTAGACTATATGGAAGCAATATATACAAAGATTTCAACCGTCTACGTGTTCCAATCATTGTTCTACTTGCCGAAATTTACAAACAATTTCCTTTAAAGGATTAACAATGGGGCTCGTAGTTCACTTAAACTTGAAGAGGAAAAAATTGGCGAATTGTACTGTTTGGACGCAATGCATATATGTATCTTAGACTATATAGAAGCAATATATACAATGATTTCAACAGTCTACCTGTTCCATTCATTGTTCTACTTGTCGAAATTTACAAATAATTTCCTATAAAGGATTAGCAATGGGGCTCGTAGTTCACTTAAACATGAAGATGAAATAATTGGCGAATTGTACTGTTTGGATGCTTTGCATATGTGTCTCTTAGATTATATAGAAGCAATATATACAATGATTTCAACCGTCTACAGGATCCATTCATTGTTCTATTTGTCGAAATTTACAAATCATTTCCTTTAAAGGATTAACAATGGGGCTCGTAGTTCACTTAAACACGAAGATGAAATGATTGGCGAATTGTACTGTTTGGATGCTTTGCATATGTGTCTCTTAGATTATATAGAAGCAATATATACAATGATTTCAACCGTCTACCTGTTCCATTCATTGTTCTACTTGTCGAAAGTTACAAATAATTTCCGTTAAAGGATAAACAATGGGGATCGTAGTTTACTTAAACTTGAAGAACAAAAAATTGGCGAATTGTACTGTTTCGATGCTTTGCATATATGTTTCTTCGATTATATAGAAGCAATATATACAAAGATTTCAACCGTCTACCTGTTCCATTCATTGTTCTACTTGTCGAAAGTTACAAATAATTTCCGATAACGGATTAACCATTGGGGCTCATTGTTCACTTAAACTTGAAGAACAAAAAATTGGCTAATTGTACTGTTTGGATGCTTTGCATATATGTTTCTTAGATTATATAGAAGCAATATATACAAAGATTTCAACAGTCTACGTGTTCCAATCATTGTTCTACTTGTCGAAAGTTACAAATAATTTCCTTTAAAGGATTAACAATGGGGCTCGTTGTTCACTTAAACTTGAAGAACAATAAATTGGCGAATTGTACTGTTTGGATGCTTTGCATATATGTTTCTTAGACTATATAGAAGCAATATATACAAAGAATTCAACCGTCTACCTGTTCCATTCATTGTTCTACTTGTCGAAAGTTACAAATAATTACCGATAAAGGATTAACCATTGGGGCTCATCGTTCACTTAAACTTGAAGAACAAAAAATTGGCGAATTGTACTGTTTGGATGCTTTGCATATATGTTTCTTAGACTATTTGGAAGCAATATATACAATGATTTCAACCGTCTACCTATTCCATTCATTGTTCTACTTGTCGAAATTTACAAATAATTTCCTTTAAAGGATTAACAATGGGGCTCGTTGTACACTTAAACTTGAAGAACAATAAATTGGCGAATTGTACTGTATGGATGCTTTGCATATATGTTTCTTAGACTATATGGAAGCAATATATACAAAGATTTCAACCGTCTACGTGTTCCAATCATTGTTCTACTTGCCGAAATTTACAAACAATTTCCTTTAAAGGATTAACAATGGGGCTCGTAGTTCACTTAAACTTGAAGAGGAAAAAATTGGCGAATTGTACTGTTTGGACGCTATGCATATATGTTTCTTAGACTATATAGAAGCAATATATACAATGATTTCAACAGTCTACCTGTTCCATTCATTGTTCTACTTGTCGAAATTTACAAATAATTTCCTATAAAGGATTAACAATGGGGCTCGTAGTGCACTTAAACTTGAAGAACAAAAAATTGGCGAATGGTACTGTTTGGATGCTTTGCGTACATTTTTCTTAGACTATATGGAAGCAATATATACAAAGATTTCAACCGTCTACATGATCCATTCATTGTTCTACTTGTCGAAATTTACAAATAATTTCCTATAAAGGATTAGCAATGGGGCTCGTAGTTCACTTAAACATGAAGATGAAATAATTGGCGAATTGTACTGTTTGGATGCTTTGCATATGTGTCTCTTAGATTATATAGAAGCAATATATACAATGATTTCAACCGTCTACATGATCCATTCATTGTTCTATTTGTCGAAATTTACAAATAATTTCCTTTAAAGGATTAACAATGGGGCTCGTAGTTCACTTAAACATGAAGATGAAATGATTGGCGAATTGTACTGTTTGGATGCTTTGCATATGTGTCTCTTAGATTATATAGAAGCAATATATACAATGATTTCAACCGTCTACCTGTTCCATTCATTGTTCTACTTGTCGAAAGTTACAAATAATTTCCGTTAAAGGATAAACAATGGGGATCGTAGTTTACTTAAACTTGAAGAACAAAAAATTGGCGAATTGTACTGTTTCGATGCTTTGCATATATGTTTCTTCGATTATATAGAAGCAATATATACAAAGATTTCAACCGTCTACCTGTTCCATTCATTGTTCTACTTGTCGAAAGTTACAAATAATTTCCGATAACGGATTAACCATTGGGGCTCATTGTTCACTTAAACTTGAAGAACAATAAATTGGCGAATTGTACTGTATGGATGCTTTGCATATATGTTTCTTAGACTATATGGAAGCAATATATACAAAGATTTCAACCGTCTACGTGTTCCAATCATTGTTCTACTTGCCGAAATTTACAAACAATTTCCTTTAAAGGATTAACAATGGGGCTCGTAGTTCACTTAAACTTGAAGAGGAAAAAATTGGCGAATTGTACTGTTTGGACGCTATGCATATATGTTTCTTAGACTATATAGAAGCAATATATACAAAGAATTCAACCGTCTACCTGTTCCATTCATTGTTCTACTTGTCGAAAGTTACAAATAATTACCGATAAAGGATTAACCATTGGGGCTCATCGTTCACTTAAACTTGAAGAACAAAAAATTGGCGAATTGTACTGTTTGGATGCTTTGCATATATGTTTCTTAGACTATTTGGAAGCAATATATACAATGATTTCAACCGTCTAGCTATTCCATTCATTGTTCTACTTGTCGAAATTTACAAATAATTTCCTTTAAAGGATTAACAATGGGGCTCGTTGTACACTTAAACTTGAAGAACAATAAATTGGCGAATTGTACTGTATGGATGCTTTGCATATATGTTTCTTAGACTATATAGAAGCAATATATACAAAGAATTCAACCGTCTACCTGTTCCAATCATTGTCCTAATTGTCGAAATTTACAAATAATTTCCTTTAAAGGATTAACAATGGGGCTCGTTGTTCACTTAAACTTGAAGAACAATAAATTGGCGAACTCTACTGTTTGGATGCTTTGCATATATGTTTCTTAGACTATATAGAAGAAATATATACAAAGATTTCAACCGTCTACCTATTCCATTCATTGTTCTACTTGTCGAAATTTACAAATAATTTCCATTAAAGGATTAACAATGGGGCTCGTTGTACACTTAAACTTGACGAACAATAAATTGGCGAATGGTACTGTTTGGATGCATTGCATATATGTTTCTTAGACTATATAGAAGCATCATATACAAAGATTTCAACCGTCTACCTGTTCCATTCATTGTTCTACTTTTCGAAAATTACAAATAATTTCCGATAAAGGATTAACCATTGGGGCTCATTGTTCACTTAAACTTGAAGAACAAAAAATTGGCGAATTGTACTGTTTGGATGCTTTGCATATATGTTTCTTAGACTATTTAGAAGCAATATATAGAAAGATTTCACCCGTCTACCTGTACTATTCATTGTTCTACTTGTAGAAAGTTACAAATAATTTCCGTTTCATGATTATCAATGGGGCTCGTTGTTCACTTAAACTTGAAGAACAAAAAATTAGCGAATGGTACTGTTTGGATGCTTTGCATATATGTTTCTTAGATTATATAGAAGCAATATATACAAAGATTTCAACCGTCTACCTGTTCCATTCATTGTTCTACTTGTCGCAAGTTACAAATAATTTCCGTTAAAGTATTAACAATGGGGCTCGTAGTTCACTTAAACTTGAAGATCAAATAATTGGCCAATTATACTGTTTGGATGCTTTGCATATATGTTTCTTAGACTATTTAGAAGCAATATGTAGAAAGATTTCTCCCGTCTACCTGTACTATTCATTGTTCTACTTGTAGAAAGTTACAAATAATTTCCGATAAAGGATTAACCATTGGGGCTCATTGTTCACTTAAACTTGGAAAACAAAAAATTGGCGAATTGTACTGTTTGGATGCTTTGCATATATGTTTCTTAGACTATATGGAAGCAATATATACAATGATTTCAACCGTCTACCCATTCCATTCAATGTTCTACTTGTCGCAAGTTACAAATAATTTCCGTTAAAGTATTAACAATGGGGCTCGTAGTTCACTTAAACTTGAAGAGCAAAAAATTGGCGAATTGTACTGTTTGGACGCTTTGCATATATGTTTCTTAGACTACATAGAAGCAATATATACAAAGAATTCAACCGTCTACCTGTTCCATTCATTGTTCTACTTGTCGAAATTTACAAATAATTTCCGATAAAGGATTAACCAATGGGGCTCGTTGTTCACTTAAACTTGAAGAACAAAAAATTGGCGAATGGTACTGTTTGGATGCTTTGCATATATGTTTCTTAGATTATATAGAAGCAATATATACAAAGATTTCAACCGTCTACCTGTACCATTCATTGTTCTGCTTGTCGAAAATTACAAATAATTTCCTTTAAAGGATTAACAATGGGGCTCGTAGTTCACTTAAACTTGAAGAACAAAAAATTGGCGAATGGTACTGTTTGGATGCTTTGCATATATGTTTCTTAGATTATATAGAAGCAATATATACAAAGATTTCAACCGTCTACCTGTTCCATTCATTGTTCTACTTGTCGAAATTTACAAATAATTTCCTTTAAAGGATTAACAATGGGGCTCGTAGTTCACTTAAACTTGAAGATCAAAAAATTGGCGAATTGTACTGTTTGGATGCTTTGCAGATATGTTTCGTAGATTATATAGAAGCAATATATACAATGATTTCAACCGTCTACCTGATCCATTCATTGTTCTATTTGTCGAAATTTACAAATAATTTCCTTTAATGATTAACAATGGGGCTCGTAATTCACTTAAACTTGAAGAACAAAAAATTGGCGAATTGTACTGTTTGGATGCTTTGCATATATGTTTCTTAGACTATTTAGAAGCAATATATAGAAAGATTTCACCCGTCTACCTGTTCTATTCATTGTTCTACTTGTAGAAAGTTACAAATAATTTCCGTTTCATGATTATCAATGGGGCTCGTAGTTCACTTAAACTTGAAGAACAAAAAATTGGCGAATGGTACTGTTTGGATGCTTTGCATATATGTTTCTTAGATTATATAGAAGCAATATATACAAAGATTTCAACCGTCTACCTGCTCCATTCATTGTTCTACTTGTCGAAAATTACAAATAATTTCCGATAAAGGATTAACCATTAGGGCTCATTGTTCACTTAAACTTGAAGAACAAAAAATTGGCGAATGGTACTGTTTGGATGCTTTGCGTACATGTTTCTTAGACTATATGGAAGCAATATATACAAAGATTTCAACCGTTTACGTGTTCCAATCATTGTCCTAATTGTCGAAATTTACAAATAATTTCCTTTAAAGGATTAACAATGGGGCTCGTTGTACACTTAAACTTGAAGAACAATAAATTGGCGAACTCTACTGTTTGGATGCTTTGCATATATGTTTCTTAGACTATATAGAAGCAATATATACAAAGATTTCAACCGTCTACTATGCCATTCAATGTTCTACTTGTCGCAAGTTACAAATAATTTCCGTTAAAGTATTAACAATGGGGCTCGTAGTTCACTTAAACTTGAAGAGCAAAAAATTGGCGAATTGTACTGTTTGGACGCTTTGCATATATGTTTGTTAGACTACATAGAAGCAATATATACAAAGAATTCAACCGTCTACCTGTTCCATTCATTGTTCTACTTGTCGAAATTTACAAATAATTTCCGATAAAGGATTAACAATGGGGCTCGTAGTTCACTTAAACTTGAAGAACAAAAAATTGGCGAATGGTACTGTTTGGATGCTTTGCATATATGTTTCTTAGATTATATAGAAGCAATATATACAAAGATTTCAACCGTCTACCTGTTCCATTCATTGTTCTACTTGTCGAAATTTACAAATAATTTCCTTTAAAGGATTAACAATGGGGCACGTAGTTCACTTAAACTTGAATAACAAAAAATTGGCGAATGGTACTGTTTGGATGCTTTGCATATATGTTTCTTAGATTATATAGAAGCAATATATACAAAGATTTCAACCGTCTACCTGTTCCATTCATTGTTCTACTTGTCGAAAGTTACAAATAATTTCCTTTAAAGGATTAACAATGGGGCTCGTAGTTCACTTAAACTTGAAGATCAAAAAATTGGCGAATTGTACTGTTTGGATGCTTTGCAGATATGTTTCGTAGATTATATAGAAGCAATATATACAATGATTTCAACCGTCTACCTGTTCCATTCATTGTTCTACTTTTCGAAAATTACAAATAATTTCCGATAAAGGATTAACCATTGGGGCTCATTGTTCACTTAAACTTGAAGAACAAAAAATTGGCGAATTGTACTGTTTGGATGCTTTGCATATATGTTTCTTAGACTATTTAGAAGCAATATATAGAAAGATTTCACCCGTCTACCTGTACTATTCATTGTTCTACTTGTAGAAAGTTACAAATAATTTCCGTTTCATGATTATCAATGGGGCTCGTTGTTCACTTAAACTTGAAGAACAAAAAATTAGCGAATGGTACTGTTTGGATGCTTTGCATATATGTTTCTTAGATTATATAGAAGCAATATATACAAAGATTTCAACCGTCTACCTGTTCCATTCATTGTTCTACTTGTCGCAAGTTACAAATAATTTCCGTTAAAGTATTAACAATGGGGCTCGTAGTTCACTTAAACTTGAAGATCAAATAATTGGCCAATTATACTGTTTGGATGCTTTGCATATATGTTTCTTAGACTATTTAGAAGCAATATGTAGAAAGATTTCTCCCGTCTACCTGTACTATTCATTGTTCTACTTGTAGAAAGTTACAAATAATTTCCGATAAAGGATTAACCATTGGGGCTCATTGTTCACTTAAACTTGGAAAACAAAAAATTGGCGAATTGTACTGTTTGGATGCTTTGCATATATGTTTCTTAGACTATATGGAAGCAATATATACAATGATTTCAACCGTCTACCCATTCCATTCAATGTTCTACTTGTCGCAAGTTACAAATAATTTCCGTTAAAGTATTAACAATGGGGCTCGTAGTTCACTTAAACTTGAAGAGCAAAAAATTGGCGAATTGTACTGTTTGGACGCTTTGCATATATGTTTCTTAGACTACATAGAAGCAATATATACAAAGAATTCAACCGTCTACCTGTTCCATTCATTGTTCTACTTGTCGAAATTTACAAATAATTTCCGATAAAGGATTAACCAATGGGGCTCGTTGTTCACTTAAACTTGAAGAACAAAAAATTGGCGAATGGTACTGTTTGGATGCTTTGCATATATGTTTCTTAGATTATATAGAAGCAATATATACAAAGATTTCAACCGTCTACCTGTACCATTCATTGTTCTGCTTGTCGAAAATTACAAATAATTTCCTTTAAAGGATTAACAATGGGGCTCGTAGTTCACTTAAACTTGAAGAACAAAAAATTGGCGAATGGTACTGTTTGGATGCTTTGCATATATGTTTCTTAGATTATATAGAAGCAATATATACAAAGATTTCAACCGTCTACCTGTTCCATTCATTGTTCTACTTGTCGAAATTTACAAATAATTTCCTTTAAAGGATTAACAATGGGGCTCGTAGTTCACTTAAACTTGAAGATCAAAAAATTGGCGAATTGTACTGTTTGGATGCTTTGCAGATATGTTTCGTAGATTATATAGAAGCAATATATACAATGATTTCAACCGTCTACCTGATCCATTCATTGTTCTATTTGTCGAAATTTACAAATAATTTCCTTTAATGATTAACAATGGGGCTCGTAATTCACTTAAACTTGAAGAACAAAAAATTGGCGAATTGTACTGTTTGGATGCTTTGCATATATGTTTCTTAGACTATTTAGAAGCAATATATAGAAAGATTTCACCCGTCTACCTGTTCTATTCATTGTTCTACTTGTAGAAAGTTACAAATAATTTCCGTTTCATGATTATCAATGGGGCTCGTAGTTCACTTAAACTTGAAGAACAAAAAATTGGCGAATGGTACTGTTTGGATGCTTTGCATATATGTTTCTTAGATTATATAGAAGCAATATATACAAAGATTTCAACCGTCTACCTGCTCCATTCATTGTTCTACTTGTCGAAAATTACAAATAATTTCCGATAAAGGATTAACCATTAGGGCTCATTGTTCACTTAAACTTGAAGAACAAAAAATTGGCGAATGGTACTGTTTGGATGCTTTGCGTACATGTTTCTTAGACTATATGGAAGCAATATATACAAAGATTTCAACCGTTTACGTGTTCCAATCATTGTCCTAATTGTCGAAATTTACAAATAATTTCCTTTAAAGGATTAACAATGGGGCTCGTTGTTCACTTAAACTTGAAGAACAATAAATTGGCGAACTCTACTGTTTGGATGCTTTGCATATATGTTTCTTAGACTATATAGAAGCAATATATACAAAGATTTCAACCGTCTACTATTCCATTCAATGTTCTACTTGTCGCAAGTTACAAATAATTTCCGTTAAAGTATTAACAATGGGGCTCGTAGTTCACTTAAACTTGAAGAGCAAAAAATTGGCGAATTGTACTGTTTGGACGCTTTGCATATATGTTTGTTAGACTACATAGAAGCAATATATACAAAGAATTCAACCGTCTACCTGTTCCATTCATTGTTCTACTTGTCGAAATTTACAAATAATTTCCGATAAAGGATTAACAATGGGGCTCGTAGTTCACTTAAACTTGAAGAACAAAAAATTGGCGAATGGTACTGTTTGGATGCTTTGCATATATGTTTCTTAGATTATATAGAAGCAATATATACAAAGATTTCAACCGTCTACCTGTTCCATTCATTGTTCTACTTGTCGAAATTTACAAATAATTTCCTTTAAAGGATTAACAATGGGGCACGTAGTTCACTTAAACTTGAATAACAAAAAATTGGCGAATGGTACTGTTTGGATGCTTTGCATATATGTTTCTTAGATTATATAGAAGCAATATATACAAAGATTTCAACCGTCTACCTGTTCCATTCATTGTTCTACTTGTCGAAAGTTACAAATAATTTCCTTTAAAGGATTAACAATGGGGCTCGTTGTACACTTAAACTTGAAGAACAATAAATTGGCGAATTGTACTGTTTGGATGCTTTGCATATATGTTTCTTAGACTATATAGAAGCAATATATACAAAGAATTCAACCGTCTACCTGTTCCATTCATTGTTCTACTTGTCGAAAGTTACAAATAATTTCCGATAAAGGATTAACCATTGTGGCTCGTTGTTCACTTAAACTTGAAGAACAATAAATTGGCGAATTGTACTGTTTGGATGCTTTGCATATATGTTTCTTAGACTATATAGACGCAATATATACAAGGATTTCAACCGTCTACCTGTTCCATTCATTGTTCTACTTGTCGAAAGTTACAAATAATTACCGATAAAGGATTAACCATTGGGGCTCATCGTTCACTTAAACTTGAAGAACAAAAAATTGGCGAATTGTACTGTTTGGATGCTTTGCATATATGTTTCTTAGACTATATGGAAGCAATATATACAAAGATTTCAACCGTCTACGTGTTCCAATCATTGTTCTACTTGCCGAAATTTACAAACAATTTCCTTTAAAGGATTAACAATGGGGCTCGTAGTTCACTTAAACTTGAAGTGGAAAAAATTGGCGAATTGTACTGTTTGGACGCTATGCATATATGTTTCTTAGACTATATAGAAGCAATATATACAATGATTTCAACAGTCTACCTGTTCCATTCATTGTTCTACTTGTCGAAATTTACAAATAATTTCCTATAAAGGATTAACAATGGGGCTCGTAGTGCACTTAAACTTGAAGAACAAAAAATTGGCGAATGGTACTGTTTGGATGCTTTGCATATATGTTTCTTAGATTATATAGAAGCAATATATACAAGGATTTCAACCGTCTACCTGTTCCATTCATTGTTCTACTTGTCGAAAGTTACAAATAATTACCGATAAAGGATTAACAATGGGGCACGTAGTTCACTTAAACTTGAAGAACAAAAAATTGGCGAATGGTACTGTTTGGATGCTTTGCATATATGTTTCTTAGATTATATAGAAGCAATATATACAAAGATTTCAACCGTCTACCTGTTCCATTCATTGTTCTACTTGTCGAAAGTTACAAATAATTTCCTTTAAAGGATTAACAATGGGGCTCGTTGTACACTTAAACTTGAAGAACAATAAATTGGCGAATTGTACTGTTTGGATGCTTTGCATATATGTTTCTTAGACTATATAGAAGCAATATATACAAAGAATTCAACCGTCTACCTGTTCCATTCATTGTTCTACTTGTCGAAAGTTACAAATAATTTCCGATAAAGGATTAACCATTGTGGCTCGTTGTTCACTTAAACTTGAAGAACAATAAATTGGCGAATTGTACTGTTTGGATGCTTTGCATATATGTTTCTTAGACTATATAGACGCAATATATACAAGGATTTCAACCGTCTACCTGTTCCATTCATTGTTCTACTTGTCGAAAGTTACAAATAATTACCGATAAAGGATTAACCATTGGGGCTCGTCGTTCACTTAAACTTGAAGAACAAAAAATTGGCGAATTGTACTGTTTGGATGCTTTGCATATATGTTTCATAGACTATATGGAAGCAATATATACAAAGATTTCAACCGTCTACGTGTTCCAATCATTGTTCTACTTGCCGAAATTTACAAACAATTTCCTTTAAAGGATTAACAATGGGGCTCGTAGTTCACTTAAACTTGAAGAGGAAAAAATTGGCGAATTGTACTGTTTGGACGCTATGCATATATGTTTCTTAGACTATATAGAAGCAATATATACAATGATTTCAACAGTCTACCTGTTCCATTCATTGTTCTACTTGTCGAAATTTACAAATAATTTCCTATAAAGGATTAACAATGGGGCTCGTAGTGCACTTAAACTTGAAGAACAAAAAATTGGCGAATGGTACTGTTTGGATGCTTTGCGTACATTTTTCTTAGACTATATGGAAGCAATATATACAAAGATTTCAACCGTCTACATGATCCATTCATTGTTCTACTTGTCGAAATTTACAAATAATTTCCTTTAAAGGATTAACAATGGGGCTCGTAGTTCACTTAAACATGAAGATGAAATAATTGGCGAATTGTACTGTTTGGATGCTTTGCATATGTGTCTCTTAGATTATATAGAAGCAATATATACAATGATTTCAACCGTCTACATGATCCATTCATTGTTCTATTTGTCGAAATTTACAAATAATTTCCTTTAAAGGATTAACAATGGGGCTCGTAGTTCACTTAAACATGAAGATGAAATGATTGGCGAATTGTACTGTTTGGATGCTTTGCATATGTGTCTCTTAGATTATATAGAAGCAATATATACAAAGATTTCAACCGTCTACCTGTTCCATTCATTGTTCTACTTGTCGAAATTTACAAATAATTTCCTTTAAAGGATTAACAATGGGGCTCGTAGTTCACTTAAACTTACAGAGCAAAAAATCGGCGAATTGTACTGTTTGGACGCTTTGCATATATGTTTCTTGGACTATATAGAAGCAATATATACAATGATTTCAACCGTCTACGTGTTCCAATCATTGTTCTACTTATCGAAATTTACAAATAATTTCCTTTAAAGGATTAACAATGGGGCTCGTAGTTCACTTAAACTTGAAGAACAAAAAATTGGCTAATTGTACTGTTTGGATGGTTTGCATATATGTTTCTTAGACTATTTAGAAGCAATATATACAAAGAATTCTACCGTCTACCTGTTCCATTCATTGTTCTACTTGTCGACAGTTACAAATAATTTCCGATAAAGGATTAACCATTGGGGCTCATTGTTCACTTAAACTTGAAAAACAAAAAATTGGCGAATTGTACTGTTTGGATGCTTTTCATATATGTTTCTTAGACTATATGGAAGCAATATATACAATGATTTCAACCGTCTACCTATTCCATTAAATGTTCTACTTGTCGCAAGTTACAAATAATTTCCGTTAAAGGATTAACAATGGGGCTCGTAGTTCACTTAAACTTGAAGAACAAAAAATTGGCGAATGGTACTGTTTGGATGCTTTGCATATATATTTCTTAGATTATATAGAAGCAATATATACAAAGATTTCAACCGTCTACCTGTTCCATTCATTGTTCTACTTGTCGAAATTTACAAATAATTTCCTTTAAAGGATTAACAATGGGGCTCGTAGTTCACTTAAACTTGAAGAACAAAAAATTGGCGAATGGTACTGTTTGGATGCTTTGCATATATGTTTCTTAGATTATATAGAAGCAATATATACAAAGATTTCAACTGTCTACCTGTTCCATTCATTGTTCTACTTGTCGAAAGTTACAAATAATTTCCTTTAAAGGATTAACAATGGGGCTCGTTGTACACTTAAACTTGAAGAACAATAAATTGGCGAATTGTACTGTTTGGATGCTTTGCATATATGTTTCTTAGACTATATAGACGCAATATATACAAGGATTTCAACCGTCTACCTGTTCCATTCATTGTTCTACTTGTCGAAAGTTACAAATAATTACCGATAAAGGATTAACCATTGGGGCTCATCGTTCACTTAAACTTGAAGAACAAAAAATTGGCGAATTGTACTGTTTGGATGCTTTGCATATATGTTTCTTAGACTATATGGAAGCAATATATACAAAGATTTCAACCGTCTACGTGTTCCAATCATTGTTCTCCTTGCCGAAATTTACAAACAATTTCCTTTAAAGGATTAACAATGGGGCTCGTAGTTCACTTAAACTTGAAGAGGAAAAAATTTGCGAATTGTACTGTTTGGACGCTATGCATATATGTTTCTTAGACTATATAGAAGCAATATATACAATGATTTCAACAGTCTACCTGTTCCATTCATTGTTCTACTTGTCGAAATTTACAAATAATTTCCTATAAAGGATTAACAATGGGGCTCGTAGTGCACTTAAACTTGAAGAACAAAAAATTGGCGAATGGTACTGTTTGGATGCTTTGCGTACATTTTTCTTAGACTATATGGAAGCAATATATACAAAGATTTCAACCGTCTACATGATCCATTCATTGTTCTATTTGTCGAAATTTACAAATAATTTCCTTTAAAGGATTAACAATGGGGCTCGTAGTTCACTTAAACATGAAGATGAAATGATTGGCGAATTGTACTGTTTGGATGCTTTGCATATGTGTCTCTTAGATTATATAGAAGCAATATATACAATGATTTCAACCGTCTACATGATCCATTCATTGTTCTATTTGTCGAAATTTACCAATAATTTCCTTTAAAGGATTAACAATGGGGCTCGTAGTTCACTTAAACATGAAGATGAAATGATTGGCGAATTGTACTGTTTGGATGCTTTGCATATGTGTCTCTTAGATTATATAGAAGCAATATATACAATGATTTCAACCGTCTACCTGTTCCATTCATTGTTCTACTTGTCGCAAGTTACAAATAATTTCCGTTAAAGTATTAACAATGGGGCTCGTAGTTCACTTAAACTTGAAGATCAAATAATTGGCGAATTGTACTGTTTGGATGCTTTGCAGATATGTTTCGTAGATTATATAGAAGCAATATATACAATGATTTCAACCGTCTACCTGATCCATTCATTGTTCTATTTGTCGAAATTTACAAATAATTTCCTTTAATGATTAACAATGGGGCTCGTAATTCACTTAAACTTGAAGAACAAAAAATTGGCGAATTGTACTGTTTGGATGCTTTGCATATATGTTTCTTAGACTATTTAGAAGCAATATATAGAAAGATTTCACCCGTCTACCTGTTCTATTCATTGTTCTACTTGTAGAAAGTTACAAATAATTTCCGTTTCATGATTATCAATGGGGCTCGTAGTTCACTTAAACTTGAAGAACAAAAAATTGGCGAATGGTACTGTTTGGATGCTTTGCATATATGTTTCTTAGATTATATAGAAGCAATATATACAAAGATTTCAACCGTCTACCTGTTCCATTCATTGTTCTACTTGTCGAAAATTACAAATAATTTCCGATAAAGGATTAACCATTGGGGCTCATTGTTCACTTAAACTTGAAAAACAAAAAATTGGCGAATTGTACTGTTTGGATGCTTTTCATATATGTTTCTTAGACTATATGGAAGCAATATATACAATGATTTCAACCGTCTACCTATTCCATTAAATGTTCTACTTGTCGCAAGTTACAAATAATTTCCGTTAAAGGATTAACAATGGGGCTCGTTGTTCACTTAAACTTGAAGAACAAAAAATTGGCGAATGGTACTGTTTGGATGCTTTGCATATATATTTCTTAGATTATATAGAAGCAATATATACAAAGATTTCAACCGTCTACCTGTTCCATTCATTGTTCTACTTGTCGAAATTTACAAATAATTTCCTTTAAAGGATTAACAATGGGGCTCGTAGTTCACTTAAACTTGAAGAACAAAAAATTGGCGAATGGTACTGTTTGGATGCTTTGCATATATGTTTCTTAGATTATATAGAAGCAATATATACAAAGATTTCAACTGTCTACCTGTTCCATTCATTGTTCTACTTGTCGAAAGTTACAAATAATTTCCTTTAAAGGATTAACAATGGGGCTCGTTGTACACTTAAACTTGAAGAACAATAAATTGGCGAATTGTACTGTTTGGATGCTTTGCATATATGTTTCTTAGACTATATAGACGCAATATATACAAGGATTTCAACCGTCTACCTGTTCCATTCATTGTTCTACTTGTCGAAAGTTACAAATAATTACCGATAAAGGATTAACCATTGGGGCTCATCGTTCACTTAAACTTGAAGAACAAAAAATTGGCGAATTGTACTGTTTGGATGCTTTGCATATATGTTTCTTAGACTATATGGAAGCAATATATACAAAGATTTCAACCGTCTACGTGTTCCAATCATTGTTCTCCTTGCCGAAATTTACAAACAATTTCCTTTAAAGGATTAACAATGGGGCTCGTAGTTCACTTAAACTTGAAGAGGAAAAAATTTGCGAATTGTACTGTTTGGACGCTATGCATATATGTTTCTTAGACTATATAGAAGCAATATATACAATGATTTCAACAGTCTACCTGTTCCATTCATTGTTCTACTTGTCGAAATTTACAAATAATTTCCTATAAAGGATTAACAATGGGGCTCGTAGTGCACTTAAACTTGAAGAACAAAAAATTGGCGAATGGTACTGTTTGGATGCTTTGCGTACATTTTTCTTAGACTATATGGAAGCAATATATACAAAGATTTCAACCGTCTACATGATCCATTCATTGTTCTATTTGTCGAAATTTACAAATAATTTCCTTTAAAGGATTAACAATGGGGCTCGTAGTTCACTTAAACATGAAGATGAAATGATTGGCGAATTGTACTGTTTGGATGCTTTGCATATGTGTCTCTTAGATTATATAGAAGCAATATATACAATGATTTCAACCGTCTACATGATCCATTCATTGTTCTATTTGTCGAAATTTACCAATAATTTCCTTTAAAGGATTAACAATGGGGCTCGTAGTTCACTTAAACATGAAGATGAAATGATTGGCGAATTGTACTGTTTGGATGCTTTGCATATGTGTCTCTTAGATTATATAGAAGCAATATATACAATGATTTCAACCGTCTACCTGTTCCATTCATTGTTCTACTTGTCGCAAGTTACAAATAATTTCCGTTAAAGTATTAACAATGGGGCTCGTAGTTCACTTAAACTTGAAGATCAAATAATTGGTGAATTGTACTGTTTGGATGCTTTGCAGATATGTTTCGTAGATTATATAGAAGCAATATATACAATGATTTCAACCGTCTACCTGATCCATTCATTGTTCTATTTGTCGAAATTTACAAATAATTTCCTTTAATGATTAACAATGGGGCTCGTAATTCACTTAAACTTGAAGAACAAAAAATTGGCGAATTGTACTGTTTGGATGCTTTGCATATATGTTTCTTAGACTATTTAGAAGCAATATATAGAAAGATTTCACCCGTCTACCTGTTCTATTCATTGTTCTACTTGTAGAAAGTTACAAATAATTTCCGTTTCATGATTATCAATGGGGCTCGTAGTTCACTTAAACTTGAAGAACAAAAAATTGGCGAATGGTACTGTTTGGATGCTTTGCATATATGTTTCTTAGATTATATAGAAGCAATATATACAAAGATTTCAACCGTCTACCTGTTCCATTCATTGTTCTACTTGTCGAAAATTACAAATAATTTCCGATAAAGGATTAACCATTGGGGCTCATTGTTCACTTAAACTTGAAGAACAAAAAATTGGCGAATGGTACTGTTTGGATGCTTTGCGTACATGTTTCTTAGACTATATGGAAGCAATATATACAATGATTTCAACCGTCTACCTATTCCATTCATTGTTCTACTTGTCGAAATTTACAAATAATTTCCTTTAAAGGATTAACAATGGGGCTCGTTGTACACTTAAACTTGAAGAACAATAAATTGGCGAATTGTACTGTATGGATGCTTTGCATATATGTTTCTTAGACTATATAGAAGCAATATATACAAAGAATTCAACCGTCTACCTGTTCCATTCAATGTTCTACTAGTCGAAAGTTACAAATAATTTCCTTTAAAGGATTAACAATGGGGCTCGCTGTTCACTTAAACTTGAAGATCAAAAAATTGGCGAATTGTACTGTTTGGATGCTTTGCATATATGTTTCTTAGACTATATAGAAGCAATATATACAATGATTTCAACAGTCTACCTGTTCCATTCATTGTTCTACTTGTCGAAATTTAGAAATAATTTCCTTTAAAGGATTAACAATGGGGCTCGTTGTTCACTTAAACTTGAAGAACAAAAAATTGGCGAATTGTACTGGTTGGATGCTTTGCATATGTGTTTCTTAGACTATATAGAAGCAATATATACAAAGATTTCAACCGTCTACCTGTTCCATTCATTGTTCTACTTGTCGAAAGTTACAAATAATTTCCGATAAAGGATTAACAATGGGGCTCGTAGTTCACTTAAACTTGAAGATCAAATAATTGGCGAATTGTACTGTTTGGATGCTTTGCATATATGTTTCTTAGACTATATGGAAGCAATATATACAAAGATTTCAACCGTCTACGTGTTCCAATCATTGTTCTACTTGTAGAAAGTTACAAATAATTTCCATTTAATGATTATCAATGGGGCTCGCTGTTCACTTAAACTTGAAGATCAAAAAATTGGCGATTGTTACTGTTTAGATGCTTTGCATATATGTTTCTTAGACTATTTAGAAGCAATATATAGAAAGATTTCACCCGTCTACCTGTTCTATTCATTGTTCTACTTGTAGAAAGTTACAAATAATTTCCGTTTCATGATTATCAATGGGGCTCGTAGTTCACTTAAACTTGAAGAACAAAAAATTGGCGAATGGTACTGTTTGGATGCTTTGCATATATGTTTCTTAGATTATATAGAAGCAATATATACAAAGATTTCAACCGTCTACCTGTTCCATTCATTGTTCTACTTGTCGAAAATTACAAATAATTTCCGATAAAGGATTAACCATTGGGGCTCATTGTTCACTTAAACTTGAAGAACAAAAAATTGGCGAATTGTACTGTTTGGATGCTTTGCATATATGTTTCTTAGACTATTTAGAAGCAATATATAGAAAGATTTCACCCGTCTACCTGTACTATTCATTGTTCTACTTGTAGAAAGTTACAAATAATTTCCATTTCATGATTATCAATGGGGCTCGCTGTTCACTTAAATTTGAAGATCAAAAAATTGGCGATTGTTACTGTTTAGATGCTTTGCATATAAATTTCTTAGAGTATATAGAAGCATCATATACAAAGATTTCAACCGTCTACCTGTTCTATTCATTGTTCTACTTGTAGAAAGTTACAAATAATTTCCGTTTCATGATTATCAATGAGGCTCGTTGTTCACTTAAACTTGAAGAACAAAAAATTAGCGAATGGTACTGTTTGGATGCTTTGCATATATGTTTCTTAGATTATATAGAAGCAATATATACAAAGATTTCAACCGTCTACCTGTTCCATTCATTGTTCTACTTGTCGCAAGTTACAAATAATTTCCGTTAAAGTATTAACAATGGGGCTCGTAGTTCACTTAAACTTGAAGATCAAATAATTGGCGAATTATACTGTTTGGATGCTTTGCATATATGTTTCTTAGACTATTTAGAAGCAATATGTAGAAAGATTTCTCCCGTCTACCTGTACTATTCATTGTTCTACTTGTAGAAAGTTACAAATAATTTCCGATAAAGGATTAACCATTGGGGCTCATTGTTCACTTAAACTTGGAAAACAAAAAATTGGCGAATTGTACTGTTTGGATGCTTTGCATATATGTTTCTTAGACTATATGGAAGCAATATATACAATGATTTCAACCGTCTACCCATTCCATTCAATGTTCTACTTGTCGCAAGTTACAAATAATTTCCTATAAAGGATTAACAATGGGGCTCGTAGTTCACTTAAACTTGAAGAGCAAAAAATTGGCGAATTGTACTGTTTGGACGCTTTGCATATATGTTTCTTAGACTACATAGAAGCAATATATACAAAGAATTCAACCGTCTACCTGTTCCATTCATTGTTCTACTTGTCGAAATTTACAAATAATTTCCGATAAAGGATTAACCAATGGGGCTCGTTGTTCACTTAAACTTGAAGAACAAAAAATTGGCGAATGGTACTGTTTGGATGCTTTGCATATATGTTTCTTAGATTATATAGAAGCAATATATACAAAGATTTCAACCGTCTACCTGTACCATTCATTGTTCTGCTTGTCGAAAATTACAAATAATTTCCTTTAAAGGATTAACAATGGGGCTCGTAGTTCACTTAAACTTGAAGAACAAAAAATTGGCGAATGGTACTGTTTGGATGCTTTGCATATATGTTTCTTAGATTATATAGAAGCAATATATACAAAGATTTCAACCGTCTACCTGTTCCATTCATTGTTCTACTTGTCGAAATTTACAAATAATTTCCTTTAAAGGATTAACAATGGGGCTCGTAGTTCACTTAAACTTGAAGATCAAAAAATTGGCGAATTGTACTGTTTGGATGCTTTGCAGATATGTTTCGTAGATTATATAGAAGCAATATATACAATGATTTCAACCGTCTACCTGATCCATTCATTGTTCTATTTGTCGAAATTTACAAATAATTTCCTTTAATGATTAACAATGGGGCTCGTAATTCACTTAAACTTGAAGAACAAAAAATTGGCGAATTGTACTGTTTGGATGCTTTGCATATATGTTTCTTAGACTATTTAGAAGCAATATATAGAAAGATTTCACCCGTCTACCTGTTCTATTCATTGTTCTACTTGTAGAAAGTTACAAATAATTTCCGTTTCATGATTATCAATGGGGCTCGTAGTTCACTTAAACTTGAAGAACAAAAAATTGGCGAATGGTACTGTTTGGATGCTTTGCAAATATGTTTCTTAGATTATATAGAAGCAATATATACAAAGATTTCAACCGTCTACCTGCTCCATTCATTGTTCTACTTGTCGAAAATTACAAATAATTTCCGATAAAGGATTAACCATTAGGGCTCATTGTTCACTTAAACTTGAAGAACAAAAAATTGGCGAATGGTACTGTTTGGATGCTTTGCGTACATGTTTCTTAGACTATATGGAAGCAATATATACAAAGATTTCAACCGTTTACGTGTTCCAATCATTGTCCTAATTGTCGAAATTTACAAATAATTTCCTTTAAAGGATTAACAATGGGGCTCGTTGTTCACTTAAACTTGAAGAACAATAAATTGGCGAACTCTACTGTTTGGATGCTTTGCATATATGTTTCTTAGACTATATAGAAGCAATATATACAAAGATTTCAACCGTCTACTATTCCATTCATTGTTCTACTTGTCGAAATTTACAAATAATTTCCTTTAAAGGATTAACAATGGGGCTCGTTGTACACTTAAACTTGACGAACAATAAATTGGCGAAAGGTACTGTTTGGATGCATTGCATATATGTTTCTTAGACTATATAGAAGCATCATATACAAAGATTTCAACCGTTTACCTGTTCCATTCATTGTTCAACTTGTCGAAAATTACAAATAATTTCCGATAAAGGATTAACCATTGGGGCTCATTGTTCACTTAAACTTGAAGAACAAAAAATTGGCGAATTGTACTGTTTGGATGCTTTGCATATATGTTTCTTAGACTATTTAGAAGCAATATATAGAAAGATTTCACCCGTCTACCTGTACTATTCATTGTTCTACTTGTAGAAAGTTACAAATAATTTCCATTTCATGATTATCAATGGGGCTCGCTGTTCACTTAAACTTGAAGATCAAAAAATTGGCGATTGTTACTGTTTAGATGCTTTGCATATAAATTTCTTAGAGTATATAGAAGCATCATATACAAAGATTTCAACCGTCTACCTGTTCTATTCATTGTTCTACTTGTAGAAAGTTACAAATAATTTCCGTTTCATGATTATCAATGGGGCTCGTTGTTCACTTAAACTTGAAGAACAAAAAATTAGCGAATGGTACTGTTTGGATGCTTTGCATATATGTTTCTTAGATTATATAGAAGCAATATATACAAAGATTTCAACCGTCTACCTGTTCCATTCATTGTTCTACTTGTCGCAAGTTACAAATAATTACCGATAAAGGATTAACCATTGGGGCTCATCGTTCACTTAAACTTGAAGAACAAAAAATTGGCGAATTGTACTGTTTGGATGCTTCGCATATATGTTTCTTAGATTATATAGAAGCAATATATACAATGATTTCAACCGTCTACGTGTTCCTATCATTGTTCTACTTGTAGAAAGTTACAATTAATTTCCGTTAAAGGATTAACAATGGGGCTCGTAGTTCACTTAAACTTGAAGAACAAAAAATTGGCGAATTGTACTGTTTGGATGCTTTGCATATTTGTTTCGTAGACTATTTAGAAGCAATATGTAGAAAGATTTCTCCCGTCTACCTGTACTATTCATTGTTCTACTTGTAGAAAGTTACAAATAATTTCCGATAAAGGATTAATCATTGGGGCTCATTGTTCACTTAAACTTGGAAAACAAAAAATTGGCGAATTGTACTGTTTGGATGCTTTGCATATATGTTTCTTAGACTATATGGAAGCAATATATACAATGATTTCAACCGTCTACCTATTCCATTCAATGTTCTACTTGTCGCAAGTTACAAATAATTTCCGTTAAAGTATTAACAATGGGGCTCGTAGTTCACTTAAACTTGAAGAGCAAAAAATTGGCGAATTGTACTGTTTGGACGCTTTGCATATATGTTTGTTAGACTACATAGAAGCAATATATACAAAGAATTCAACCGTCTACCTGTACCATTCATTGTTCTACTTGTCGAAATTTACAAATAATTTCCGATAAAGGATTAACAATGGGGCTCGTAGTTCACTTAAACTTGAAGAACAAAAAATTGGCGAATGGTACTGTTTGGATGCTTTGCATATATGTTTCTTAGATTATATAGAAGCAATATATACAAAGATTTCAACCGTCTACCTGTTCCATTCATTGTTCTACTTGTCGAAATTTACAAATAATTTCCTTTAAAGGATTAACAATGGGGCACGTAGTTCACTTAAACTTGAAGAACAAAAAATTGGCGAATGGTACTGTTTGGATGCTTTGCATATATGTTTCTTAGATTATATAGAAGCAATATATACAAAGATTTCAACCGTCTACCTGTTCCATTCATTGTTCTACTTGTCGAAAGTTACAAATAATTTCCTTTAAAGGATTAACAATGGGGCTCGTTGTATACTTAAACTTGAAGAACAATAAATTGGCGAATTGTACTGTTTGGATGCTTTGCATATATGTTTCTTAGACTATATAGAAGCAATATATACAAAGAATTCAACCGTCTACCTGTTCCATTCATTGTTCTACTTGTCGAAAGTTACAAATAATTTCCGATAAAGGATTAACCATTGTGGCTCGTTGTTCACTTAAACTTGAAGAACAATAAATTGGCGAATTGTACTGTTTGGATGCTTTGCATATATGTTTCTTAGACTATATAGACGCAATATATACAAGGATTTCAACCGTCTACCTGTTCCATTCATTGTTCTACTTGTCGAAAGTTACAAATAATTACCGATAAAGGATTAACCATTGGGGCTCATCGTTCACTTAAACTTGAAGAACAAAAAATTGGCGAATTGTACTGTTTGGATGCTTTGCATATATGTTTCTTAGACTATATGGAAGCAATATATACAAAGATTTCAACCGTCTGCGTGTTCCAATCATTGTTCTACTTGCCGAAATTTACAAACAATTTCCTTTAAAGGATTAACAATGGGGCTCGTAGTTCACTTAAACTTGAAGAGGAAAAAATTGGCGAATTGTACTGTTTGGACGCTATGCATATATGTTTCTTAGACTATATAGAAGCAATATATACAATGATTTCAACAGTCTACCTGTTCCATTCATTGTTCTACTTGTCGAAATTTACAAATAATTTCCTATAAAGGATTAACAATGGGGCTCGTAGTGCACTTAAACTTGAAGAACAAAAAATTGGCGAATGGTACTGTTTGGATGCTTTGCGTACATTTTTCTTAGACTATTTGGAAGCAATATATACAAAGATTTCAACCGTCTACATGATCCATTCATTGTTCTACTTGTCGAAATTTACAAATAATTTCCTTTAAAGGATTAACAATGGGGCTCGTAGTTCACTTAAACATGAAGATGAAATAATTGGCGAATTGTACTGTTTGGATGCTTTGCATATGTGTCTCTTAGATTATATAGAAGCAATATATACAATGATTTCAACCGTCTACATGATCCATTCATTGTTCTATTTGTCGAAATTTACAAATAATTTCCTTTAAAGGATTAACAATGGGGCTCCTAGTTCACTTAAACCTGAAGATGAAATGATTGGCGAATTGTACTGTTTGGATGCTTTGCATATGTGTCTCTTAGATTATATAGAAGCAATATATACAAAGATTTCAACCGTCTACCTGTTCCATTCATTGTTCTACTTGTCGAAATTTACAAATAATTTCCTTTAAAGGATTAACAATGGGGCTCGTAGTTCACTTAAACTTACAGAGCAAAAAATCGGCGAATTGTACTGTTTGGACGCTTTGCATATATGTTTCTTGGACTATATAGAAGCAATATATACAATGATTTCAACCGTCTACGTGTTCCAATCATTGTTCTACTTATCGAAATTTACAAATAATTTCCTTTAAAGGATTAACAATGGGGCTCGTAGTTCACTTAAACTTGAAGAACAAAAAATTGGCTAATTGTACTGTTTGGATGGTTTGCATATATGTTTCTTAGACTATTTAGAAGCAATATATACAAAGAATTCTACCGTCTACCTGTTCCATTCATTGTTCTACTTGTCGACAGTTACAAATAATTTCCGATAAAGGATTAACCATTGGGGCTCATTGTTCACTTAAACTTGAAAAACAAAAAATTGGCGAATTGTACTGTTTGGATGCTTTTCACATATGTTTCTTAGACTATATGGAAGCAATATATACAATGATTTCAACCGTCTACCTATTCCATTAAATGTTCTACTTGTCGCAAGTTACAAATAATTTCCGTTAAAGGATTAACAATGGGGCTCGTAGTTCACTTAAACTTGAAGAACAAAAAATTGGCGAATGGTACTGTTTGGATGCTTTGCATATATATTTCTTAGATTATATAGAAGCAATATATACAAAGATTTCAACCGTCTACCTGTTCCATTCATTGTTCTACTTGTCGAAATTTACAAATAATTTCCTTTAAAGGATTAACAATGGGGCTCGTAGTTCACTTAAACTTGAAGAACAAAAAATTGGCGAATGGTACTGTTTGGATGCTTTGCATATATGTTTCTTAGATTATATAGAAGCAATATATACAAAGATTTCAACTGTCTACCTGTTCCATTCATTGTTCTACTTGTCGAAAGTTACAAATAATTTCCTTTAAAGGATTAACAATGGGGCTCGTTGTACACTTAAACTTGAAGAACAATAAATTGGCGAATTGTACTGTTTGGATGCTTTGCATATATGTTTCTTAGACTATATAGACGCAATATATACAAGGATTTCAACCGTCTACCTGTTCCATTCATTGTTCTACTTGTCGAAAGTTACAAATAATTACCGATAAAGGATTAACCATTGGGGCTCATCGTTCACTTAAACTTGAAGAACAAAAAATTGGCGAATTGTACTGTTTGGATGCTTTGCATATGTGTCTCTTAGATTATATAGAAGCAATATATACAATGATTTCAACCGTCTACATGATCCATTCATTGTTCTATTTGTCGAAATTTACCAATAATTTCCTTTAAAGGATTAACAATGGGGCTCGTAGTTCACTTAAACATGAAGATGAAATGATTGGCGAATTGTACTGTTTGGATGCTTTGCATATGTGTCTCTTAGATTATATAGAAGCAATATATACAATGATTTCAACCGTCTACCTGTTCCATTCATTGTTCTACTTGTCGCAAGTTACAAATAATTTCCGTTAAAGTATTAACAATGGGGCTCGTAGTTCACTTAAACTTGAAGATCAAATAATTGGCGAATTGTACTGTTTGGATGCTTTGCAGATATGTTTCGTAGATTATATAGAAGCAATATATACAATGATTTCAACCGTCTACCTGATCCATTCATTGTTCTATTTGTCGAAATTTACAAATAATTTCCTTTAATGATTAACAATGGGGCTCGTAATTCACTTAAACTTGAAGAACAAAAAATTGGCGAATTGTACTGTTTGGATGCTTTGCATATATGTTTCTTAGACTATTTAGAAGCAATATATAGAAAGATTTCACCCGTCTACCTGTTCTATTCATTGTTCTACTTGTAGAAAGTTACAAATAATTTCCGTTTCATGATTATCAATGGGGCTCGTAGTTCACTTAAACTTGAAGAACAAAAAATTGGCGAATGGTACTGTTTGGATGCTTTGCATATATGTTTCTTAGATTATATAGAAGCAATATATACAAAGATTTCAACCGTCTACCTGTTCCATTCATTGTTCTACTTGTCGAAAATTACAAATAATTTCCGATAAAGGATTAACCATTGGGGCTCATTGTTCACTTAAACTTGAAGAACAAAAAATTGGCGAATGGTACTGTTTGGATGCTTTGCGTACATGTTTCTTAGACTATATGGAAGCAATATATACAATGATTTCAACCGTCTACCTATTCCATTCATTGTTCTACTTGTCGAAATTTACAAATAATTTCCTTTAAAGGATTAACAATGGGGCTCGTTGTACACTTAAACTTGAAGAACAATAAATTGGCGAATTGTACTGTATGGATGCTTTGCATATATGTTTCTTAGACTATATAGAAGCAATATATACAAAGAATTCAACCGTCTACCTGTTCCATTCAATGTTCTACTAGTCGAAAGTTACAAATAATTTCCTTTAAAGGATTAACAATGGGGCTCGCTGTTCACTTAAACTTGAAGATCAAAAAATTGGCGAATTGTACTGTTTGGATGCTTTGCATATATGTTTCTTAGACTATATAGAAGCAATATATACAATGATTTCAACAGTCTACCTGTTCCATTCATTGTTCTACTTGTCGAAATTTAGAAATAATTTCCTTTAAAGGATTAACAATGGGGCTCGTTGTTCACTTAAACTTGAAGAACAAAAAATTGGCGAATTGTACTGGTTGGATGCTTTGCATATGTGTTTCTTAGACTATATAGAAGCAATATATACAAAGATTTCAACCGTCTACCTGTTCCATTCATTGTTCTACTTGTCGAAAGTTACAAATAATTTCCGATAAAGGATTAACAATGGGGCTCGTAGTTCACTTAAACTTGAAGATCAAATAATTGGCGAATTGTACTGTTTGGATGCTTTGCATATATGTTTCTTAGACTATATGGAAGCAATATATACAAAGATTTCAACCGTCTACGTGTTCCAATCATTGTTCTACTTGTAGAAAGTTACAAATAATTTCCATTTAATGATTATCAATGGGGCTCGCTGTTCACTTAAACTTGAAGATCAAAAAATTGGCGATTGTTACTGTTTAGATGCTTTGCATATATGTTTCTTAGACTATATGGAAGCAATATATACAATGATTTCAACCGTCTACCTATTCCATTAAATGTTCTACTTGTCGCAAGTTACAAATAATTTCCGTTAAAGGATTAACAATGGGGCTCGTAGTTCACTTAAACTTGAAGAACAAAAAATTGGCGAATGGTACTGTTTGGATGCTTTGCATATATATTTCTTAGATTATATAGAAGCAATATATACAAAGATTTCAACCGTCTACCTGTTCCATTCATTGTTCTACTTGTCGAAATTTACAAATAATTTCCTTTAAAGGATTAACAATGGGGCTCGTAGTTCACTTAAACTTGAAGAACAAAAAATTGGCGAATGGTACTGTTTGGATGCTTTGCATATATGTTTCTTAGATTATATAGAAGCAATATATACAAAGATTTCAACAGTCTACCTGTTCCATTCATTGTTCTACTTGTCGAAAGTTACAAATAATTTCCGTTAAAGTATTAACAATGGGGCTCGTAGTTCACTTAAACTTGAAGATCAAATAATTGGCGAATTGTACTGTTTGGATGCTTTGCAGATATGTTTCGTAGATTATATAGAAGCAATATATACAATGATTTCAACCGTCTACCTGTTCTATTCATTGTTCTACTTGTAGAAAGTTACAAATAATTTCCGTTTCATGATTATCAATGGGGCTCGTAGTTCACTTAAACTTGAAGAACAAAAAATTGGCGAATGGTACTGTTTGGATGCTTTGCATATATGTTTCTTAGATTATATAGAAGCAATATATACAAAGATTTCAACCGTCTACCTGTTCCATTCATTGTTCTACTTGTCGAAAATTACAAATAATTTCCGATAAAGGATTAACCATTGGGGTTCATTGTTCACTTAAACTTGAAGAACAAAAAATTGGCGAATGGTACTGTTTGGATGCTTTGCGTACATGTTTCTTAGACTATATGGAAGCAATATATACAATGAATTCAACCGTCTACCTATTCCATTCATTGTTCTACTTGTCGAAATTTACAAATAATTTCCTTTAAAGGATTAACAATGGGGCTCGTTGTACACTTAAACTTGAAGAACAATAAATTGGCGAATTGTACTGTATGGATGCTTTGCATATATGTTTCTTAGATTATATAGAAGCAATATATACAAAGATTTCAACCGTCTACCTGTTCCATTCATTGTTCTACTTGTCGAAAGTTACAAATAATTTCCTTTAAAGGATTAACAATGGGGCTCGCTGTTCACTTAAACTTGAAGAACAATAAATTGGCGAATTGTACTGTTTGGATGCTTTGCATATATGTTTCTTAGACTATATAGAAGCAATATATACAAAGAATTCAACCGTCTACCTGTTCCATTCATTGTTCTACTTGTCGAAAGTTACAAATAATTTCCGATAAAGGATTAACCATTGTGGCTCGTTGTTCACTTAAACTTGAAGAACAATAAATTGGCGAATTGTACTGTTTGGATGCTTTGCATATATGTTTCTTAGACTATATGAAAGCAATATATACAAAGATTTCAACCGTCTACGTGTTCCAATCATTGTTCTACTTGCCGAAATTTACAAACAATTTCCTTTAAAGGATTAACAATGGGGCTCGTAGTTCACTTAAACTTGAAGAGGAAAAAATTGGCGAATTGTACTGTTTGGACGCTATGCATATATGTTTCTTAGACTATATAGAAGCAATATATACAATGATTTCAACAGTCTACCTGTTCCATTCATTGTTCTACTTGTCGAAATTTACAAATAATTTCCTATAAAGGATTAACAATGGGGCTCGTAGTGCACTTAAACTTGAAGAACAAAAAATTGGCGAATGGTACTGTTTGGATGCTTTGCATATGTGTCTCTTAGATTATATAGAAGCAATATATACAATGATTTCAACCGTCTACATGATCCATTCATTGTTCTATTTGTCGAAATTTACAAATAATTTCCTTTAAAGGATTAACAATGGGGCTCGTAGTTCACTTAAACATGAAGATGAAATGATTGGCGAATTGTACTGTTTGGATGCTTTGCATATGTGTCTCTTAGATTATATAGAAGCAATATATACAAAGATTTCAACCGTCTACGTGTTCCAATCATTGTTCTACTTGCCGAAATTTACAAACAATTTCCTTTAAAGGATTAACAATGGGGCTCGTAGTTCACTTAAACTTGAAGAGGAAAAAATTGGCGAATTGTACTGTTTGGACGCTATGCATATATGTTTCTTAGACTATATAGAAGCAATATATACAATGATTTCAACAGTCTACCTGTTCCATTCATTGTTCTACTTGTCGAAAGTTACAAATAATTTCCTTTAAAGGATTAACAATGGGGCTCGTTGTACACTTAAACTTGAAGAACAATAAATTGGCGAATTGTACTGTTTGGATGCTTTGCATATATGTTTCTTAGACTATATAGACGCAATATATACAAGGATTTCAACCGTCTACCTGTTCCATTCATTGTTCTACTTGTCGAAAGTTACAAATAATTACCGATAAAGGATTAACCATTGGGGCTCATCGTTCACTTAAACTTGAAGAACAAAAAATTGGCGAATTGTACTGTTTGGATGCTTTGCATATATGTTTCTTAGACTATATGGAAGCAATATATACAAAGATTTCAACCGTCTACGTGTTCCAATCATTGTTCTCCTTGCCGAAATTTACAAACAATTTCCTTTAAAGGATTAACAATGGGGCTCGTAGTTCACTTAAACTTGAAGAGGAAAAAATTTGCGAATTGTACTGTTTGGACGCTATGCATATATGTTTCTTAGACTATATAGAAGCAATATATACAATGATTTCAACAGTCTACCTGTTCCATTCATTGTTCTACTTGTCGAAATTTACAAATAATTTCCTATAAAGGATTAACAATGGGGCTCGTAGTGCACTTAAACTTGAAGAACAAAAAATTGGCGAATGGTACTGTTTGGATGCTTTGCGTACATTTTTCTTAGACTATATGGAAGCAATATATACAAAGATTTCAACCGTCTACATGATCCATTCATTGTTCTATTTGTCGAAATTTACAAATAATTTCCTTTAAAGGATTAACAATGGGGCTCGTAGTTCACTTAAACATGAAGATGAAATGATTGGCGAATTGTACTGTTTGGATGCTTTGCATATGTGTCTCTTAGATTATATAGAAGCAATATATACAATGATTTCAACCGTCTACATGATCCATTCATTGTTCTATTTGTCGAAATTTACCAATAATTTCCTTTAAAGGATTAACAATGGGGCTCGTAGTTCACTTAAACATGAAGATGAAATGATTGGCGAATTGTACTGTTTGGATGCTTTGCATATGTGTCTCTTAGATTATATAGAAGCAATATATACAATGATTTCAACCGTCTACCTGTTCCATTCATTGTTCTACTTGTCGCAAGTTACAAATAATTTCCGTGAAAGTATTAACAATGGGGCTCGTAGTTCACTTAAACTTGAAGATCAAATAATTGGCGAATTGTACTGTTTGGATGCTTTGCAGATATGTTTCGTAGATTATATAGAAGCAATATATACACTGATTTCAACCGTCTACCTGATCCATTCATTGTTCTATTTGTCGAAATTTACAAATAATTTCCTTTAATGATTAACAATGGGGCTCGTAATTCACTTAAACTTGAAGAACAAAAAATAGGCGAATTGTACTGTTTGGATGCTTTGCATATATGTTTCTTAGACTATTTAGAAGCAATATATAGAAAGATTTCACCCGTCTACCTGTTCTATTCATTGTTCTACTTGTAGAAAGTTACAAATAATTTCCGTTTCATGATTATCAATGGGGCTCGTAGTTCACTTAAACTTGAAGAACAAAAAATTGGCGAATGGTACTGTTTGGATGCTTTGCATATATGTTTCTTAGATTATATAGAAGCAATATATACAAAGATTTCAACCGTCTACCTGTTCCATTCATTGTTCTACTTGTCGAAAAATACAAATAATTTCCGATAAAGGATTAACCATTGGGGCTCATTGTTCACTTAAACTTGAAGAACAAAAAATTGGCGAATGGTACTGTTTGGATGCTTTGCGTACATGTTTCTTAGACTATATGGAAGCAATATATACAATGATTTCAACCGTCTACCTATTCCATTCATTGTTCTACTTGTCGAAATTTACAAATAATTTCCTTTAAAGGATTAACAATGGGGCTCGTAGTTCACTTAAACTTGAAGAACAAAAAATTGGCGAATGGTACTGTTTGGATGCTTTGCATATATGTTTCTTAGACTATTTAGAAGCAATATATAGAAAGATTTCACCCGTCTACCTGTTCTATTCATTGTTCTACTTGTAGAAAGTTACAAATAATTTCCGTTTCATGATTATCAATGGGGCTCGTAGTTCACTTAAACTTGAAGAACAAAAAATTGGCGAATGGTACTGTTTGGATGCTTTGCATATATGTTTCTTAGATTATATAGAAGCAATATATACAAAGATTTCAACCGTCTACCTGCTCCATTCATTGTTCTACTTGTCGAAAATTACAAATAATTTCCGATAAAGGATTAACCATTAGGGCTCATTGTTCACTTAAACTTGAAGAACAAAAAATTGGCGAATGGTACTGTTTGGATGCTTTGCGTACATGTTTCTTAGACTATATGGAAGCAATATATACAAAGATTTCAACCGTTTACGTGTTCCAATCATTGTCCTAATTGTCGAAATTTACAAATAATTTCCTTTAAAGGATTAACAATGGGGCTCGTTGTTCACTTAAACTTGAAGAACAATAAATTGGCGAACTCTACTGTTTGGATGCTTTGCATATATGTTTCTTAGACTATATAGAAGCAATATATACAAAGATTTCAACCGTCTACTATTCCATTCAATGTTCTACTTGTCGCAAGTTACAAATAATTTCCGTTAAAGTATTAACAATGGGGCTCGTAGTTCACTTAAACTTGAAGAGCAAAAAATTGGCGAATTGTACTGTTTGGACGCTTTGCATATATGTTTGTTAGACTACATAGAAGCAATATATACAAAGAATTCAACCGTCTACCTGTTCCATTCATTGTTCTACTTGTCGAAATTTACAAATAATTTCCGATAAAGGATTAACAATGGGGCTCGTAGTTCACTTAAACTTGAAGAACAAAAAATTGGCGAATGGTACTGTTTGGATGCTTTGCATATATGTTTCTTAGATTATATAGAAGCAATATATACAAAGATTTCAACCGTCTACCTGTTCCATTCATTGTTCTACTTGTCGAAATTTACAAATAATTTCCTTTAAAGGATTAACAACGGGGCACGTAGTTCACTTAAACTTGAATAACAAAAAATTGGCGAATGGTACTGTTTGGATGCTTTGCATATATGTTTCTTAGATTATATAGAAGCAATATATACAAAGATTTCAACCGTCTACCTGTTCCATTCATTGTTCTACTTGTCGAAAGTTACAAATAATTTCCTTTAAAGGATTAACAATGGGGCTCGTTGTACACTTAAACTTGAAGAACAATAAATTGGCGAATTGTACTGTTTGGATGCTTTGCATATATGTTTCTTAGACTATATAGAAGCAATATATACAAAGAATTCAACCGTCTACCTGTTCCATTCATTGTTCTACTTGTCGAAAGTTACAAATAATTTCCGATAAAGGATTAACCATTGTGGCTCGTTGTTCACTTAAACTTGAAGAACAATAAATTGGCGAATTGTACTGTTTGGATGCTTTGCATATATGTTTCTTAGACTATATAGACGCAATATATACAAGGATTTCAACCGTCTACCTGTTCCATTCATTGTTCTACTTGTCGAAAGTTACAAATAATTACCGATAAAGGATTAACCATTGGGGCTCATCGTTCACTTAAACTTGAAGAACAAAAAATTGGCGAATTGTACTGTTTGGATGCTTTGCATATATGTTTCTTAGACTATATGGAAGCAATATATACAAAGATTTCAACCGTCTACGTGTTCCAATCATTGTTCTACTTGCCGAAATTTACAAACAATTTCCTTTAAAGGATTAACAATGGGGCTCGTAGTTCACTTAAACTTGAAGAGGAAAAAATTGGCGAATTGTACTGTTTGGACGCTATGCATATATGTTTCTTAGACTATATAGAAGCAATATATACAATGATTTCAACAGTCTACCTGTTCCATTCATTGTTCTACTTGTCGAAATTTACAAATAATTTCCTATAAAGGATTAACAATGGGGCTCGTAGTGCACTTAAACTTGAAGAACAAAAAATTGGCGAATGGTACTGTTTGGATGCTTTGCATATATGTTTCTTAGATTATATAGAAGCAATATATACAAGGATTTCAACCGTCTACCTGTTCCATTCATTGTTCTACTTGTCGAAAGTTACAAATAATTACCGATAAAGGATTAACAATGGGGCACGTAGTTCACTTAAACTTGAAGAACAAAAAATTGGCGAATGGTACTGTTTGGATGCTTTGCATATATGTTTCTTAGATTATATAGAAGCAATATATACAAAGATTTCAACCGTCTACCTGTTCCATTCATTGTTCTACTTGTCGAAAGTTACAAATAATTTCCTTTAAAGGATTAACAATGGGGCTCGTTGTACACTTAAACTTGAAGAACAATAAATTGGCGAATTGTACTGTTTGGATGCTTTGCATATATGTTTCTTAGACTATATAGAAGCAATATATACAAAGAATTCAACCGTCTACCTGTTCCATTCATTGTTCTACTTGTCGAAAGTTACAAATAATTTCCGATAAAGGATTAACCATTGTGGCTCGTTGTTCACTTAAACTTGAAGAACAATAAATTGGCGAATTGTACTGTTTGGATGCTTTGCATATATGTTTCTTAGACTATATAGACGCAATATATACAAGGATTTCAACCGTCTACCTGTTCCATTCATTGTTCTACTTGTCGAAAGTTACAAATAATTACCGATAAAGGATTAACCATTGGGGCTCGTCGTTCACTTAAACTTGAAG
Organism: Cerceris ruficornis; assembly: GCA_963989415.1. Classification (NCBI taxonomy): domain Eukaryota; kingdom Metazoa; phylum Arthropoda; class Insecta; order Hymenoptera; family Crabronidae; genus Cerceris; species Cerceris ruficornis. The sequence goes on from CAXDIW010000442.1 coordinate 170,507, forward strand.
AACAAAAAATTGGCGAATTGTACTGTTTGGATGCTTTGCATATATGTTTCTTAGACTATATGGAAGCAATATATACAAAGATTTCAACCGTCTACGTGTTCCAATCATTGTTCTACTTGCCGAAATTTACAAACAATTTCCTTTAAAGGATTAACAATGGGGCTCGTAGTTCACTTAAACTTGAAGAGGAAAAAATTGGCGAATTGTACTGTTTGGACGCTATGCATATATGTTTCTTAGACTATATAGAAGCAATATATACAATGATTTCAACAGTCTACCTGTTCCATTCATTGTTCTACTTGTCGAAATTTACAAATAATTTCCTATAAAGGATTAACAATGGGGCTCGTAGTGCACTTAAACTTGAAGAACAAAAAATTGGCGAATGGTACTGTTTGGATGCTTTGCGTACATTTTTCTTAGACTATATGGAAGCAATATATACAAAGATTTCAACCGTCTACATGATCCATTCATTGTTCTACTTGTCGAAATTTACAAATAATTTCCTTTAAAGGATTAACAATGGGGCTCGTAGTTCACTTAAACATGAAGATGAAATAATTGGCGAATTGTACTGTTTGGATGCTTTGCATATGTGTCTCTTAGATTATATAGAAGCAATATATACAATGATTTCAACCGTCTACATGATCCATTCATTGTTCTATTTGTCGAAATTTACAAATAATTTCCTTTAAAGGATTAACAATGGGGCTCGTAGTTCACTTAAACATGAAGATGAAATGATTGGCGAATTGTACTGTTTGGATGCTTTGCATATGTGTCTCTTAGATTATATAGAAGCAATATATACAAAGATTTCAACCGTCTACCTGTTCCATTCATTGTTCTACTTGTCGAAATTTACAAATAATTTCCTTTAAAGGATTAACAATGGGGCTCGTAGTTCACTTAAACTTACAGAGCAAAAAATCGGCGAATTGTACTGTTTGGACGCTTTGCATATATGTTTCTTGGACTATATAGAAGCAATATATACAATGATTTCAACCGTCTACGTGTTCCAATCATTGTTCTACTTATCGAAATTTACAAATAATTTCCTTTAAAGGATTAACAATGGGGCTCGTAGTTCACTTAAACTTGAAGAACAAAAAATTGGCTAATTGTACTGTTTGGATGGTTTGCATATATGTTTCTTAGACTATTTAGAAGCAATATATACAAAGAATTCTACCGTCTACCTGTTTCATTCATTGTTCTACTTGTCGACAGTTACAAATAATTTCCGATAAAGGATTAACCATTGGGGCTCATTGTTCACTTAAACTTGAAAAACAAAAAATTGGCGAATTGTACTGTTTGGATGCTTTTCATATATGTTTCTTAGACTATATGGAAGCAATATATACAATGATTTCAACCGTCTACCTATTCCATTAAATGTTCTACTTGTCGCAAGTTACAAATAATTTCCGTTAAAGGATTAACAATGGGGCTCGTAGTTCACTTAAACTTGAAGAACAAAAAATTGGCGAATGGTACTGTTTGGATGCTTTGCATATATATTTCTTAGATTATATAGAAGCAATATATACAAAGATTTCAACCGTCTACCTGTTCCATTCATTGTTCTACTTGTCGAAATTTACAAATAATTTCCTTTAAAGGATTAACAATGGGGCTCGTAGTTCACTTAAACTTGAAGAACAAAAAATTGGCGAATGGTACTGTTTGGATGCTTTGCATATATGTTTCTTAGATTATATAGAAGCAATATATACAAAGATTTCAACTGTCTACCTGTTCCATTCATTGTTCTACTTGTCGAAAGTTACAAATAATTTCCTTTAAAGGATTAACAATGGGGCTCGTTGTACACTTAAACTTGAAGAACAATAAATTGGCGAATTGTACTGTTTGGATGCTTTGCATATATGTTTCTTAGACTATATAGACGCAATATATACAAGGATTTCAACCGTCTACCTGTTCCATTCATTGTTCTACTTGTCGAAAGTTACAAATAATTACCGATAAAGGATTAACCATTGGGGCTCATCGTTCACTTAAACTTGAAGAACAAAAAATTGGCGAATTGTACTGTTTGGATGCTTTGCATATATGTTTCTTAGACTATATGGAAGCAATATATACAAAGATTTCAACCGTCTACGTGTTCCAATCATTGTTCTCCTTGCCGAAATTTACAAACAATTTCCTTTAAAGGATTAACAATGGGGCTCGTAGTTCACTTAAACTTGAAGAGGAAAAAATTTGCGAATTGTACTGTTTGGACGCTATGCATATATGTTTCTTAGACTATATAGAAGCAATATATACAATGATTTCAACAGTCTACCTGTTCCATTCATTGTTCTACTTGTCGAAATTTACAAATAATTTCCTATAAAGGATTAACAATGGGGCTCGTAGTGCACTTAAACTTGAAGAACAAAAAATTGGCGAATGGTACTGTTTGGATGCTTTGCGTACATTTTTCTTAGACTATATGGAAGCAATATATACAAAGATTTCAACCGTCTACATGATCCATTCATTGTTCTATTTGTCGAAATTTACAAATAATTTCCTTTAAAGGATTAACAATGGGGCTCGTAGTTCACTTAAACATGAAGATGAAATGATTGGCGAATTGTACTGTTTGGATGCTTTGCATATGTGTCTCTTAGATTATATAGAAGCAATATATACAATGATTTCAACCGTCTACATGATCCATTCATTGTTCTATTTGTCGAAATTTACCAATAATTTCCTTTAAAGGATTAACAATGGGGCTCGTAGTTCACTTAAACATGAAGATGAAATGATTGGCGAATTGTACTGTTTGGATGCTTTGCATATGTGTCTCTTAGATTATATAGAAGCAATATATACAATGATTTCAACCGTCTACCTGTTCCATTCATTGTTCTACTTGTCGCAAGTTACAAATAATTTCCGTTAAAGTATTAACAATGGGGCTCGTAGTTCACTTAAACTTGAAGATCAAATAATTGGCGAATTGTACTGTTTGGATGCTTTGCAGATATGTTTCGTAGATTATATAGAAGCAATATATACAATGATTTCAACCGTCTACCTGATCCATTCATTGTTCTATTTGTCGAAATTTACAAATAATTTCCTTTAATGATTAACAATGGGGCTCGTAATTCACTTAAACTTGAAGAACAAAAAATTGGCGAATTGTACTGTTTGGATGCTTTGCATATATGTTTCTTAGACTATTTAGAAGCAATATATAGAAAGATTTCACCCGTCTACCTGTTCTATTCATTGTTCTACTTGTAGAAAGTTACAAATAATTTCCGTTTCATGATTATCAATGGGGCTCGTAGTTCACTTAAACTTGAAGAACAAAAAATTGGCGAATGGTACTGTTTGGATGCTTTGCATATATGTTTCTTAGATTATATAGAAGCAATATATACAAAGATTTCAACCGTCTACCTGTTCCATTCATTGTTCTACTTGTCGAAAATTACAAATAATTTCCGATAAAGGATTAACCATTGGGGCTCATTGTTCACTTAAACTTGAAAAACAAAAAATTGGCGAATTGTACTGTTTGGATGCTTTTCATATATGTTTCTTAGACTATATGGAAGCAATATATACAATGATTTCAACCGTCTACCTATTCCATTAAATGTTCTACTTGTCGCAAGTTACAAATAATTTCCGTTAAAGGATTAACAATGGGGCTCGTAGTTCACTTAAACTTGAAGAACAAAAAATTGGCGAATGGTACTGTTTGGATGCTTTGCATATATATTTCTTAGATTATATAGAAGCAATATATACAAAGATTTCAACCGTCTACCTGTTCCATTCATTGTTCTACTTGTCGAAATTTACAAATAATTTCCTTTAAAGGATTAACAATGGGGCTCGTAGTTCACTTAAACTTGAAGAACAAAAAATTGGCGAATGGTACTGTTTGGATGCTTTGCATATATGTTTCTTAGATTATATAGAAGCAATATATACAAAGATTTCAACTGTCTACCTGTTCCATTCATTGTTCTACTTGTCGAAAGTTACAAATAATTTCCTTTAAAGGATTAACAATGGGGCTCGTTGTACACTTAAACTTGAAGAACAATAAATTGGCGAATTGTACTGTTTGGATGCTTTGCATATATGTTTCTTAGACTATATAGACGCAATATATACAAGGATTTCAACCGTCTACCTGTTCCATTCATTGTTCTACTTGTCGAAAGTTACAAATAATTACCGATAAAGGATTAACCATTGGGGCTCATCGTTCACTTAAACTTGAAGAACAAAAAATTGGCGAATTGTACTGTTTGGATGCTTTGCATATATGTTTCTTAGACTATATGGAAGCAATATATACAAAGATTTCAACCGTCTACGTGTTCCAATCATTGTTCTCCTTGCCGAAATTTACAAACAATTTCCTTTAAAGGATTAACAATGGGGCTCGTAGTTCACTTAAACTTGAAGAGGAAAAAATTTGCGAATTGTACTGTTTGGACGCTATGCATATATGTTTCTTAGACTATATAGAAGCAATATATACAATGATTTCAACAGTCTACCTGTTCCATTCATTGTTCTACTTGTCGAAATTTACAAATAATTTCCTATAAAGGATTAACAATGGGGCTCGTAGTGCACTTAAACTTGAAGAACAAAAAATTGGCGAATGGTACTGTTTGGATGCTTTGCGTACATTTTTCTTAGACTATATGGAAGCAATATATACAAAGATTTCAACCGTCTACATGATCCATTCATTGTTCTATTTGTCGAAATTTACAAATAATTTCCTTTAAAGGATTAACAATGGGGCTCGTAGTTCACTTAAACATGAAGATGAAATGATTGGCGAATTGTACTGTTTGGATGCTTTGCATATGTGTCTCTTAGATTATATAGAAGCAATATATACAATGATTTCAACCGTCTACATGATCCATTCATTGTTCCATTTGTCGAAATTTACCAATAATTTCCTTTAAAGGATTAACAATGGGGCTCGTAGTTCACTTAAACATGAAGATGAAATGATTGGCGAATTGTACTGTTTGGATGCTTTGCATATGTGTCTCTTAGATTATATAGAAGCAATATATACAATGATTTCAACCGTCTACCTGTTCCATTCATTGTTCTACTTGTCGCAAGTTACAAATAATTTCCGTTAAAGTATTAACAATGGGGCTCGTAGTTCACTTAAACTTGAAGATCAAATAATTGGCGAATTGTACTGTTTGGATGCTTTGCAGATATGTTTCGTAGATTATATAGAAGCAATATATACAATGATTTCAACCGTCTACCTGATCCATTCATTGTTCTATTTGTCGAAATTTACAAATAATTTCCTTTAATGATTAACAATGGGGCTCGTAATTCACTTAAACTTGAAGAACAAAAAATTGGCGAATTGTACTGTTTGGATGCTTTGCATATATGTTTCTTAGACTATTTAGAAGCAATATATAGAAAGATTTCACCCGTCTACCTGTTCTATTCATTGTTCTACTTGTAGAAAGTTACAAATAATTTCCGTTTCATGATTATCAATGGGGCTCGTAGTTCACTTAAACTTGAAGAACAAAAAATTGGCGAATGGTACTGTTTGGATGCTTTGCATATATGTTTCTTAGATTATATAGAAGCAATATATACAAAGATTTCAACCGTCTACCTGTTCCATTCATTGTTCTACTTGTCGAAAATTACAAATAATTTCCGATAAAGGATTAACCATTGGGGCTCATTGTTCACTTAAACTTGAAGAACAAAAAATTGGCGAATGGTACTGTTTGGATGCTTTGCGTACATGTTTCTTAGACTATATGGAAGCAATATATACAATGATTTCAACCGTCTACCTATTCCATTCATTGTTCTACTTGTCGAAATTTACAAATAATTTCCTTTAAAGGATTAACAATGGGGCTCGTTGTACACTTAAACTTGAAGAACAATAAATTGGCGAATTGTACTGTATGGATGCTTTGCATATATGTTTCTTAGACTATATAGAAGCAATATATACAAAGAATTCAACCGTCTACCTGTTCCATTCAATGTTCTACTAGTCGAAAGTTACAAATAATTTCCTTTAAAGGATTAACAATGGGGCTCGCTGTTCACTTAAACTTGAAGATCAAAAAATTGGCGAATTGTACTGTTTGGATGCTTTGCATATATGTTTCTTAGACTATATAGAAGCAATATATACAATGATTTCAACAGTCTACCTGTTCCATTCATTGTTCTACTTGTCGAAATTTAGAAATAATTTCCTTTAAAGGATTAACAATGGGGCTCGTTGTTCACTTAAACTTGAAGAACAAAAAATTGGCGAATTGTACTGGTTGGATGCTTTGCATATGTGTTTCTTAGACTATATAGAAGCAATATATACAAAGATTTCAACCGTCTACCTGTTCCATTCATTGTTCTACTTGTCGAAAGTTACAAATAATTTCCGATAAAGGATTAACAATGGGGCTCGTAGTTCACTTAAACTTGAAGATCAAATAATTGGCGAATTGTACTGTTTGGATGCTTTGCATATATGTTTCTTAGACTATATGGAAGCAATATATACAAAGATTTCAACCGTCTACGTGTTCCAATCATTGTTCTACTTGTAGAAAGTTACAAATAATTTCCATTTAATGATTATCAATGGGGCTCGCTGTTCACTTAAACTTGAAGATCAAAAAATTGGCGATTGTTACTGTTTAGATGCTTTGCATATATGTTTCTTAGACTATATGGAAGCAATATATACAATGATTTCAACCGTCTACCTATTCCATTAAATGTTCTACTTGTCGCAAGTTACAAATAATTTCCGTTAAAGGATTAACAATGGGGCTCGTAGTTCACTTAAACTTGAAGAACAAAAAATTGGCGAATGGTACTGTTTGGATGCTTTGCATATATATTTCTTAGATTATATAGAAGCAATATATACAAAGATTTCAACCGTCTACCTGTTCCATTCATTGTTCTACTTGTCGAAATTTACAAATAATTTCCTTTAAAGGATTAACAATGGGGCTCGTAGTTCACTTAAACTTGAAGAACAAAAAATTGGCGAATGGTACTGTTTGGATGCTTTGCATATATGTTTCTTAGATTATATAGAAGCAATATATACAAAGATTTCAACCGTCTACCTGTTCCATTCATTGTTCTACTTGTCGAAAGTTACAAATAATTTCCTTTAAAGGATTAACAATGGGGCTCGTTGTACACTTAAACTTGAAGAACAATAAATTGGCGAATTGTACTGTTTGGATGCTTTGCATATATGTTTCTTAGACTATATAGAAGCAATATATACAAAGAATTCAACCGTCTACCTGTTCCATTCATTGTTCTACTTGTCGAAAGTTACAAATAATTTCCGATAAAGGATTAACCATTGTGGCTCGTTGTTCACTTAAACTTGAAGAACAATAAATTGGCGAATTGTACTGTTTGGATGCTTTGCATATATGTTTCTTAGACTATATAGACGCAATATATACAAGGATTTCAACCGTCTACCTGTTCCATTCATTGTTCTACTTGTCGAAAGTTACAAATAATTACCGATAAAGGATTAACCATTGGGGCTCATCGTTCACTTAAACTTGAAGAACAAAAAATTGGCGAATTGTACTGTTTGGATGCTTTGCATATATGTTTCTTAGACTATATGGAAGCAATATATACAAAGATTTCAACCGTCTACGTGTTCCAATCATTGTTCTACTTGCCGAAATTTACAAACAATTTCCTTTAAAGGATTAACAATGGGGCTCGTAGTTCACTTAAACTTGAAGAGGAAAAAATTGGCGAATTGTACTGTTTGGACGCTATGCATATATGTTTCTTAGACTATATAGAAGCAATATATACAATGATTTCAACAGTCTACCTGTTCCATTCATTGTTCTACTTGTCGAAATTTACAAATAATTTCCTATAAAGGATTAACAATGGGGCTCGTAGTGCACTTAAACTTGAAGAACAAAAAATTGGCGAATGGTACTGTTTGGATGCTTTGCATATATGTTTCTTAGATTATATAGAAGCAATATATACAAGGATTTCAACCGTCTACCTGTTCCATTCATTGTTCTACTTGTCGAAAGTTACAAATAATTACCGATAAAGGATTAACAATGGGGCACGTAGTTCACTTAAACTTGAAGAACAAAAAATTGGCGAATGGTACTGTTTGGATGCTTTGCATATATGTTTCTTAGATTATATAGAAGCAATATATACAAAGATTTCAACCGTCTACCTGTTCCATTCATTGTTCTACTTGTCGAAAGTTACAAATAATTTCCTTTAAAGGATTAACAATGGGGCTCGTTGTACACTTAAACTTGAAGAACAATAAATTGGCGAATTGTACTGTTTGGATGCTTTGCATATATGTTTCTTAGACTATATAGAAGCAATATATACAAAGAATTCAACCGTCTACCTGTTCCATTCATTGTTCTACTTGTCGAAAGTTACAAATAATTTCCGATAAAGGATTAACCATTGTGGCTCGTTGTTCACTTAAACTTGAAGAACAATAAATTGGCGAATTGTACTGTTTGGATGCTTTGCATATATGTTTCTTAGACTATATAGACGCAATATATACAAGGATTTCAACCGTCTACCTGTTCCATTCATTGTTCTACTTGTCGAAAGTTACAAATAATTACCGATAAAGGATTAACCATTGGGGCTCGTCGTTCACTTAAACTTGAAGAACAAAAAATTGGCGAATTGTACTGTTTGGATGCTTTGCATATATGTTTCTTAGACTATATGGAAGCAATATATACAAAGATTTCAACCGTCTACGTGTTCCAATCATTGTTCTACTTGCCGAAATTTACAAACAATTTCCTTTAAAGGATTAACAATGGGGCTCGTAGTTCACTTAAACTTGAAGAGGAAAAAATTGGCGAATTGTACTGTTTGGACGCTATGCATATATGTTTCTTAGACTATATAGAAGCAATATATACAATGATTTCAACAGTCTACCTGTTCCATTCATTGTTCTACTTGTCGAAATTTACAAATAATTTCCTATAAAGGATTAACAATGGGGCTCGTAGTGCACTTAAACTTGAAGAACAAAAAATTGGCGAATGGTACTGTTTGGATGCTTTGCGTACATTTTTCTTAGACTATATGGAAGCAATATATACAAAGATTTCAACCGTCTACATGATCCATTCATTGTTCTACTTGTCGAAATTTACAAATAATTTCCTTTAAAGGATTAACAATGGGGCTCGTAGTTCACTTAAACATGAAGATGAAATAATTGGCGAATTGGACTGTTTGGATGCTTTGCATATGTGTCTCTTAGATTATATAGAAGCAATATATACAATGATTTCAACCGTCTACATGATCCATTCATTGTTCTATTTGTCGAAATTTACAAATAATTTCCTTTAAAGGATTAACAATGGGGCTCGTAGTTCACTTAAACATGAAGATGAAATGATTGGCGAATTGTACTGTTTGGATGCTTTGCATATGTGTCTCTTAGATTATATAGAAGCAATATATACAAAGATTTCAACCGTCTACCTGTTCCATTCATTGTTCTACTTGTCGAAATTTACAAATAATTTCCTTTAAAGGATTAACAATGGGGCTCGTAGTTCACTTAAACTTACAGAGCAAAAAATCGGCGAATTGTACTGTTTGGACGCTTTGCATATATGTTTCTTGGACTATATAGAAGCAATATATACAATGATTTCAACCGTCTACGTGTTCCAATCATTGTTCTACTTATCGAAATTTACAAATAATTTCCTTTAAAGGATTAACAATGGGGCTCGTAGTTCACTTAAACTTGAAGAACAAAAAATTGGCTAATTGTACTGTTTGGATGGTTTGCATATATGTTTCTTAGACTATTTAGAAGCAATATATACAAAGAATTCTACCGTCTACCTGTTCCATTCATTGTTCTACTTGTCGACAGTTACAAATAATTTCCGATAAAGGATTAACCATTGGGGCTCATTGTTCACTTAAACTTGAAAAACAAAAAATTGGCGAATTGTACTGTTTGGATGCTTTTCATATATGTTTCTTAGACTATATGGAAGCAATATATACAATGATTTCAACCGTCTACCTATTCCATTAAATGTTCTACTTGTCGCAAGTTACAAATAATTTCCGTTAAAGGATTAACAATGGGGCTCGTAGTTCACTTAAACTTGAAGAACAAAAAATTGGCGAATGGTACTGTTTGGATGCTTTGCATATATATTTCTTAGATTATATAGAAGCAATATATACAAAGATTTCAACCGTCTACCTGTTCCATTCATTGTTCTACTTGTCGAAATTTACAAATAATTTCCTTTAAAGGATTAACAATGGGGCTCGTAGTTCACTTAAACTTGAAGAACAAAAAATTGGCGAATGGTACTGTTTGGATGCTTTGCATATATGTTTCTTAGATTATATAGAAGCAATATATACAAAGATTTCAACTGTCTACCTGTTCCATTCATTGTTCTACTTGTCGAAAGTTACAAATAATTTCCTTTAAAGGATTAACAATGGGGCTCGTTGTACACTTAAACTTGAAGAACAATAAATTGGCGAATTGTACTGTTTGGATGCTTTGCATATATGTTTCTTAGACTATATAGACGCAATATATACAAGGATTTCAACCGTCTACCTGTTCCATTCATTGTTCTACTTGTCGAAAGTTACAAATAATTACCGATAAAGGATTAACCATTGGGGCTCATCGTTCACTTAAACTTGAAGAACAAAAAATTGGCGAATTGTACTGTTTGGATGCTTTGCATATATGTTTCTTAGACTATATGGAAGCAATATATACAAAGATTTCAACCGTCTACGTGTTCCAATCATTGTTCTCCTTGCCGAAATTTACAAACAATTTCCTTTAAAGGATTAACAATGGGGCTCGTAGTTCACTTAAACTTGAAGAGGAAAAAATTTGCGAATTGTACTGTTTGGACGCTATGCATATATGTTTCTTAGACTATATAGAAGCAATATATACAATGATTTCAACAGTCTACCTGTTCCATTCATTGTTCTACTTGTCGAAATTTACAAATAATTTCCTATAAAGGATTAACAATGGGGCTCGTAGTGCACTTAAACTTGAAGAACAAAAAATTGGCGAATGGTACTGTTTGGATGCTTTGCGTACATTTTTCTTAGACTATATGGAAGCAATATATACAAAGATTTCAACCGTCTACATGATCCATTCATTGTTCTATTTGTCGAAATTTACAAATAATTTCCTTTAAAGGATTAACAATGGGGCTCGTAGTTCACTTAAACATGAAGATGAAATGATTGGCGAATTGTACTGTTTGGATGCTTTGCATATGTGTCTCTTAGATTATATAGAAGCAATATATACAATGATTTCAACCGTCTACATGATCCATTCATTGTTCTATTTGTCGAAATTTACCAATAATTTCCTTTAAAGGATTAACAATGGGGCTCGTAGTTCACTTAAACATGAAGATGAAATGATTGGCGAATTGTACTGTTTGGATGCTTTGCATATGTGTCTCTTAGATTATATAGAAGCAATATATACAATGATTTCAACCGTCTACCTGTTCCATTCATTGTTCTACTTGTCGCAAGTTACAAATAATTTCCGTTAAAGTATTAACAATGGGGCTCGTAGTTCACTTAAACTTGAAGATCAAATAATTGGCGAATTGTACTGTTTGGATGCTTTGCAGATATGTTTCGTAGATTATATAGAAGCAATATATACAATGATTTCAACCGTCTACCTGATCCATTCATTGTTCTATTTGTCGAAATTTACAAATAATTTCCTTTAATGATTAACAATGGGGCTCGTAATTCACTTAAACTTGAAGAACAAAAAATTGGCGAATTGTACTGTTTGGATGCTTTGCATATATGTTTCTTAGACTATTTAGAAGCAATATATAGAAAGATTTCACCCGTCTACCTGTTCTATTCATTGTTCTACTTGTAGAAAGTTACAAATAATTTCCGTTTCATGATTATCAATGGGGCTCGTAGTTCACTTAAACTTGAAGAACAAAAAATTGGCGAATGGTACTGTTTGGATGCTTTGCATATATGTTTCTTAGATTATATAGAAGCAATATATACAAAGATTTCAACCGTCTACCTGTTCCATTCATTGTTCTACTTGTCGAAAATTACAAATAATTTCCGATAAAGGATTAACCATTGGGGCTCATTGTTCACTTAAACTTGAAAAACAAAAAATTGGCGAATTGTACTGTTTGGATGCTTTTCATATATGTTTCTTAGACTATATGGAAGCAATATATACAATGATTTCAACCGTCTACCTATTCCATTAAATGTTCTACTTGTCGCAAGTTACAAATAATTTCCGTTAAAGGATTAACAATGGGGCTCGTAGTTCACTTAAACTTGAAGAACAAAAAATTGGCGAATGGTACTGTTTGGATGCTTTGCATATATATTTCTTAGATTATATAGAAGCAATATATACAAAGATTTCAACCGTCTACCTGTTCCATTCATTGTTCTACTTGTCGAAATTTACAAATAATTTCCTTTAAAGGATTAACAATGGGGCTCGTAGTTCACTTAAACTTGAAGAACAAAAAATTGGCGAATGGTACTGTTTGGATGCTTTGCATATATGTTTCTTAGATTATATAGAAGCAATATATACAAAGATTTCAACTGTCTACCTGTTCCATTCATTGTTCTACTTGTCGAAAGTTACAAATAATTTCCTTTAAAGGATTAACAATGGGGCTCGTTGTACACTTAAACTTGAAGAACAATAAATTGGCGAATTGTACTGTTTGGATGCTTTGCATATATGTTTCTTAGACTATATAGACGCAATATATACAAGGATTTCAACCGTCTACCTGTTCCATTCATTGTTCTACTTGTCGAAAGTTACAAATAATTACCGATAAAGGATTAACCATTGGGGCTCATCGTTCACTTAAACTTGAAGAACAAAAAATTGGCGAATTGTACTGTTTGGATGCTTTGCATATATGTTTCTTAGACTATATGGAAGCAATATATACAAAGATTTCAACCGTCTACGTGTTCCAATCATTGTTCTCCTTGCCGAAATTTACAAACAATTTCCTTTAAAGGATTAACAATGGGGCTCGTAGTTCACTTAAACTTGAAGAGGAAAAAATTTGCGAATTGTACTGTTTGGACGCTATGCATATATGTTTCTTAGACTATATAGAAGCAATATATACAATGATTTCAACAGTCTACCTGTTCCATTCATTGTTCTACTTGTCGAAATTTACAAATAATTTCCTATAAAGGATTAACAATGGGGCTCGTAGTGCACTTAAACTTGAAGAACAAAAAATTGGCGAATGGTACTGTTTGGATGCTTTGCGTACATTTTTCTTAGACTATATGGAAGCAATATATACAAAGATTTCAACCGTCTACATGATCCATTCATTGTTCTATTTGTCGAAATTTACAAATAATTTCCTTTAAAGGATTAACAATGGGGCTCGTAGTTCACTTAAACATGAAGATGAAATGATTGGCGAATTGTACTGTTTGGATGCTTTGCATATGTGTCTCTTAGATTATATAGAAGCAATATATACAATGATTTCAACCGTCTACATGATCCATTCATTGTTCTATTTGTCGAAATTTACCAATAATTTCCTTTAAAGGATTAACAATGGGGCTCGTAGTTCACTTAAACATGAAGATGAAATGATTGGCGAATTGTACTGTTTGGATGCTTTGCATATGTGTCTCTTAGATTATATAGAAGCAATATATACAATGATTTCAACCGTCTACCTGTTCCATTCATTGTTCTACTTGTCGCAAGTTACAAATAATTTCCGTTAAAGTATTAACAATGGGGCTCGTAGTTCACTTAAACTTGAAGATCAAATAATTGGCGAATTGTACTGTTTGGATGCTTTGCAGATATGTTTCGTAGATTATATAGAAGCAATATATACAATGATTTCAACCGTCTACCTGATCCATTCATTGTTCTATTTGTCGAAATTTACAAATAATTTCCTTTAATGATTAACAATGGGGCTCGTAATTCACTTAAACTTGAAGAACAAAAAATTGGCGAATTGTACTGTTTGGATGCTTTGCATATATGTTTCTTAGACTATTTAGAAGCAATATATAGAAAGATTTCACCCGTCTACCTGTTCTATTCATTGTTCTACTTGTAGAAAGTTACAAATAATTTCCGTTTCATGATTATCAATGGGGCTCGTAGTTCACTTAAACTTGAAGAACAAAAAATTGGCGAATGGTACTGTTTGGATGCTTTGCATATATGTTTCTTAGATTATATAGAAGCAATATATACAAAGATTTCAACCGTCTACCTGTTCCATTCATTGTTCTACTTGTCGAAAATTACAAATAATTTCCGATAAAGGATTAACCATTGGGGCTCATTGTTCACTTAAACTTGAAGAACAAAAAATTGGCGAATGGTACTGTTTGGATGCTTTGCGTACATGTTTCTTAGACTATATGGAAGCAATATATACAATGATTTCAACCGTCTACCTATTCCATTCATTGTTCTACTTGTCGAAATTTACAAATAATTTCCTTTAAAGGATTAACAATGGGGCTCGTTGTACACTTAAACTTGAAGAACAATAAATTGGCGAATTGTACTGTATGGATGCTTTGCATATATGTTTCTTAGACTATATAGAAGCAATATATACAAAGAATTCAACCGTCTACCTGTTCCATTCAATGTTCTACTAGTCGAAAGTTACAAATAATTTCCTTTAAAGGATTAACAATGGGGCTCGCTGTTCACTTAAACTTGAAGATCAAAAAATTGGCGAATTGTACTGTTTGGATGCTTTGCATATATGTTTCTTAGACTATATAGAAGCAATATATACAATGATTTCAACAGTCTACCTGTTCCATTCATTGTTCTACTTGTCGAAATTTAGAAATAATTTCCTTTAAAGGATTAACAATGGGGCTCGTTGTTCACTTAAACTTGAAGAACAAAAAATTGGCGAATTGTACTGGTTGGATGCTTTGCATATGTGTTTCTTAGACTATATAGAAGCAATATATACAAAGATTTCAACCGTCTACCTGTTCCATTCATTGTTCTACTTGTCGAAAGTTACAAATAATTTCCGATAAAGGATTAACAATGGGGCTCGTAGTTCACTTAAACTTGAAGATCAAATAATTGGCGAATTGTACTGTTTGGATGCTTTGCATATATGTTTCTTAGACTATATGGAAGCAATATATACAAAGATTTCAACCGTCTACGTGTTCCAATCATTGTTCTACTTGTAGAAAGTTACAAATAATTTCCATTTAATGATTATCAATGGGGCTCGCTGTTCACTTAAACTTGAAGATCAAAAAATTGGCGATTGTTACTGTTTAGATGCTTTGCATATATGTTTCTTAGACTATATGGAAGCAATATATACAATGATTTCAACCGTCTACCTATTCCATTAAATGTTCTACTTGTCGCAAGTTACAAATAATTTCCGTTAAAGGATTAACAATGGGGCTCGTAGTTCACTTAAACTTGAAGAACAAAAAATTGGCGAATGGTACTGTTTGGATGCTTTGCATATATATTTCTTAGATTATATAGAAGCAATATATACAAAGATTTCAACCGTCTACCTGTTCCATTCATTGTTCTACTTGTCGAAATTTACAAATAATTTCCTTTAAAGGATTAACAATGGGGCTCGTAGTTCACTTAAACTTGAAGAACAAAAAATTGGCGAATGGTACTGTTTGGATGCTTTGCATATATGTTTCTTAGATTATATAGAAGCAATATATACAAAGATTTCAACTGTCTACCTGTTCCATTCATTGTTCTACTTGTCGAAAGTTACAAATAATTTCCGTTAAAGTATTAACAATGGGGCTCGTAGTTCACTTAAACTTGAAGATCAAATAATTGGCGAATTGTACTGTTTGGATGCTTTGCAGATATGTTTCGTAGATTATATAGAAGCAATATATACAATGATTTCAACCGTCTACCTGATCCATTCATTGTTCTATTTGTCGAAATTTACAAATAATTTCCTTTAATGATTAACAATGGGGCTCGTAATTCACTTAAACTTGAAGAACAAAAAATTGGCGAATTGTACAGTTTGGATGCTTTGCATATATGTTTCTTAGACTATTTAGAAGCAATATATAGAAAGATTTCACCCGTCTACCTGTTCTATTCATTGTTCTACTTGTAGAAAGTTACAAATAATTTCCGTTTCATGATTATCAATGGGGCTCGTAGTTCACTTAAACTTGAAGAACAAAAAATTGGAGAATGGTACTGTTTGGATGCTTTGCATATATGTTTCTTAGATTATATAGAAGCAATATATACAAAGATTTCAACCGTCTACCTGTTCCATTCATTGTTCTACTTGTCGAAAATTACAAATAATTTCCGATAAAGGATTAACCATTGGGGCTCATTGTTCACTTAAACTTGAAGAACAAAAAATTGGCGAATTGTACTGTTTGGATGCTTTGCATATATGTTTCTTAGACTATTTAGAAGCAATATATAGAAAGATTTCACCCGTCTACCTGTACTATTCATTGTTCTACTTGTAGAAAGTTACAAATAATTTCCATTTCATGATTATCAATGGGGCTCGCTGTTCACTTAAATTTGAAGATCAAAAAATTGGCGATTGTTACTGTTTAGATGCTTTGCATATAAATTTCTTAGAGTATATAGAAGCATCATATACAAAGATTTCAACCGTCTACCTGTTCTATTCATTGTTCTACTTGTAGAAAGTTACAAATAATTTCCGTTTCATGATTATCAATGAGGCTCGTTGTTCACTTAAACTTGAAGAACAAAAAATTAGCGAATGGTACTGTTTGGATGCTTTGCATATATGTTTCTTAGATTATATAGAAGCAATATATACAAAGATTTCAACCGTCTACCTGTTCCATTCATTGTTCTACTTGTCGCAAGTTACAAATAATTTCCGTTAAAGTATTAACAATGGGGCTCGTAGTTCACTTAAACTTGAAGATCAAATAATTGGCGAATTATACTGTTTGGATGCTTTGCATATATGTTTCTTAGACTATTTAGAAGCAATATGTAGAAAGATTTCTCCCGTCTACCTGTACTATTCATTGTTCTACTTGTAGAAAGTTACAAATAATTTCCGATAAAGGATTAACCATTGGGGCTCATTGTTCACTTAAACTTGGAAAACAAAAAATTGGCGAATTGTACTGTTTGGATGCTTTGCATATATGTTTCTTAGACTATATGGAAGCAATATATACAATGATTTCAACCGTCTACCCATTCCATTCAATGTTCTACTTGTCGCAAGTTACAAATAATTTCCTATAAAGGATTAACAATGGGGCTCGTAGTTCACTTAAACTTGAAGAGCAAAAAATTGGCGAATTGTACTGTTTGGACGCTTTGCATATATGTTTCTTAGACTACATAGAAGCAATATATACAAAGAATTCAACCGTCTACCTGTTCCATTCATTGTTCTACTTGTCGAAATTTACAAATAATTTCCGATAAAGGATTAACCAATGGGGCTCGTTGTTCACTTAAACTTGAAGAACAAAAAATTGGCGAATGGTACTGTTTGGATGCTTTGCATATATGTTTCTTAGATTATATAGAAGCAATATATACAAAGATTTCAACCGTCTACCTGTACCATTCATTGTTCTGCTTGTCGAAAATTACAAATAATTTCCTTTAAAGGATTAACAATGGGGCTCGTAGTTCACTTAAACTTGAAGAACAAAAAATTGGCGAATGGTACTGTTTGGATGCTTTGCATATATGTTTCTTAGATTATATAGAAGCAATATATACAAAGATTTCAACCGTCTACCTGTTCCATTCATTGTTCTACTTGTCGAAATTTACAAATAATTTCCTTTAAAGGATTAACAATGGGGCTCGTAGTTCACTTAAACTTGAAGATCAAAAAATTGGCGAATTGTACTGTTTGGATGCTTTGCAGATATGTTTCGTAGATTATATAGAAGCAATATATACAATGATTTCAACCGTCTACCTGATCCATTCATTGTTCTATTTGTCGAAATTTACAAATAATTTCCTTTAATGATTAACAATGGGGCTCGTAATTCACTTAAACTTGAAGAACAAAAAATTGGCGAATTGTACTGTTTGGATGCTTTGCATATATGTTTCTTAGACTATTTAGAAGCAATATATAGAAAGATTTCACCCGTCTACCTGTTCTATTCATTGTTCTACTTGTAGAAAGTTACAAATAATTTCCGTTTCATGATTATCAATGGGGCTCGTAGTTCACTTAAACTTGAAGAACAAAAAATTGGCGAATGGTACTGTTTGGATGCTTTGCAAATATGTTTCTTAGATTATATAGAAGCAATATATACAAAGATTTCAACCGTCTACCTGCTCCATTCATTGTTCTACTTGTCGAAAATTACAAATAATTTCCGATAAAGGATTAACCATTAGGGCTCATTGTTCACTTAAACTTGAAGAACAAAAAATTGGCGAATGGTACTGTTTGGATGCTTTGCGTACATGTTTCTTAGACTATATGGAAGCAATATATACAAAGATTTCAACCGTTTACGTGTTCCAATCATTGTCCTAATTGTCGAAATTTACAAATAATTTCCTTTAAAGGATTAACAATGGGGCTCGTTGTTCACTTAAACTTGAAGAACAATAAATTGGCGAACTCTACTGTTTGGATGCTTTGCATATATGTTTCTTAGACTATATAGAAGCAATATATACAAAGATTTCAACCGTCTACTATTCCATTCATTGTTCTACTTGTCGAAATTTACAAATAATTTCCTTTAAAGGATTAACAATGGGGCTCGTTGTACACTTAAACTTGACGAACAATAAATTGGCGAAAGGTACTGTTTGGATGCATTGCATATATGTTTCTTAGACTATATAGAAGCATCATATACAAAGATTTCAACCGTTTACCTGTTCCATTCATTGTTCAACTTGTCGAAAATTACAAATAATTTCCGATAAAGGATTAACCATTGGGGCTCATTGTTCACTTAAACTTGAAGAACAAAAAATTGGCGAATTGTACTGTTTGGATGCTTTGCATATATGTTTCTTAGACTATTTAGAAGCAATATATAGAAAGATTTCACCCGTCTACCTGTACTATTCATTGTTCTACTTGTAGAAAGTTACAAATAATTTCCATTTCATGATTATCAATGGGGCTCGCTGTTCACTTAAACTTGAAGATCAAAAAATTGGCGATTGTTACTGTTTAGATGCTTTGCATATAAATTTCTTAGAGTATATAGAAGCATCATATACAAAGATTTCAACCGTCTACCTGTTCTATTCATTGTTCTACTTGTAGAAAGTTACAAATAATTTCCGTTTCATGATTATCAATGGGGCTCGTTGTTCACTTAAACTTGAAGAACAAAAAATTAGCGAATGGTACTGTTTGGATGCTTTGCATATATGTTTCTTAGATTATATAGAAGCAATATATACAAAGATTTCAACCGTCTACCTGTTCCATTCATTGTTCTACTTGTCGCAAGTTACAAATA
Organism: Cerceris ruficornis; assembly: GCA_963989415.1. NCBI lineage: Eukaryota > Metazoa > Arthropoda > Insecta > Hymenoptera > Crabronidae > Cerceris > Cerceris ruficornis. The sequence goes on from CAXDIW010000442.1 coordinate 190,184, forward strand.
ATTACCGATAAAGGATTAACCATTGGGGCTCATCGTTCACTTAAACTTGAAGAACAAAAAATTGGCGAATTGTACTGTTTGGATGCTTCGCATATATGTTTCTTAGATTATATAGAAGCAATATATACAATGATTTCAACCGTCTACGTGTTCCTATCATTGTTCTACTTGTAGAAAGTTACAATTAATTTCCGTTAAAGGATTAACAATGGGGCTCGTAGTTCACTTAAACTTGAAGAACAAAAAATTGGCGAATTGTACTGTTTGGATGCTTTGCATATTTGTTTCGTAGACTATTTAGAAGCAATATGTAGAAAGATTTCTCCCGTCTACCTGTACTATTCATTGTTCTACTTGTAGAAAGTTACAAATAATTTCCGATAAAGGATTAACCATTGGGGCTCATTGTTCACTTAAACTTGGAAAACAAAAAATTGGCGAATTGTACTGTTTGGATGCTTTGCATATATGTTTCTTAGACTATATGGAAGCAATATATACAATGATTTCAACCGTCTACCTATTCCATTCAATGTTCTACTTGTCGCAAGTTACAAATAATTTCCGTTAAAGTATTAACAATGGGGCTCGTAGTTCACTTAAACTTGAAGAGCAAAAAATTGGCGAATTGTACTGTTTGGACGCTTTGCATATATGTTTGTTAGACTACATAGAAGCAATATATACAAAGAATTCAACCGTCTACCTGTTCCATTCATTGTTCTACTTGTCGAAATTTACAAATAATTTCCGATAAAGGATTAACAATGGGGCTCGTAGTTCACTTAAACTTGAAGAACAAAAAATTGGCGAATGGTACTGTTTGGATGCTTTGCATATATGTTTCTTAGATTATATAGAAGCAATATATACAAAGATTTCAACCGTCTACCTGTTCCATTCATTGTTCTACTTGTCGAAATTTACAAATAATTTCCTTTAAAGGATTAACAATGGGGCACGTAGTTCACTTAAACTTGAAGAACAAAAAATTGGCGAATTGTACTGTTTGGATGCTTTGCATATATGTTTCTTAGACTATATAGACGCAATATATACAAGGATTTCAACCGTCTACCTGTTCCATTCATTGTTCTACTTGTCGAAAGTTACAAATAATTTCCTTTAAAGTGTTAACAATGGGGCTCGTAGTTCACTTAAACTTGAAGATGAAATAATTGGCGAATTGTACTGTTTGGATGCTTTGCATATGTGTCTCTTAGATTATATAGAAGCAATATATACAAAGATTTCAACTGTCTACCTGTTCCATTCATTGTTCTACTTGTCGAAAGTTACAAATAATTTCCGTTAAAGTATTAACAATGGGGCTCGTAGTTCACTTAAACTTGAAGATCAAATAATTGGCGAATTGTACTGTTTGGATGCTTTGCAGATATGTTTCGTAGATTATATAGAAGCAATATATACAATGATTTCAACCGTCTACATGATCCATTCATTGTTCTATTTGTCGAAATTTACAAATAATTTCCTTTAAAGGATTAACAATGGGGCTCGTAGTTCACTTAAACCTGAAGATGAAATGATTGGCGAATTGTACTGTTTGGATGCTTTGCATATGTGTCTCTTAGATTATATAGAAGCAATATATACAAAGATTTCAACCGTCTACCTGTTCCATTCATTGTTCTACTTGTCGAAATTTACAAATAATTTCCTTTAAAGGATTAACAATGGGGCTCGTAGTTCACTTAAACTTACAGAGCAAAAAATCGGCGAATTGTACTGTTTGGACGCTTTGCATATATGTTTCTTGGACTATATAGAAGCAATATATACAATGATTTCAACCGTCTACGTGTTCCAATCATTGTTCTACTTATCGAAATTTACAAATAATTTCCTTTAAAGGATTAACAATGGGGCTCGTAGTTCACTTAAACTTGAAGAACAAAAAATTGGCTAATTGTACTGTTTGGATGGTTTGCATATATGTTTCTTAGACTATTTAGAAGCAATATATACAAAGAATTCTACCGTCTACCTGTTCCATTCATTGTTCTACTTGTCGACAGTTACAAATAATTTCCGATAAAGGATTAACCATTGGGGCTCATTGTTCACTTAAACTTGAAAAACAAAAAATTGGCGAATTGTACTGTTTGGATGCTTTTCATATATGTTTCTTAGACTATATGGAAGCAATATATACAATGATTTCAACCGTCTACCTATTCCATTAAATGTTCTACTTGTCGCAAGTTACAAATAATTTCCGTTAAAGGATTAACAATGGGGCTCGTAGTTCACTTAAACTTGAAGAACAAAAAATTGGCGAATGGTACTGTTTGGATGCTTTGCATATATATTTCTTAGATTATATAGAAGCAATATATACAAAGATTTCAACCGTCTACCTGTTCCATTCATTGTTCTACTTGTCGAAATTTACAAATAATTTCCTTTAAAGGATTAACAATGGGGCTCGTAGTTCACTTAAACTTGAAGAACAAAAAATTGGCGAATGGTACTGTTTGGATGCTTTGCATATATGTTTCTTAGATTATATAGAAGCAATATATACAAAGATTTCAACTGTCTACCTGTTCCATTCATTGTTCTACTTGTCGAAAGTTACAAATAATTTCCTTTAAAGGATTAACAATGGGGCTCGTTGTACACTTAAACTTGAAGAACAATAAATTGGCGAATTGTACTGTTTGGATGCTTTGCATATATGTTTCTTAGACTATATAGACGCAATATATACAAGGATTTCAACCGTCTACCTGTTCCATTCATTGTTCTACTTGTCGAAAGTTACAAATAATTACCGATAAAGGATTAACCATTGGGGCTCATCGTTCACTTAAACTTGAAGAACAAAAAATTGGCGAATTGTACTGTTTGGATGCTTTGCATATGTGTCTCTTAGATTATATAGAAGCAATATATACAATGATTTCAACCGTCTACATGATCCATTCATTGTTCTATTTGTCGAAATTTACCAATAATTTCCTTTAAAGGATTAACAATGGGGCTCGTAGTTCACTTAAACATGAAGATGAAATGATTGGCGAATTGTACTGTTTGGATGCTTTGCATATGTGTCTCTTAGATTATATAGAAGCAATATATACAATGATTTCAACCGTCTACCTGTTCCATTCATTGTTCTACTTGTCGCAAGTTACAAATAATTTCCGTTAAAGTATTAACAATGGGGCTCGTAGTTCACTTAAACTTGAAGATCAAATAATTGGCGAATTGTACTGTTTGGATGCTTTGCAGATATGTTTCGTAGATTATATAGAAGCAATATATACAATGATTTCAACCGTCTACCTGATCCATTCATTGTTCTATTTGTCGAAATTTACAAATAATTTCCTTTAATGATTAACAATGGGGCTCGTAATTCACTTAAACTTGAAGAACAAAAAATTGGCGAATTGTACTGTTTGGATGCTATGCATATATGTTTCTTAGACTATTTAGAAGCAATATATAGAAAGATTTCACCCGTCTACCTGTTCTATTCATTGTTCTACTTGTAGAAAGTTACAAATAATTTCCGTTTCATGATTATCAATGGGGCTCGTAGTTCACTTAAACTTGAAGAACAAAAAATTGGCGAATGGTACTGTTTGGATGCTTTGCATATATGTTTCTTAGATTATATAGAAGCAATATATACAAAGATTTCAACCGTCTACCTGTTCCATTCATTGTTCTACTTGTCGAAAATTACAAATAATTTCCGATAAAGGATTAACCATTGGGGCTCATTGTTCACTTAAACTTGAAGAACAAAAAATTGGCGAATGGTACTGTTTGGATGCTTTGCGTACATGTTTCTTAGACTATATGGAAGCAATATATACAATGATTTCAACCGTCTACCTATTCCATTCATTGTTCTACTTGTCGAAATTTACAAATAATTTCCTTTAAAGGATTAACAATGGGGCTCGTTGTACACTTAAACTTGAAGAACAATAAATTGGCGAATTGTACTGTATGGATGCTTTGCATATATGTTTCTTAGACTATATAGAAGCAATATATACAAAGAATTCAACCGTCTACCTGTTCCATTCAATGTTCTACTAGTCGAAAGTTACAAATAATTTCCTTTAAAGGATTAACAATGGGGCTCGCTGTTCACTTAAACTTGAAGATCAAAAAATTGGCGAATTGTACTGTTTGGATGCTTTGCATATATGTTTCTTAGACTATATAGAAGCAATATATACAATGATTTCAACAGTCTACCTGTTCCATTCATTGTTCTACTTGTCGAAATTTAGAAATAATTTCCTTTAAAGGATTAACAATGGGGCTCGTTGTTCACTTAAACTTGAAGAACAAAAAATTGGCGAATTGTACTGGTTGGATGCTTTGCATATGTGTTTCTTAGACTATATAGAAGCAATATATACAAAGATTTCAACCGTCTACCTGTTCCATTCATTGTTCTACTTGTCGAAAGTTACAAATAATTTCCGATAAAGGATTAACAATGGGGCTCGTAGTTCACTTAAACTTGAAGATCAAATAATTGGCGAATTGTACTGTTTGGATGCTTTGCATATATGTTTCTTAGACTATATGGAAGCAATATATACAAAGATTTCAACCGTCTACGTGTTCCAATCATTGTTCTACTTGTAGAAAGTTACAAATAATTTCCATTTAATGATTATCAATGGGGCTCGCTGTTCACTTAAACTTGAAGATCAAAAAATTGGCGATTGTTACTGTTTAGATGCTTTGCATATATGTTTCTTAGACTATATGGAAGCAATATATACAATGATTTCAACCGTCTACCTATTCCATTAAATGTTCTACTTGTCGCAAGTTACAAATAATTTCCGTTAAAGGATTAACAATGGGGCTCGTAGTTCACTTAAACTTGAAGAACAAAAAATTGGCGAATGGTACTGTTTGGATGCTTTGCATATAAATTTCTTAGATTATATAGAAGCAATATATACAAAGATTTCAACCGTCTACCTGTTCCATTCATTGTTCTACTTGTCGAAATTTACAAATAATTTCCTTTAAAGGATTAACAATGGGGCTCGTAGTTCACTTAAACTTGAAGAACAAAAAATTGGCGAATGGTACTGTTTGGATGCTTTGCATATATGTTTCTTAGATTATATAGAAGCAATATATACAAAGATTTCAACAGTCTACCTGTTCCATTCATTGTTCTACTTGTCGAAAGTTACAAATAATTTCCGTTAAAGTATTAACAATGGGGCTCGTAGTTCACTTAAACTTGAAGATCAAATAATTGGCGAATTGTACTGTTTGGATGCTTTGCAGATATGTTTCGTAGATTATATAGAAGCAATATATACAATGATTTCAACCGTCTACCTGATCCATTCATTGTTCTATTTGTCGAAATTTACAAATAATTTCCTTTAATGATTAACAATGGGGCTCGTAATTCACTTAAACTTGAAGAACAAAAAATTGGCGAATTGTACTGTTTGGATGCTTTGCATATATGTTTCTTAGACTATTTAGAAGCAATATATAGAAAGATGTCACCCGTCTACCTGTTCTATTCATTGTTCTACTTGTAGAAAGTTACAAATAATTTCCGTTTCATGATTATCAATGGGGCTCGTAGTTCACTTAAACTTGAAGAACAAAAAATTGGCGAATGGTACTGTTTGGATGCTTTGCATATATGTTTCTTAGATTATATAGAAGCAATATATACAAAGATTTCAACCGTCTACCTGTTCCATTCATTGTTCTACTTGTCGAAAATTACAAATTATTTCCGATAAAGGATTAACCATTGGGGTTCATTGTTCACTTAAACTTGAAGAACAAAAAATTGGCGAATGGTACTGTTTGGATGCTTTGCGTACATGTTTCTTAGACTATATGGAAGCAATATATACAATGATTTCAACCGTCTACCTATTCCATTCATTGTTCTACTTGTCGAAATTTACAAATAATTTCCTTTAAAGGATTAACAATGGGGCTCGTTGTACACTTAAACTTGAAGAACAATAAATTGGCGAATTGTACTGTATGGATGCTTTGCATATATGTTTCTTAGATTATATAGAAGCAATATATACAAAGATTTCAACCGTCTACCTGTTCCATTCATTGTTCTACTTGTCGAAAGTTACAAATAATTTCCTTTAAAGGATTAACAATGGGGCTCGCTGTTCACTTAAACTTGAAGAACAATAAATTGGCGAATTGTACTGTTTGGATGCTTTGCATATATGTTTCTTAGACTATATAGAAGCAATATATACAAAGAATTCAACCGTCTACCTGTTCCATTCATTGTTCTACTTGTCGAAAGTTACAAATAATTTCCGATAAAGGATTAACCATTGTGGCTCGTTGTTCACTTAAACTTGAAGAACAATAAATTGGCGAATTGTACTGTTTGGATGCTTTGCATATATGTTTCTTAGACTATATAGACGCAATATATACAAGGATTTCAACCGTCTACCTGTTCCATTCATTGTTCTACTTGTCGAAAGTTACAAATAATTACCGATAAAGGATTAACCATTGGGGCTCATCGTTCACTTAAACTTGAAGAACAAAAAATTGGCGAATTGTACTGTTTGGATGCTTTGCATATATGTTTCTTAGACTATATGGAAGCAATATATACAAAGATTTCAACCGTCTACGTGTTCCAATCATTGTTCTACTTGCCGAAATTTACAAACAATTTCCTTTAAAGGATTAACAATGGGGCTCGTAGTTCACTTAAACTTGAAGAGGAAAAAATTGGCGAATTGTACTGTTTGGACGCTATGCATATATGTTTCTTAGACTATATAGAAGCAATATATACAATGATTTCAACAGTCTACCTGTTCCATTCATTGTTCTACTTGTCGAAATTTACAAATAATTTCCTATAAAGGATTAACAATGGGGCTCGTAGTGCACTTAAACTTGAAGAACAAAAAATTGGCGAATGGTACTGTTTGGATGCTTTGCATATGTGTCTCTTAGATTATATAGAAGCAATATATACAATGATTTCAACCGTCTACATGATCCATTCATTGTTCTATTTGTCGAAATTTACAAATAATTTCCTTTAAAGGATTAACAATGGGGCTCGTAGTTCACTTAAACATGAAGATGAAATGATTGGCGAATTGTACTGTTTGGATGCTTTGCATATGTGTCTCTTAGATTATATAGAAGCAATATATACAAAGATTTCAACCGTCTACCTGTTCCATTCATTGTTCTACTTGTCGAAATTTACAAATAATTTCCTTTAAAGGATTAACAATGGGGCTCGTAGTTCACTTAAACTTACAGAGCAAAAAATCGGCGAATTGTACTGTTTGGACGCTTTGCATATATGTTTCTTGGACTATATAGAAGCAATATATACAATGATTTCAACCGTCTACTTGTTCCAATCATTGTTCTACTTATCGAAATTTACAAATAATTTCCTTTAAAGGATTAACAATGGGGCTCGTAGTTCACTTAAACTTGAAGAACAAAAAATTGGCTAATTGTACTGTTTGGATGGTTTGCATATATGTTTCTTAGACTATTTAGAAGCAATATATACAAAGAATTCTACCGTCTACCTGTTCCATTCATTGTTCTACTTGTCGACAGTTACAAATAATTTCCGATAAAGGATTAACCATTGGGGCTCATTGTTCACTTAAACTTGAAAAACAAAAAATTGGCGAATTGTACTGTTTGGATGCTTTTCATATATGTTTCTTAGACTATATGGAAGCAATATATACAATGATTTCAACCGTCTACCTATTCCATTAAATGTTCTACTTGTCGCAATTTACAAATAATTTCCGTTAAAGGATTAACAATGGGGCTCGTAGTTCACTTAAACTTGAAGAACAAAAAATTGGCGAATGGTACTGTTTGGATGCTTTGCATATATATTTCTTAGATTATATAGAAGCAATATATACAAAGATTTCAACCGTCTACCTGTTCCATTCATTGTTCTACTTGTCGAAATTTACAAATAATTTCCTTTAAAGGATTAACAATGGGGCTCGTAGTTCACTTAAACTTGAAGAACAAAAAATTGGCGAATGGTACTGTTTGGATGCTTTGCATATATGTTTCTTAGATTATATAGAAGCAATATATACAAAGATTTCAACTGTCTACCTGTTCCATTCATTGTTCTACTTGTCGAAAGTTACAAATAATTTCCTTTAAAGGATTAACAATGGGGCTCGTTGTACACTTAAACTTGAAGAACAATAAATTGGCGAATTGTACTGTTTGGATGCTTTGCATATATGTTTCTTAGACTATATAGACGCAATATATACAAGGATTTCAACCGTCTACCTGTTCCATTCATTGTTCTACTTGTCGAAAGTTACAAATAATTACCGATAAAGGATTAACCATTGGGGCTCATCGTTCACTTAAACTTGAAGAACAAAAAATTGGCGAATTGTACTGTTTGGATGCTTTGCATATATGTTTCTTAGACTATATGGAAGCAATATATACAAAGATTTCAACCGTCTACGTGTTCCAATCATTGTTCTCCTTGCCGAAATTTACAAACAATTTCCTTTAAAGGATTAACAATGGGGCTCGTAGTTCACTTAAACTTGAAGAGGAAAAAATTTGCGAATTGTACTGTTTGGACGCTATGCATATATGTTTCTTAGACTATATAGAAGCAATATATACAATGATTTCAACAGTCTACCTGTTCCATTCATTGTTCTACTTGTCGAAATTTACAAATAATTTCCTATAAAGGATTAACAATGGGGCTCGTAGTGCACTTAAACTTGAAGAACAAAAAATTGGCGAATGGTACTGTTTGGATGCTTTGCGTACATTTTTCTTAGACTATATGGAAGCAATATATACAAAGATTTCAACCGTCTACATGATCCATTCATTGTTCTATTTGTCGAAATTTACAAATAATTTCCTTTAAAGGATTAACAATGGGGCTCGTAGTTCACTTAAACATGAAGATGAAATGATTGGCGAATTGTACTGTTTGGATGCTTTGCATATGTGTCTCTTAGATTATATAGAAGCAATATATACAATGATTTCAACCGTCTACATGATCCATTCATTGTTCTATTTGTCGAAATTTACCAATAATTTCCTTTAAAGGATTAACAATGGGGCTCGTAGTTCACTTAAACATGAAGATGAAATGATTGGCGAATTGTACTGTTTGGATGCTTTGCATATGTGTCTCTTAGATTATATAGAAGCAATATATACAATGATTTCAACCGTCTACCTGTTCCATTCATTGTTCTACTTGTCGCAAGTTACAAATAATTTCCGTTAAAGTATTAACAATGGGGCTCGTAGTTCACTTAAACTTGAAGATCAAATAATTGGCGAATTGTACTGTTTGGATGCTTTGCAGATATGTTTCGTAGATTATATAGAAGCAATATATACAATGATTTCAACCGTCTACCTGATCCATTCATTGTTCTATTTGTCGAAATTTACAAATAATTTCCTTTAATGATTAACAATGGGGCTCGTAATTCACTTAAACTTGAAGAACAAAAAATTGGCGAATTGTACTGTTTGGATGCTTTGCATATATGTTTCTTAGACTATTTAGAAGCAATATATAGAAAGATTTCACCCGTCTACCTGTTCTATTCATTGTTCTACTTGTCGAAAGTTACAAATAATTTCCTTTAAAGGATTAACAATGGGGCTCGCTGTTCACTTAAACTTGAAGATCAAAAAATTGGCGAATTGTACTGTTTGGATGCTTTGCATATATGTTTCTTAGACTATATAGAAGCAATATATACAATGATTTCAACAGTCTACCTGTTCCATTCATTGTTCTACTTGTCGAAATTTAGAAATAATTTCCTTTAAAGGATTAACCATTGGGGCTCATTGTTCACTTAAACTTGAAGAACAAAAAATTGGCGAATGGTACTGTTTGGATGCTTTGCGTACATGTTTCTTAGACTATATGGAAGCAATATATACAATGATTTCAACCGTCTACCTATTCCATTCATTGTTCTACTTGTCGAAATTTACAAATAATTTCCTTTAAAGGATTAACAATGGGGCTCGTTGTACACTTAAACTTGAAGAACAATAAATTGGCGAATTGTACTGTATGGATGCTTTGCATATATGTTTCTTAGACTATATAGAAGCAATATATACAAAGAATTCAACCGTCTACCTGTTCCATTCAATGTTCTACTTGTCGAAAGTTACAAATAATTTCCTTTAAAGGATTAACAATGGGGCTCGCTGTTCACTTAAACTTGAAGATCAAAAAATTGGCGAATTGTACTGTTTGGATGCTTTGCATATATGTTTCTTAGACTATATAGAAGCAATATATACAATGATTTCAACAGTCTACCTGTTCCATTCATTGTTCTACTTGTCGAAATTTAGAAATAATTTCCTTTAAAGGATTAACAATGGGGCTCGTTGTTCACTTAAACTTGAAGAACAAAAAATTGGCGAATTGTACTGGTTGGATGCTTTGCATATGTGTTTCTTAGACTATATAGAAGCAATATATACAAAGATTTCAACCGTCTACCTGTTCCATTCATTGTTCTACTTGTCGAAAGTTACAAATAATTTCCGATAAAGGATTAACAATGGGGCTCATTGTTCACTTAAACTTGAAGGACAAAAAATTGGCGAATTGTACTGTTTGGATGCTTTGCATATATGTTTCTTAGATTATATAGAAGCAATATATACAAAGATTTCAACCGTCTACCTGTTCCATTCATTGTTCTACTTGTCGCAAGTTACAAATAATTTCCGTTAAAGTATTAACAATGGGGCTCGTAGTTCACTTAAACTTGAAGATCAAATAATTGGCGAATTGTACTGTTTGGATGCTTTGCATATATGTTTCTTAGACTATTTAGAAGCAATATGTAGAAAGATTTCTCCCGTCTAGCTGTACTATTCATTGTTCTACTTGTAGAAAGTTACAAATAATTTCCATTTCATGATAATCAATGGGGCTCGCTGTTCACTTAAACTTGAAGATCAAAAAATTGGCGATTGTTACTGTTTAGATGCTTTTTGATGGAATTTTGTTTAAAATGGTTTTATTAATTTAGATACAATTATATTAAGCTGCTTAGAAATATAAAGAAAAGAATAAGAAATAGTGAAAAATAACGTTTAATCTGCTCTCTGCGGCTTTGACTTTGGAACTGAACTTGAAACGGTTTTACAGCACGAAGTCGGCTCTGCTTTGGTGTCAAACAATGTTTTGAAAGTCGCCGTTATCGTTTGCTCAGCGGCCGTTGAGCATTTCATCGTTGTACTCCAACACCCTTTCTCAACGATGAAGATACTGAAAAAAACAAAAAAACAGAAAAATTTAGCGATTGAATAGGCCACACTTTTCAGCCATGCGTTTTAACTTTATCCTTCCAAGTGGTTTTGTCAGCATGTATGCGAGCATTTCGTCTGTAGGACAGTATTTATAATTTATAATTCCCTGATTTTTTATATCCTTTATGAAATGGAACTTGGTGTCGATGTGCTTTGTCCTGTTGCTGAATCTATTATTCGAGGCAATCTTGAGGCAACTCTGATTGTCCTCAAAAATGACTGTTTCATTTTGGACCGTTTCACCGAAATCTTCCAGCAAGCGACGAATCCATAATCCTTCTTGTGTTGCTTCAGCAAGAGCTATATATTCTGCTTCCGTTGAAGAGAGTGCGACACACGTTTGTTTCCGGCAGTTCCAACTTATAGGTGCTCCCATTACTTGGAATAGGTACCCACTGTGCGACTTTCTGTCGGTCTTGTCCTGTGCCCAGTCAGCATCCGCGAAACCAATTAGCCCTTTTTCGCTGTTCCGTTTGCCAAGTCTTAATTCATATCCTATTGTTCCTTTTAAATAGCGAGCAATCCTTTTTACTTCAGTCCAGTCACCTGTTGTGGGTCGTTTATTGTACTGGCTCAAAATTCCAACGCTCGCTGCTATGTCGGGCCTTGTATTTACTGCCAAATATAACAGTGCACCGATCAATTGCTGATATTTTGAGTTTTCTGGCATTTCTGGTTCGCCGTTTCTGTGCTTTATATAACCTTCAATTAACGGTATACTAGAAGCCTTTGCGTCCTGGAGACAAAATCTATGTAAAATTTTTTCTATATATTTTTCTTGCTTAATGCAGAAAAATCCCTCTTCGTTTCTTCTAATCTCCATACCTAAATACTGTTTCAAGAGTCCGAGATCGCTGAGTTGGAAATGCCTTTTTAGAAAAACAGCCGCTTCATCGATCTTGTCCATTTCTTTAGCAGCGATTAAAATGTCACCGACATATACAATGAGATAAACTTGTTCCTCATTCTCTTCGCCCTTTATATATAAACATTGGTCCACTTGACTCTGTCTGAAACCATACTGCTTTAATAAATCGGTTAATTGGTCATTCCATACTTTTGCAGCTTGTTTTAAGCCATAGATGCCTCTTTTCAAACTACACACATAGTCTTCTTTACCGGGCACGATATATGTTTCTAGCTGTCTCATAAAAATGGTTTCTGTGAGTATTCCATTTAGAAAAGCCGTTTTCACATCAAAATGTTTTACCTGCATGCGTTTCTGTCCGGCTAGCGTCAAGAAAGTCCTGAATGTGGTTTGTCGCACTACAGGTGCAAAAACTTTATCGTAGTCTGTTCCAAATTTCTGTGAAAAACCTCGAGCGACAAGCCTGGCCTTAAACTTATTAACGTTTCCTTCATTTTTCTTTAATTTAAAAACCCACTCACAGGTAACAGCATCTCTATCTTTCGGTTTGGGTACAAGATCCCATGTACCATTTTCCCTTAAAGATTTCATCTCTTCGTCCATAGCCTTTTTCCACTCATCCTTATTGGGTCCTGATAATGCTTCCTTTGCACTTCTGGGTTCATTATTTTCATCCACAGCCATATGCAGAGATGCAGCGTATCTATCGGGTGGAACCCCTCTATTCGATCTCTCTGATCGCCTGTATTGTTCTGGCCTCATTTCTTCATGTCTAGAATCTTGCGCAAAGTCGCTATCCGCATGGTCCGTTTCATAGTTGGAACTGTCTTCAGTTATGGTTGATTCTCCCTCAGACCCATCGTCTTCGGCGGTGTCTTGATTTTCTGCATTTTGGTTTCTAGTAACTGGAATTACGATTCCATTAATTGGCTTGTTTTCATTAAATTTTTCGCAGAAAACTACATCGCGGCTAATCTTTATTTTATTTGTTTTAGTATCCAACAACCGAAAAGCCTTTGACTCCTCTGAATACCCAACAAAACTGAATTTTTCGGCTTTATCGTCTAATTTTTTTCTTTGTTCTTTATGAACGTAGACATACGCGTCGCATCCAAAAGTATGTAGATTTCTGACGTCTGGCTTTCTTGAGTGCCATAATTCGTAAGGGGTTTTTCGAATTGCTCTTGAAGGTAACCTGTTTTGTAAATAGTTTGCAGTATTAACTGCTTCCCCCCAATACCTTTTTTCCATATGTGCATCAAGTAACATACATCTTGCCATCTCGAGTAGGGATCTGTTCTTCCGCTCCGCAATTCCGTTCTGCTGTGGAGAGTAAGACGCTGTATACTGGACCTGAATCCCTTCCTGTTTCAGATAATTTTGCAAATTTTCATTTATATATTCCGTTCCTCGATCGGATCTTATCTTCTTTTGTTTCTTGGAATATTGTGTTTTCATCATCTCTACGAATTCTTTAATATGTGACGCTGCTTTGCTTTTGTGACTCATAAGATAAATCCTTGTGTATCGTGAAAAATCATCAATGATTGTTAAAATATATCTTTTATTACCTGGCGTGATTGTTTGCATTGGCCCACAAACATCCGTATGAATTAGATCGAGAATTGCATTGCTTCTGTTTTCTGATTCTTTTGGGAAAGGTACACGTGCCATCTTACCTATTACGCAGCATTCGCAAGTTACTCGTTGTCCAAAATCTTTTATTTTAATTCCTGTCGCTAAATTCTTTTCAATTAAATCTTTGACTGCGGTAGGGTCTCGATGTCCAAAACGTCTATGCCATGCATGCTGACAATTTTCAGTATGATTTAAATATATAGTATTACTTACTGTGCAGGCTTTTTCAATTGTGGTCAGTTCGAACAGTTCCGAGGATAATTTCGCTATTGCCTTTAATTCTCCGTTCTTTGAAATTGTGCAGTTGTCTTTTTCGAAAATTAGTTTATAGCCATCACTCACTAACCTCTTTACCGACAGTAAATTCGATCTGAACGTAGGAACGTAAAGTACATTGTTCAATTTAATTTGGGCGACCTCTCGCGGGCCTATCCCACAGTTTAGCACTCCTGAGCCAATCCCTTGCACCTCAGCCGTCTTCCCTTCGTCTGCGAGACCTACTTGGCCTTTTCTTTCGGGATTAAAATTGTCGAAAAAAATCCTCGACGTTGCCATGTGGCTTGTTGCACCCGAGTCGACAATCCATAAATTATGTTTCTTTTCTTTAATAACAAAACATGCTTCTTTCGAAGTTCCTTTTGTGGCTATCGCATGAAAACAGAAATCGTTAGAAGACGACGATTTGTCTTCTATAACTGCATTAGCCTTTTCTCTTTTCAACTTCCATGATTTGTACTTTGAACAGTCACTCTTGAAATGACCGGCTTCTTTGCAGAAGCAACATGTTTTTCCAGGCAGTGCGCCAGCTGTATGTTTGAGTTCCGTTTTCATAGCCGCTTCGCATTCTGAAATATGTTGCCTCGTATCTTTTGCCCCTTTACGCCTTTTGTATTCGTCTATTAATTTCCCTTTGACGAGATTTAACGTCAAATCGCTTTCGGGTCTACTTTCCAAAGCCGTTACAAGCGTTTCGTACGATTGTGGAAGACTTCCGAGCAACATTGCTGCTTTGAGATTATCTGGCAATTCTTGTCCGAGAGCTGTGAGTTCTTCGAAATAATTTGCAATTTTTGTGATGTGTTCTTCCATATCACCATCTTCTTTTAGCACTGTTCTACATAACCGTTTTAATAAAAGTACCTTACTGGTTAAAGTTGCCTTTTGGTGATATCCTTTCAAACAATCCCATGCTTCACGTGCAGATTTAGCGTTTCTTATGTGCTGTAATTGATTATCTTCTACCAATAATCCAATGGTAGCACGTGCCTCGCTATCCATCTGCGTCCATGATGAATTCATTGGATCAGGTTTTCTGTCGTTTATTACAATCCACAATTTTTCTTTAATTAGGAGCATTTCCAATTTGTAACTCCACACTGAATAATTTTCATTGTTCAATTTTTGAATAACAAAATGCGTACTTCCACCGTTTGCCATTTCGATTTAATTGTATATTTAAAAAAATTTATTTAAAGTCCTTTGTTTTATATTCACTTTATTGTTTTATTGTGATCTGGGCCCATAACCTGATGGAATTTTGTTTAAAATGGTTTTATTAATTTAGATACAATTATATTAAGCTGCTTAGAAATATAAAGAAAAGAATAAGAAATAGAGAAAAATAACGTTTAATCTGCTCTCTGCGGCTTTGACTTTGGAACTGAACTTGAAACGGTTTTACAGCACGAAGACGGCTCTGCTTTGGTGTCAAACAATGTTTTGAAAGTCGCCGTTATCGTTTGCTCAGCGGCCGTTGAGCATTTCATCGTTGTACTCCAACACTTTTCATATAGGTTTCTTAGACTATATAGAAGCAACATATACAAAGATTTCAACCGTCTACCTGTTCTATTCATTGTTCTACTTGTAGAAAGTTACAAATAATCTCCGTTTCATGATTATCAATGGGGCTCGTTGTTCACTTAAACTTGAAGAACAAAAAATTGGCGACTGGTACTGTTTGGATGCTTTGCATATATGTTTCTTAGACTATATAGAAGCAATATATACAAAGATTTCAACAGTCTACAAGTTCCATTCATTGTTCTACTTGTCGAAAGTTACAAATAATTTCCTTTAAAGGATTAACAATGGGGCTCGTAGTTCACTTAAACTTGAAGAACAAAAAAATTGCGAATGGTACTGTTTGGATGCTTTGCGTACATGTTTCTTAGACTATATGGAAGCAATATATACAAAGATTTCAACCGTCTACCTGTTCTATTCATTATTCTACTTGTAGAAAGTTACAAATAATCTCCGTTTCATGATTATCAATGGGGCTCGCTGTTCACTTAAACTTGAAGATCAAAAAATTGGCGATTGTTACTGTTTAGATGCTTTGCATATAGGTTTCTTAGACTATATAGAAGCATCATATACAAAGATTTCAACCGTCTACCTGTTCTATTCATTGTTCTACTTGTAGAAAGTTACAAATAATTTCCGTTTCATGATTATCAATGGGGCTCGTTGTTCAGTTAAACTTGAAGAACAAAAAATTGGCGAATGGTACTGTTTGGATGCTTTGCATATATGTTTCTTATACTATATAGAAGCAATATATACAAAGATTTCAACCGTCTACCTGTTCCAATCATTGTTCTACTTGTCGAAAGTTACAAATAATTTCCGATAAAGGATTAACCATTGGGGCTCATTGTTCACTTAAACTTGAAGATCAAAAAATTGGCGATTGTTACTGTTTAGATGCTTTGCATATAGGTTTCGTAGACTATATAGAAGCAACATATACAAAGATTTCAACCGTCCACCTGTTCTATTCATTGTTCTACTTGTAGAAAGTTACAAATAATTATCGTTTCATGATTATTAATTGGGCTCGTTGTTCAGTTAAACTTGAAGAACAAATAATTGGCGAATGGTACTGTTTGCATGCTTTGCATATATGTTTCTTAGATTATATAGAAGCAATATATACAAAGATTTCAACCGTCTACCTGTTCCATTCATTGTTCTACTTGTCGAAAATTACAAATAATTTCCGATAAAGGATTAACAATGGGGCTCGTTGTTCACTTAAACTTGGAGAACAAAAAAATTGCGAATGGTACTGTTTGGATGCTTTGCATATATGTTTCTTAGACTATATAGAAGCAATATATACATTGATTTCAACCGGCTACCTGTTCCATTCATTGTTCTACTTGTCGCAAATTACAAATAATTTCCGTTAAAGTATTAACAATGGGGCTCGTAGTTCACTTAAACTTGAAGATCAAATAATTGGCGAATTGTACTGTTTGGACGCTTTGCATATATGTTTCTTAGACTATATAGAAGCAATATATACAATGATTTCAACAGTCTACCTGTTCCATTCATTGTTCTACTTGTCGAAAGTTACAAATAATTTCCGTTAAAGTATTAACAATGGGGCTCGTAGTTCTCTTAAACTTGAAGAACAAAAAATTGGCGAATTGTACTGTTTCGATGCTTTGCATATATGTTTCTTTGACTATATAGAAGCAATATATACATTGATTTCGACCGTCTACCTGTTCCATTCATTGTTCTACTTGTAGAAAATTACAATTAATTTCCGTTAAAGGATTAACAATGGGGCTCGTAGTTCACTTAAACTTGAAGATCAATAAATTGGCGAATTGTACTGTTTGGATGCTTCGCATATATGTTTCTTAGACTACATAGAAGCATCATATACAAAGATTTCAACCGTCTACCTGTTCCATTCATTGTTCTACTTGTAGAAAGTTACAAATAATTTCCGTTTCATGATTATCAATGGGGCTCGTTGTTCAGTTAAACTTGAAGAACAAAAAATTGGCGAATGGTACTGTTTGGATGCTTTGCACATATGTTTCTTAGACTATATAGAAGCAATATATACAATGATTTCAACCGTCTACCAGTTCCATTCATTGTTCTACTTGTCGAAAGTTACAAATAATTTCCGATAAAGGATTAACAATGGGGCTCATTGTTCACTTAAATATGAAGAACAAAAAATTGGCGAATGGTACTGTTTGGATGCTTTGCATATATGTTTCTTAGACTATATGGAAGCAATATATACAAAGATTTCAACCGTCTACGTGTTCCAATCATTGTTCTACTTGTCGAAAATTACAAATAATTTCCGATAAAGGATTAACCATTGGGGCTCATTGTTCACTTAAACTTGAAGAACAAAAAATTGGCGAATGGTACTGTTTGGATGCTTTGCGTACATGTTTCTTAGACTATATGGAAGCAATATATACAAATATTTCAACCGTCTACGTGTTCCAATCATTGTTCTACTAGTCGAAATTTACAAATAATTTCCTTTAAAGGATTAACAATGGGTCTCGTTGTTCTCTTAAACTTGAAGAACAAAAAATTGGCGAATGGTACTCTTTGGATGCTTTGCATATATGTGTCTTAGACTATATAGAAGCAATATACACAGTGATTTCAACCGTCTACCTGTTCCATTCATTGTTCTACTTGTCGCAAGTTACAAATAATTTCCGTTAAAGTATTAACAAAGGGGCTCGTAGTACACTTAAACTTGAAGATCAAATAATTGGCGAATTGTACTGTTTGGATGATATGCAGATATGTTTCTTAGACTATATAGAAGCAATATATACAATGATTTCAACCGTCTACCTGTTCCATTCATTGTTCTACTTGCCGAAAGTTACAAATAATTTCCGATAAAGGATTAACCATTGGAGCTCATTGTTCACTTAAACTTGAAAAACAAAAAATTGGCGAATTGTACTGTTTGGATGCTTTTCATATATGTTTCTTAGACTATATGGAAGCAATATATACAATGATTTCAACCGTCTACCTATTCCATTAAATGTTCTACTTGTCGCAAGTTACAAATAATTTCCGTTAAAGGATTAACAATGGGGCTCGTAGTTCACTTAAACTTGAAGAACAAAAAATTGGCGAATGGTACTGTTTGGATGCTTTGCATATATGTTTCTTAGACTATATGGAAGCAATATATACAAAGATTTCAACCGTCTACGTGTTCCAATCATTGTTCTACTTGTGGAAATTTACAAATAATTTCCTTTAAAGGATTAACAATGGGGCTCGTTGTTCACTTAAACTTGAAGAACAATAAATTGGCGAGTTGTACTGTTTGGATGCTTTGCATATATGTTTCTTAGACTATATAGAAGCAATATATATAATGATTTAACCGTCTACCTGTTCCATTCATTGTTCTACATGTCGAAAGTTACAAATAATTTCCGTTTCATGATTATCAATGGGGCTCGTTGTTCACTTAAACTTGAAGAACAAAAAATTGGCCAATGGTACTGTTTGGATGCTTTGCACATATGTTTCTTAGACTATATAGAAGCAATATATACATTGATTTCAACCGTCTACGTGTTCCAATCATTGTTCTACTTGTGGAAATTTACAAATAATTTCCTTTAAAGGATTAACAATGGGGCTCGTTGTTCACTTAAACTTGAAGAACAATAAATTGGCGAGTTGTACTGTTTGGATGCTTTGCATATATGTTTCTTAGACTATATAGAAGCAATATATATAATGATTTAACCGTCTACCTGTTCCATTCATTGTTCTACTTGTCGAAATTTACAAATAATTTCCTTTAAAGGATTAACAATGGGGCTCGTAGTTCACTTAAACTTGAAGAACAAAAAATTGGCGAATGGTACTGTTTGGATGCTTTGCGTACATGTTTCTTAGACTATATGGAAGCAATATATACAAAGATTTCATCCGTCTACGTGATCCAAGCATTGTTCTACTTGTAGAAAGTTAGAATTAATTTCCGTTAAAGGATTAACAATGGGGCTCGTAGTTCACTTAAACTTGAAGAACAAAAGATTGGCGATTGTTACTGTTTAGATGCTTTGCATATATGTTTCTTAGATTATATAGAAGCAATATATACAAAGATTTCAACCGTCTACCTGTTCCATTCATTGTTCTACTTGCCGAAATTTACAAATAATTTCCTTTAAAGGATTAACAATGGGGCTCGTTGTTCACTTAAACTTGAAGAACAATAAATTGGCGAATTGTACTGTTTAGATGCTTTGCATATATGTTTCTTAGATTATATAGACGCAATATATACAAAGATTTCAACCGTCTACCTGTTCCATTCATTGTTCTACTTGTCGAAAATTACAAGTAATTTCCGATAAAGGATTAACCATTGGGGCTCATTGTTCACTTAAACTTGAAGAACAAAAAATTGGCGAATGGTACTGTTTGGATGCTTTGCGTACATGTTTCTTAGACTATATGGAAGCAATATATACAAAGATTTCATCCGTCTACGGGTTCCAATCATTGTTCTACTTGTCGAAAATTACAAATAATTTCCGATAAAGGATTAACCATTGGGGCTCATTGTTCACTTAAACTTGAAGAACAAAAAATTGGCGAATGGTACTGTTTGGATGCTTTGCGTACATGTTTCTTAGACTATATGGAAGCAATATATACAAATATTTCAACCGTCTACGTGTTCCAATCATTGTTCTACTTGTCGAAATTTACAAATAATTTCCTTTAAAGGATTAACAATGGGTCTCGTTGTTCTCTTAAACTTGAAGAACAAAAAATTGGCGAATGGTACTCTTTGGATGCTTTGCATATATGTGTCTTAGACTATATAGAAGCAATATACACAGTGATTTCAACCGTCTACCTGTTCCATTCATTGTTCTACTTGTCGCAAGTTACAAATAATTTCCGTTAAAGTATTAACAAAGGGGCTCGTGGTACACTTAAACTTGAAGATCAAATAATTGGCGAATTGTACTGTTTGGATGATATGCAGATATGTTTCTTAGACTATATAGAAGCAATACATACAATGATTTCAACCGTCTACCTGTTCCCTTCATTGTTCTACTTGTCGAAAGTTACAAATAATTTCCGATAAAGGATTAACCATTGGAGCTCATTGTTCACTTAAACTTGAAGAACAAAAAATTGGCGAATGGTACTGTTTGGATGCTTTGCATATATGTTTCTTAGACTATATGGAAGCAATATATACAAAGATTTCAACCGTCTACGTGTTCCAATCATTGTTCTACTTGTGGAAATTTACAAATAATTTCCTTTAAAGGATTAACAATGGGGCTCGTTGTTCACTTAAACTTGAAGAACAATAAATTGGCGAGTTGTACTGTTTGGATGCTTTGCATATATGTTTCTTAGACTATATAGAAGCAATATATATAATGATTTAACCGTCTACCTGTTCCATTCATTGTTCTACATGTCGAAAGTTACAAATAATTTCCGTTTCATGATTATCAATGGGGCTCGTTGTTCACTTAAACTTGAAGAACAAAAAATTGGCCAATGGTACTGTTTGGATGCTTTGCACATATGTTTCTTAGACTATATAGAAGCAATATATACAAAGATTTCAACCGTCTACGTGTTCCAATCATTGTTCTACTTGTGGAAATTTACAAATAATTTCCTTTAAAGGATTAACTTGTTGTTCACTTAAACTTGAAGAACAATAAATTGGCGAGTTGTACTGTTTGGATGCTTTGCATATATGTTTCTTAGACTATATAGAAGCAATATATATAATGATTTAACCGTCTACCTGTTCCATTCATTGTTCTACTTGTCGAAATTTAGAAATAATTTCCTTTAAAGGATTAACAATAGGGCTCATTGTTCACTTAAAATTGACGAACAAAAAATTGGCGAATGGTACTGTTTGGATGCTTTGCATATATGTTTCTTAAACTATATGGAAGCAATATATACAAAGATTTCAACCGTCTGTGTGTTCCAATCATTGTTCTACGTGTAGAAAGTTACAATTAATTTCCGTTAAAGATTAACAATGGGGCTCGTAGTTCACTTAAACTTGAAGAACAAAAAATTGGCGAATTGTACTGTTTGGATGCTGTGCATATATGTTTCGTAGGCTATATAGAAGCAATATATACAATGATTTCAACCGTCTACATGATCCATTCATTGTTCTACTTGTCGAAATTTACAAATAATTTCCTTTAAAGGATTAACAATGGGGCTCATAGTTCACTTAAACTTGAAGAACAAAAAATTGGCAAATTGTACTGTTTGGATGCTTTGCATATATGTTTCTTAGACTATTTAGAAGCAATATATAGAAAGATTACACCCGTCTACCTGTACTATTCATTGTTCTACTTGTAGAAAGTTACAAATAATTTCCATTTCATGATTATCAATGGGGCTCGCTGTTCACTTAAACTTGAAGATCAAAAAATTGGCGATTGTTACTGTTTAGATGCTTTGCATATAGGTTTCTTAGGCTATATAGAAGCAACATATACAAAGATTTCAACCGTCTACCTGTTCCATTCATTGTTCTACTTGTCGAAAGTTACAAATAATTTCCGTTAAGGGATTAACAATGGGGATCGTAGTTTACTTAAACTTGAAGAACAAAAAATTGGCGAATTGTACTGTTTGGATGCTTTGCATATATGTTTCTTAGACTATATAGAAGCAATATATACAATGATTTCAACAGTCTACCTGTGCCATTCATTGTTCTACTTGTCGAAATTTACAAATAATTTCCTTTGAAGGATTAACAATGGGGCTCATTGTTCACTTAAACTTGAAGATCAAAAAATTGGCGATTGTTACTGTTTAGATGCTTTGCATATAGGTTTCGTAGACTATATAGAAGCAACATATACAAAGATTTCAACCGTCCACCTGTTCTATTCATTGTTCTACTTGTAGAAAGTTACAAATAATTACCGTTTCATGATTATTAATTGGGCTCGTTGTTCACTTAAACTTGAAGAACAAATAATTGGCGAATGGTACTGTTTGCATGCTTTGCATATATGTTTCTTAGATTTTATAGAAGCAATATATACAAAGATTTCAACCGTCTACCTGTTCAATTCATTGTTCTACTTGTCGAAAATTACAAATAATTTCCGATAAAGGATTAACAATGGGGCTCGTTGTTCACTTAAACTTGGAGAACAAAAAAATTGCGAATGGTACTGTTTGGATGCTTTGCATATATGTTTCTTAGACTATATAGAAGCAATATATACATTGATTTCAACCGGCTACCTGTTCCATTCATTGTTCTACTTGTCGCAAGTTACAAATAATTTCCGTTAAAGTATTAACAATGGGGCTCGTAGTTCACTTAAACTTGAAGATCAAATAATTGGCGAATTGTACTGTTTGGACGCTTTGCATATATGTTTCTTAGACTATATAGAAGCAATATATACAATGATTTCAACAGTCTACCTGTTCCATTCATTGTTCTACTTGTCGAAATTTACAAATAATTTCCTTTAAAGGATTAACAATGGGGCTCGTTGTTCACATCAACTTGAAGAACAAAAAATTGGCGAATGGTACTGTTTGGATGCTTTGCATATATGTTTCTTAGACTATATGGAAGCAATATATACAAAGATTTCAACCGTCTGTGTGTTCCAATCATTGTTCTACGTGTAGAAAGTTACAATTAATTTCCGTTAAAGATTAACAATGGGGCTCGTAGTTCACTTAAACTTGAAGAACAAAAAATTGGCGAATTGTTCTGTTTGGATGCTTTGCATATATGTTTCGTAGGCTATATAGAAGCAATATATACAATGATTTCAACCGTCTACATGATCCATTCATTGTTCTACTTGTCGAAATTTACAAATAATTTCCTTTAAAGTATTAACAATGGGGCTCGTAGTTCACTTAAACTTGAAGAACAAAAAATTGGCGAATTGTACTGTTTGGATGCTTTGCATATATGTTTCTTAGACTATTTAGAAGCAATATATAGAAAGATTACACCTGTCTACCTGTACTATTCATTGTTCTACTTGTAGAATGTTACAAATAATTTCCATTTCATGATTATCAATGGAGCTCGCTGTTCACTTAAACTTGAAGATCAAAAAATTGGCGATTGTTACTGTTTAGATGCTTTGCATATAGGTTTCTTAGACTATATAGAAGCAACATATACAAAGATTTCAACCGTCTACCTGTTCCATTCATTGTTCTACTTGTCGAAAATTACTAATAATTTCCGATAAAGGATTAACAATGGGGCTCGTTGTTCACTTAAACTTGAAGAACAAAAAAATTGCGAATGGTACTGTTTGGATGCTTTGCATATATGTTTCTTAGACTATATAGAAGCAATATATACATTGATTTCAACCGGCTACCTGTTCCATTCATTGTTCTACTTGTCGCAAGTTACAAATAAGTTCCGTTAAAGTATTAAAAATGGGGCTCGCTGTTCACTTAAACTTGAAGAACAAAAAAATTGCGAATGGTAATGTTTGGATGCTTTGCATATATGTTTCTTAGACTAAATAGAAGCAATATATACATTGATTTCAACCGGCTACCTGTTCCATTCATTGTTCTACTTGTCGCAAGTTACAAATAATTTCCGTTAAAGTATTAAAAATGGGGCTCGTAGTTCACTTAAACTTGAAGAACAAAAAATTGGCGAATGGTACTGTTTGGATGCTTTGCATATATGTTTCTTATACTATATAGAAGCAATATATACAAAGATTTCAACCGTCTACCTGTTCCAATCATTGTTCTACTTGTCGAAAGTTACAAATAATTTCCGATAAAGGATTATCAATGGGGCTCGCTGTTCACTTAAACTTGAAGATCAAAAAATTGGCGAATGTTACAGTTTAGATGCTTTGCATATAGGTTTGTCAGACTATATAGAAGCAACATATACAAATATTTCAACCGTCTACCTGTTCTATTCATTGTTCTACTTGTAGAAAGTTACAAATAATTTCCGTTTCATGATTATCAATGGGGCTCGTTGTTCACTTAAACTTGAAGAACAAAAAATTGGCGAATGGTACTGTTTGGATGCTTTGCATATATGTTTCTTAGATTATATAGACGCAATATATACAAGGATTTCTACCGTCTACCTGTTCCATTCATTGTTCTACTTGTCGAAAGTTACAAATAATTACCGATAAAGGATTAACCATTGGGGCTCATTGTTCACTTAAACTTGAAGATCAAATAATTGGCGAATTGTACTGTTTGGACGCTTTGCATATATGTTTCTTAGACTATATAGAAGCAATTTATACATTGATTTCAACCGGCTACCTGTTCCATTCATTGTTCTACTTGTCGCAAGTTACAAATAATTTCCGTTAAAGTATTAAAAATGGGGCTCGCTGTTCACTTAAACTTGAAGAACAAAAAAATTGCGAATGGTACTGTTTGGATGCTTTGCGTACATGTTTCTTAGACTATATGGAAGCAATATATACAATGATTTCAACAGTCTACCTGTTCCATTCATTGTTCTACTTGTCGAAATTTACAAATAATTTCCTTTAAAGGATTAACAATGGGGCTCGTTGTTCACTTCACCTTGAAGAACAAAAAAGTGGCGAATGGTACTGTTTGGATGCTTTGCATATATGTTTCTTAGACTATTTAGAAGCAATATATAGAAAGATTTCACCCGTCTACCTGTACTGTTCATTATTCTACTTGTAGAAAGTTACAAATAATTTCCATTTCATGATTATCAATGGGGCTCGCTGTTCACTTAAACTTGAAGATCAAAAAATTGGCGAATGGTACTGTTTGCATGCTTTGCATATATGTTTCTTAGACTATATAGAAGCAATATATACAAAGATTTCAAACATCTACCTGTTCCATTCATTGTTCTACTTGTCGAAATTTACAAACAATTTCCGATAAAGGATTAACAATGGGGCTCATTGTTCACTTAAACTTGAAGAACAAAAAATTGGCGAATGGTACTGTTTGGATGCTTTGCATATATGTTTCTTAGACTATATAGAAGCAATATATACAATGACTTCAACCGTATACCAGTTCCATTCATTGTTCTACTTGTCGAAAGTTACAAATAATTTCCGATAACGGATTGACCATTGGGGCTCATTGTTCACTTAAACTTGAAGAACAAAAAATTGGCGAATTGTACTGTTTGGATGCTTTGCATATATGTTTCTTAGACTATATAGAAGCAATATATACAAAGATTTCAACCGTCTACCTGTTCCACTCATTGTTCTACTTGTCGCAAGTTACAAATAATTTCCGTTAAAGTATTAACAATGGGGCTCGTAGTTCACTTAAACTTGAAGAACAAAAAATTGGCAAATGGTACTGTTTGGATGCTTTGCATATATGTTTCTTAGACTATATAGAAGCAATATATACAAAGATTTCAACCGTCTACCTGTTCCATCCACTGTTCTACTTGTCGAAAGTTACAAATAATTTCCGATAAAGGATTATCAATGGGGCTCGCTGTTCACTTAAACTTGAAGATCAAAAAATTGGCGAATGTTACAGTTTAGATGCTTTGCATATAGGTTTGTCAGACTATATAGAAGCAACATATACAAATATTTCAACCGTCTACCTGTTCTATTCATTGTTCTACTTGTAGAAAGTTACAAATAATTTCCGTTTCATGATTATCAATGGGGCTCGTTGTTCACTTAAACTTGAAGAACAAAAAATTGGCGAATGGTACTGTTTGGATGCTTTGCATATATGTTTCTTAGATTATATAGACGCAATATATACAAGGATTTCTACCGTCTACCTGTTCCATTCATTGTTCTACTTGTCGAAAGTTACAAATAATTACCGATAAAGGATTAACCATTGGGGCTCATTGTTCACTTAAACTTGAAGATCAAATAATTGGCGAATTGTACTGTTTGGACGCTTTGCATATATGTTTCTTAGACTATATAGAAGCAATTTATACATTGATTTCAACCGGCTACCTGTTCCATTCATTGTTCTACTTGTCGCAAGTTACAAATAATTTCCGTTAAAGTATTAAAAATGGGGCTCGCTGTTCACTTAAACTTGAAGAACAAAAACATTGCGAATGGTACTGTTTGGATGCTTTGCATATATGTTTCTTAGACTATATGGAAGCAATATATACAAAGATTTCAACCGTCTGTGTGTTCCAATCATTGTTCTATGTGTAGAAAGTTACAATTAATTTCCGTTAAAGATTAACAATGGGGCTCGTAGTGCACTTAAACTTGAAGAACAAAAAATTGGCGAATTGTTCTGTTTGGATGCTTTGCATATATGTTTCGTAGGCTACATAGAAGCAATATATACAATGATTTCAACCGTCTACATGATCCATTCATTGTTCTACTTGTCGAAATTTACAAATAATTTCCTTTAAAGGATTAACGATGGGGCTCGTAGTTCACTTAAACTTGAAGAACAAAAAATTGGCGAATGGTACTGTTTGGATGCTTTGCATATATGTTTCTTAGATTATATAGACGCAATATATACAAGGATTTCTACCGTCTACCTGATCCATTCATTGTTCTACTTGTCGAAAGTTACAAATAATTACCGATAAAGGATTAACCATAGGGGCTCATTTTTCACTTAAACTTGAAGAACAAAAAATTGGCGAATTGTACTGTTTGGATGCTTCTGCATATATGTTTCTTAGACTATATAGAAGCAATATATACAAAGGTTTCAACCGGCTACCTGTTCCATTCATTGTTCTACTTGTCGCAAGTTACAAATAATTTCCGTTAAA
Organism: Cerceris ruficornis; assembly: GCA_963989415.1. Taxonomy (NCBI): domain Eukaryota; kingdom Metazoa; phylum Arthropoda; class Insecta; order Hymenoptera; family Crabronidae; genus Cerceris; species Cerceris ruficornis. Next base: position 217,687 of record CAXDIW010000442.1, read on the forward strand.
GTACTAACAATGAGGCTCGTTGTTCACTTAAACTTGAAGATCAAATAATTGGCGAATTGTACTGTTTGGACGCTTTGCATATATGTTTCTTAGACTATATAGAAGCAATATATACAATGATTTCAACCGTCTACCTGTACCAATCATTGTTCTACTTGTCGAAAGTTACAAATAATTTCCGATAAAGGATTAACCATTGGGGCTCATTGTTCACTTAAACTTGAAGAACAAAAAATTGGCGAATGGTACTGTTTGGATTCTTTGCATATATGTTTCTTAGACTATATAGAAGCAATATATAAAAAGATTTCAAACATCTACCTGTTCCGTTCATTGTTCTACTTGTCGAAATTTACAAATAATTTCCTTTAAAGGATTCACAATGGGGCTCGTAGTTCACTTAAACTTGAAGATCAAAAAATTGGCGATTGTTACTGTTTAGATGCTTTGCATATAGGTTTCGTAGACTATATAGAAGCAACATATACAAAGATTTCAACCGTCTACCTGTTCTATTCATTGTTCTACTTGTAGAAAGTTACAAATAATTTCCGTTTCATGATTATCAATTGGGCTCGTGGTTCATTTAAACTTGAAGAACAAAAAATTGGTGAATGGTACTGTTTGCATGCTTTGCATATATGTTTCTTAGATTATATAGAAGCAATATATACTAAGATTTCAACCGTCTACCTGTTCCATTCATTGTTCTACTTGTCGAAATTTACAAATAATTTCCATTAAAGGATTAACAATGGGGCTCGTTGTACACTTAAACTTGACGAACAATAAATTGGCGAATGGTACTGTTTGGATGCATTGCATATATGTTTCTTAGACTATTTAGAAGCAATATATAGAAAGATTTCACCCGTCTACCTGTACTATTCATTGTTCTACTTGTAGAAAGTTACAAATAATTTCCATTTCATGATTATCAATGGGGCTCGCTGTTCACTTAAATTTGAAGATCAAAAAATTGGCGATTGTTACTGTTTAGATGCTTTGCATATAAATTTCTTAGAGTATATAGAAGCATCATATACAAAGATTTCAACCGTCTACCTGTTCTATTCATTGTTCTACTTGTAGAAAGTTACAAATAATTTCCGTTTCATGATTATCAATGGGGCTCGTTGTTCACTTAAACTTGAAGAACAAAAAATTAGCGAATGGTACTGTTTGGATGCTTTGCATATATGTTTCTTAGATTATATAGAAGCAATATATACAAAGATTTCAACCGTCTACCTGTTCCATTCATTGTTCTACTTGTCGCAAGTTACAAATAATTTCCGTTAAAGTATTAACAATGGGGCTCGTAGTTCACTTAAACTTGAAGATCAAATAATTGGCCAATTATACTGTTTGGATGCTTTGCATATATGTTTCTTAGACTATTTAGAAGCAATATGTAGAATGATTTCTCCCGTCTACCTGTACTATTCATTGTTCTACTTGTAGAAAGTTACAAATAATTTCCGATAAAGGATTAACCATTGGGGCTCATTGTTCACTTAAACTTGGAAAACAAAAAATTGGCGAATTGTACTGTTTGGATGCTTTGCATATATGTTTCTTAGACTATATGGAAGCAATATATACAATGATTTCAACCGTCTACCCATTCCATTCAATGTTCTACTTGTCGCAAGTTACAAATAATTTCCGTTAAAGTATTAACAATGGGGCTCGTAGTTCACTTAAACTTGAAGAGCAAAAAATTGGCGAATTGTACTGTTTGGACGCTTTGCATATATGTTTCTTAGACTACATAGAAGCAATATATACAAAGAATTCAACCGTCTACCTGTTCCATTCATTGTTCTACTTGTAGAAAGTTACAAATAATTTCCGTTTCATGATTATCAATTGGGCTCGTGGTTCATTTAAACTTGAAGAACAAAAAATTGGTGAATGGTACTGTTTGCATGCTTTGCATATATGTTTCTTAGATTATATAGAAGCAATATATACTAAGATTTCAACCGTCTACCTGTTCCATTCATTGTTCTACTTGTCGAAATTTACAAATAATTTCCATTAAAGGATTAACAATGGGGCTCGTTGTACACTTAAACTTGACGAACAATAAATTGGCGAATGGTACTGTTTGGATGCATTGCATATATGTTTCTTAGACTATTTAGAAGCAATATATAGAAAGATTTCACCCGTCTACATGTACTATTCATTGTTCTACTTGTAGAAAGTTACAAATAATTTCCATTTCATGATTATCAATGGGGCTCGCTGTTCACTTAAATTTGAAGATCAAAAAATTGGCGATTGTTACTGTTTAGATGCTTTGCATATAAATTTCTTAGAGTATATAGAAGCATCATATACAAAGATTTCAACCGTCTACCTGTTCTATTCATTGTTCTACTTGTAGAAAGTTACAAATAATTTCCGTTTCATGATTATCAATGGGGCTCGTTGTTCACTTAAACTTGAAGAACAAAAAATTAGCGAATGGTACTGTTTGGATGCTTTGCATATATGTTTCTTAGATTATATAGAAGCAATATATACAAAGATTTCAACCGTCTACCTGTTCCATTCATTGTTCTACTTGTCGCAAGTTACAAATAATTTCCGTTAAAGTATTAACAATGGGGCTCGTAGTTCACTTAAACTTGAAGATCAAATAATTGGCCAATTATACTGTTTGGATGCTTTGCATATATGTTTCTTAGACTATTTAGAAGCAATATGTAGAAAGATTTCTCCCGTCTACCTGTACTATTCATTGTTCTACTTGTAGAAAGTTACAAATAATTTCCGATAAAGGATTAACCATTGGGGCTCATTGTTCACTTAAACTTGGAAAACAAAAAATTGGCGAATTGTACTGTTTGGATGCTTTGCATATATGTTTCTTAGACTATATGGAAGCAATATATACAATGATTTCAACCGTCTACCCATTCCATTCAATGTTCTACTTGTCGCAAGTTACAAATAATTTCCGTTAAAGTATTAACAATGGGGCTCGTAGTTCACTTAAACTTGAAGAGCAAAAAATTGGCGAATTGTACTGTTTGGACGCTTTGCATATATGTTTCTTAGACTACATAGAAGCAATATATACAAAGAATTCAACCGTCTACCTGTTCCATTCATTGTTCTACTTGTCGAAATTTACAAATAATTTCCGATAAAGGATTAACCAATGGGGCTCGTTGTTCACTTAAACTTGAAGAACAAAAAATTGGCGAATGGTACTGTTTGGATGCTTTGCATATATGTTTCTTAGATTATATAGAAGCAATATATACAAAGATTTCAACCGTCTACCTGCTCCATTCATTGTTCTACTTGTCGAAAATTACAAATAATTTCCGATAAAGGATTAACCATTAGGGCTCATTGTTCACTTAAACTTGAAGAACAAAAAATTGGCGAATGGTACTGTTTGGATGCTTTGCGTACATGTTTCTTAGACTATATGGAAGCAATATATACAAAGATTTCAACCGTTTACGTGTTCCAATCATTGTCCTAATTGTCGAAATTTACAAATAATTTCCTTTAAAGGATTAACAATGGGGCTCGTTGTTCACTTAAACTTGAAGAACAATAAATTGGCGAACTCTACTGTTTGGATGCTTTGCATATATGTTTCTTAGACTATATAGAAGCAATATATACAAAGAATTCAACCGTCTACCTGTTCCATTCATTGTTCTACTTGTCGAAAGTTACAAATAATTTCCGATAAAGGATTAACCATTGTGGCTCGTTGTTCACTTAAACTTGAAGAACAATAAATTGGCGAATTGTACTGTTTGGATGCTTTGCATATATGTTTCTTAGACTATATAGACGCCATATATACAAGGATTTCAACCGTCTACCTGTTCCATTCATTGTTCTACTTGTCGAAAGTTACAAATAATTACCGATAAAGGATTAACCATTGGGGCTCATCGTTCACTTAAACTTGAAGAACAAAAAATTGGCGAATTGTACTGTTTGGATGCTTTGCATATATGTTTCTTAGACTATATGGAAGCAATATATACAAAGATTTCAACCGTCTACGTGTTCCAATCATTGTTCTACTTGCCGAAATTTACAAACAATTTCCTTTAAAGGATTAACAATGGGGCTCGTAGTTCACTTAAACTTGAAGAGGAAAAAATTGGCGAATTGTACTGTTTGGACGCTATGCATATATGTTTCTTAGACTATATAGAAGCAATATATACAATGATTTCAACAGTCTACCTGTTCCATTCATTGTTCTACTTGTCGAAATTTACAAATAATTTCCTATAAAGGATTAACAATGGGGCTCGTAGTGCACTTAAACTTGAAGAACAAAAAATTGGCGAATGGTACTGTTTGGATGCTTTGCATATATGTTTCTTAGATTATATAGAAGCAATATATACAAAGATTTCAACCGTCTACCTGTTCCATTCATTGTTCTACTTGTCGAAATTTACAAATAATTTCCTTTAAAGGATTAACAATGGGGCACGTAGTTCACTTAAACTTGAAGAACAAAAAATTGGCGAATGGTACTGTTTGAATGCTTTGCATATATGTTTCTTAGATTATATAGAAGCAATATATACAAAGATTTCAACCGTCTACCTGTTCCATTCATTGTTCTACTTGTCGAAAGTTACAAATAATTTCCTTTAAAGGATTAACAATGGGGCTCGTTGTACACTTAAACTTGAAGAACAATAAATTGGCGAATTGTACTGTTTGGATGCTTTGCATATATGTTTCTTAGACTATATAGAAGCAATATATACAAAGAATTCAACCGTCTACCTGTTCCATTCATTGTTCTACTTGTCGAAAGTTACAAATAATTTCCGATAAAGGATTAACCATTGTGGCTCGTTGTTCACTTAAACTTGAAGAACAATAAATTGGCGAATTGTACTGTTTGGATGCTTTGCATATATGTTTCTTAGACTATATAGACGCAATATATACAAGGATTTCAACCGTCTACCTGTTCCATTCATTGTTCTACTTGTCGAAAGTTACAAATAATTACCGATAAAGGATTAACCATTGGGGCTCGTCGTTCACTTAAACTTGAAGAACAAAAAATTGGCGAATTGTACTGTTTGGATGCTTTGCATATATGTTTCTTAGACTATATGGAAGCAATATATACAAAGATTTCAACCGTCTACGTGTTCCAATCATTGTTCTACTTGCCGAAATTTACAAACAATTTCCTTTAAAGGATTAACAATGGGGCTCGTAGTTCACTTAAACTTGAAGAGGAAAAAATTGGCGAATTGTACTGTTTGGACGCTATACATATATGTTTCTTAGACTATATAGAAGCAATATATACAATGATTTCAACAGTCTACCTGTTCCATTCATTGTTCTACTTGTCGAAATTTACAAATAATTTCCTATAAAGGATTAACAATGGGGCTCGTAGTGCACTTAAACTTGAAGAACAAAAAATTGGCGAATGGTACTGTTTGGATGCTTTGCGTACATTTTTCTTAGACTATATGGAAGCAATATATACAAAGATTTCAACCGTCTACATGATCCATTCATTGTTCTACTTGTCGAAATTTACAAATAATTTCCTTTAAAGGATTAACAATGGGGCTCGTAGTTCACTTAAACATGAAGATGAAATAATTGGCGAATTGTACTGTTTGGATGCTTTGCATATGTGTCTCTTAGATTATATAGAAGCAATATATACAATGATTTCAACCGTCTACATGATCCATTCATTGTTCTATTTGTCGAAATTTACAAATAATTTCCTTTAAAGGATTAACAATGGGGCTCGTAGTTCACTTAAACATGAAGATGAAATGATTGGCGAATTGTACTGTTTGGATGCTTTGCATATGTGTCTCTTAGATTATATAGAAGCAATATATACAAAGATTTCAACCGTCTACCTGTTCCATTCATTGTTCTACTTGTCGAAATTTACAAATAATTTCCTTTAAAGGATTAACAATGGGGCTCGTAGTTCACTTAAACTTACAGAGCAAAAAATCGGCGAATTGTACTGTTTGGACGCTTTGCATATATGTTTCTTGGACTATATAGAAGCAATATATACAATGATTTCAACCGTCTACGTGTTCCAATCATTGTTCTACTTATCGAAATTTACAAATAATTTCCTTTAAAGGATTAACAATGGGGCTGGTAGTTCACTTAAACTTGAAGAACAAAAAATTGGCTAATTGTACTGTTTGGATGGTTTGCATATATGTTTCTTAGACTATTTAGAAGCAATATATACAAAGAATTCTACCGTCTACCTGTTCCATTCATTGTTCTACTTGTCGACAGTTACAAATAATTTCCGATAAAGGATTAACCATTGGGGCTCATTGTTCACTTAAACTTGAAGAACAAAAAATTGGCGAATTGTACTGTTTGGATGCTTTGCATATATGTTTCTTAGACTATATAGAAGCAATATATACAAAGATTTCAACCGGCTACCTGTTCCATTCATTGTTCTACTTGTCGCAAGTTACAAATAATTTCCTTTAAAGGATTAACAATGGGGCTCGTTGTTCACTTAAACTTGAAGAACAAAAAATTGGCGAATTGTACTGTTTGGATGCTTTGCGTACATGTTTCTTAGACTATATGGAAGCAATATATACAAAGATTTCAACCGTCTACGTGTTCCAATCATTGTTCTACTTGTCGAAATTTAGAAATAATTTCCTTTAAAGGATTAACAATGGGGCTCGTTGTTCACTTAAACTTGAAGAACAAAAAATTGGCGAATTGTACTGGTTGGATGCTTTGCATATGTGTTTCTTAGACTATATAGAAGCAATATATACAAAGATTTCAACCGTCTACCTGTTCCATTCATTGTTCTACTTGTCGAAAGTTACAAATAATTTCCGATAAAGGATTAACAATGGGGCTCATTGTTCACTTAAACTTGAAGGACAAAAAATTGGCGAATTGTACTGTTTGGATGCTTTGCATATATGTTTCTTAGATTATATAGAAGCAATATATACAAAGATTTCAACCGTCTACCTGTTCCATTCATTGTTCTACTTGTCGCAAGTTACAAATAATTTCCGTTAAAGTATTAACAATGGGGCTCGTAGTTCACTTAAACTTGAAGATCAAATAATTGGCGAATTGTACTGTTTGGATGCTTTGCATATATGTTTCTTAGACTATATGGAAGCAATATATACAAAGATTTCAACCGTCTACGTGTTCCAATCATTGTTCTACTTGTAGAAAGTTACAAATAATTTCCATTTAATGATTATCAATGGGGCTCGCTGTTCACTTAAACTTGAAGATCAAAAAATTGGCGATTGTTACTGTTTAGATGCTTTGCATATATGTTTCTTAGACTATATGGAAGCAATATATACAATGATTTCAACCGTCTACCTATTCCATTAAATGTTCTACTTGTCGCAAGTTACAAATAATTTCCGTTAAAGGATTAACAATGGGGCTCGTAGTTCACTTAAACTTGAAGAACAAAAAATTGGCGAATGGTACTGTTTGGATGCTTTGCATATATATTTCTTAGATTATATAGAAGCAATATATACAAAGATTTCAACCGTCTACCTGTTCCATTCATTGTTCTACTTGTCGAAATTTACAAATAATTTCCTTTAAAGGATTAACAATGGGGCTCGTAGTTCACTTAAACTTGAAGAACAAAAAATTGGCGAATGGTACTGTTTGGATGCTTTGCATATATGTTTCATAGATTATATAGAAGCAATATATACAAAGATTTCAACTGTCTACCTGTTCCATTCATTGTTCTACTTGTCGAAAGTTACAAATAATTTCCTTTAAAGGATTAACAATGGGGCTCGTTGTACACTTAAACTTGAAGAACAATAAATTGGCGAATTGTACTGTTTGGATGCTTTGCATATATGTTTCTTAGACTATATAGACGCAATATATACAAGGATTTCAACCGTCTACCTGTTCCATTCATTGTTCTACTTGTCGAAAGTTACAAATAATTACCGATAAAGGATTAACCATTGGGGCTCATCGTTCACTTAAACTTGAAGAACAAAAAATTGGCGAATTGTACTGTTTGGATGCTTTGCATATATGTTTCTTAGACTATATGGAAGCAATATATACAAAGATTTCAACCGTCTACGTGTTCCAATCATTGTTCTCCTTGCAGAAATTTACAAACAATTTCCTTTAAAGGATTAACAATGGGGCTCGTAGTTCACTTAAACTTGAAGAGGAAAAAATTTGCGAATTGTACTGTTTGGACGCTATGCATATATGTTTCTTAGACTATATAGAAGCAATATATACAATGATTTCAACAGTCTACCTGTTCCATTCATTGTTCTACTTGTCGAAAGTTACAAATAATTTCCTTTAAAGGATTAACAATGGGGCTCGCTGTTCACTTAAACTTGAAGATCAAAAAATTGGCGAATTGTACTGTTTGGATGCTTTGCATATATGTTTCTTAGACTATATAGAAGCAATATATACAATGATTTCAACAGTCTACCTGTTCCATTCATTGTTCTACTTGTCGAAATTTAGAAATAATTTCCTTTAAAGGATTAACAATGGGGCTCGTTGTTCACTTAAACTTGAAGAACAAAAAATTGGCGAATTGTACTGGTTGGATGCTTTGCATATGTGTTTCTTAGACTATATAGAAGCAATATATACAAAGATTTCAACCGTCTACCTGTTCCATTCATTGTTCTACTTGTCGAAAGTTACAAATAATTTCCGATAAAGGATTAACAATGGGGCTCATTGTTCACTTAAACTTGAAGGACAAAAAATTGGCGAATTGTACTGTTTGGATGCTTTGCATATATGTTTCTTAGATTATATAGAAGCAATATATACAAAGATTTCAACCGTCTACCTGTTCCATTCATTGTTCTACTTGTCGCAAGTTACAAATAATTTCCGTTAAAGTATTAACAATGGGGCTCGTAGTTCACTTAAACTTGAAGATCAAATAATTGGCGAATTGTACTGTTTGGATGCTTTGCATATATGTTTCTTAGACTATTTAGAAGCAATATGTAGAAAGATTTCTCCCGTCTAGCTGTACTATTCATTGTTCTACTTGTAGAAAGTTACAAATAATTTCCATTTCATGATAATCAATGGGGCTCGCTGTTCACTTAAACTTGAAGATCAAAAAATTGGCGATTGTTACTGTTTAGATGCTTTTTGATGGAATTTTGTTTAAAATGGTTTTATTAATTTAGATACAATTATATTAAGCTGCTTAGAAATATAAAGAAAAGAATAAGAAATAGTGAAAAATAACGTTTAATCTGCTCTCTGCGGCTTTGACTTTGGAACTGAACTTGAAACGGTTTTACAGCACGAAGTCGGCTCTGCTTTGGTGTCAAACAATGTTTTGAAATTCGCCGTTATCGTTTGCTCAGCGGCCGTTGAGCATTTCATCGTTGTACTCCAACACCCTTTCTCAACGATGAAGATACTGAAAAAAACAAAAAAACAGAAAAATTTAGCGATTGAATAGGCCACACTTTTCAGCCATGCGTTTTAACTTTATCCTTCCAAGTGGTTTTGTCAGCATGTATGCGAGCATTTCGTCTGTAGGACAGTATTTATAATTTATAATTCCCTGATTTTTTATATCCTTTATGAAATGGAACTTGGTGTCGATGTGCTTTGTCCTGTTGCTGAATCTATTATTCGAGGCAATCTTGAGGCAACTCTGATTGTCCTCAAAAATGACTGTTTCATTTTGGACCGTTTCACCGAAATCTTCCAGCAAGCGACGAATCCATAATCCTTCTTGTGTTGCTTCAGCAAGAGCTATATATTCTGCTTCCGTTGAAGAGAGTGCGACACACGTTTGTTTCCGGCAGTTCCAACTTATAGGTGCTCCCATTACTTGGAATAGGTACCCACTGTGCGACTTTCTGTCGGTCTTGTCCTGTGCCCAGTCAGCATCCGCGAAACCAATTAGCCCTTTTTCGCTGTTCCGTTTGCCAAGTCTTAATTCATATCCTATTGTTCCTTTTAAATAGCGAGCAATCCTTTTTACTTCAGTCCAGTCACCTGTTGTGGGTCGTTTATTGTACTGGCTCAAAATTCCAACGCTCGCTGCTATGTCGGGCCTTGTATTTACTGCCAAATATAACAGTGCACCGATCACTTGCTGATATTTTGAGTTTTCTGGCATTTCTGGTTCGCCGTTTCTGTGCTTTATATAACCTTCAATTAACGGTATACTAGAAGCCTTTGCGTCCTGGAGACAAAATCTATGTAAAATTTTTTCTATATATTTTTCTTGCTTAATGCAGAAAAATCCCTCTTCGTTTCTTCTAATCTCCATACCTAAATACTGTTTCAAGAGTCCGAGATCGCTGAGTTGGAAATGCCTTTTTAGAAAAACAGCCGCTTCATCGATCTTGTCCATTTCTTTAGCAGCGATTAAAATGTCACCGACATATACAATGAGATAAACTTGTTCCTCATTCTCTTCGCCCTTTATATATAAACATTGGTCCACTTGACTCTGTCTGAAACCATACTGCTTTAATAAATCGGTTAATTGGTCATTCCATACTTTTGCAGCTTGTTTTAAGCCATAGATGCCTCTTTTCAAACTACACACATAGTCTTCTTTACCGGGCACGATATATGTTTCTAGCTGTCTCATAAAAATGGTTTCTGTGAGTATTCCATTTAGAAAAGCCGTTTTCACATCAAAATGTTTTACCTGCATGCGTTTCTGTCCGGCTAGCGTCAAGAAAGTCCTGAATGTGGTTTGTCGCACTACAGGTGCAAAAACTTTATCGTAGTCTGTTCCAAATTTCTGTGAAAAACCTCGAGCGACAAGCCTGGCCTTAAACTTATTAACGTTTCCTTCATTTTTCTTTAATTTAAAAACCCACTCACAGGTAACAGCATCTCTATCTTTCGGTTTGGGTACAAGATCCCATGTACCATTTTCCCTTAAAGATTTCATCTCTTCGTCCATAGCCTTTTTCCACTCATCCTTATTGGGTCCTGATAATGCTTCCTTTGCACTTCTGGGTTCATTATTTTCATCCACAGCCATATGCAGAGATGCAGCGTATCTATCGGGTGGAACCCCTCTATTCGATCTCTCTGATCGCCTGTATTGTTCTGGCCTCATTTCTTCATGTCTAGAATCTTGCGCAAAGTCGCTATCCGCATGGTCCGTTTCATAGTTGGAACTGTCTTCAGTTATGGTTGATTCTCCCTCAGACCCATCGTCTTCGGCGGTGTCTTGATTTTCTGCATTTTGGTTTCTAGTAACTGGAATTACGATTCCATTAATTGGCTTGTTTTCATTAAATTTTTCGCAGAAAACTACATCGCGGCTAATCTTTATTTTATTTGTTTTAGTATCCAACAACCGAAAAGCCTTTGACTCCTCTGAATACCCAACAAAACTGAATTTTTCGGCTTTATCGTCTAATTTTTTTCTTTGTTCTTTATGAACGTAGACATACGCGTCGCATCCAAAAGTATGTAGATTTCTGACGTCTGGCTTTCTTGAGTGCCATAATTCGTAAGGGGTTTTTCGAATTGCTCTTGAAGGTAACCTGTTTTGTAAATAGTTTGCAGTATTAACTGCTTCCCCCCAATACCTTTTTTCCATATGTGCATCAAGTAACATACATCTTGCCATCTCGAGTAGGGATCTGTTCTTCCGCTCCGCAATTCCGTTCTGCTGTGGAGAGTAAGACGCTGTATACTGGACCTGAATCCCTTCCTGTTTCAGATAATTTTGCAAATTTTCATTTATATATTCCGTTCCTCGATCGGATCTTATCTTCTTTTGTTTCTTGGAATATTGTGTTTTCATCATCTCTACGAATTCTTTAATATGTGACGCTGCTTTGCTTTTGTGACTCATAAGATAAATCCTTGTGTATCGTGAAAAATCATCAATGATTGTTAAAATATATCTTTTATTACCTGGCGTGATTGTTTGCATTGGCCCACAAACATCCGTATGAATTAGATCGAGAATTGCATTGCTTCTGTTTTCTGATTCTTTTGGGAAAGGTACACGTGCCATCTTACCTATTACGCAGCATTCGCAAGTTACTCGTTGTCCAAAATCTTTTATTTTAATTCCTGTCGCTAAATTCTTTTCAATTAAATCTTTGACTGCGGTAGGGTCTCGATGTCCAAAACGTCTATGCCATGCATGCTGACAATTTTCAGTATGATTTAAATATATAGTATTACTTACTGTGCAGGCTTTTTCAATTGTGGTCAGTTCGAACAGTTCCGAGGATAATTTCGCTATTGCCTTTAATTCTCCGTTCTTTGAAATTGTGCAGTTGTCTTTTTCGAAAATTAGTTTATAGCCATCACTCACTAACCTCTTTACCGACAGTAAATTCGATCTGAACGTAGGAACGTAAAGTACATTGTTCAATTTAATTTGGGCGACCTCTCGCGGGCCTATCCCACAGTTTAGCACTCCTGAGCCAATCCCTTGCACCTCAGCCGTCTTCCCTTCGTCTGCGAGACCTACTTGGCCTTTTCTTTCGGGATTAAAATTGTCGAAAAAAATCCTCGACGTTGCCATGTGGCTTGTTGCACCCGAGTCGACAATCCATAAATTATGTTTCTTTTCTTTAATAACAAAACATGCTTCTTTCGAAGTTCCTTTTGTGGCTATCGCATGAAAACAGAAATCGTTAGAAGACGACGATTTGTCTTCTATAACTGCATTAGCCTTTTCTCTTTTCAACTTCCATGATTTGTACTTTGAACAGTCACTCTTGAAATGACCGGCTTCTTTGCAGAAGCAACATGTTTTTCCAGGCAGTGCGCCAGCTGTATGTTTGAGTTCCGTTTTCATAGCCGCTTCGCATTCTGAAATATGTTGCCTCGTATCTTTTGCCCCTTTACGCCTTTTGTATTCGTCTATTAATTTCCCTTTGACGAGATTTAACGTCAAATCGCTTTCGGGTCTACTTTCCAAAGCCGTTACAAGCGTTTCGTACGATTGTGGAAGACTTCCGAGCAACATTGCTGCTTTGAGATTATCTGGCAATTCTTGTCCGAGAGCTGTGAGTTCTTCGAAATAATTTGCAATTTTTGTGATGTGTTCTTCCATATCACCATCTTCTTTTAGCACTGTTCTACATAACCGTTTTAATAAAAGTACCTTACTGGTTAAAGTTGCCTTTTGGTGATATCCTTTCAAACAATCCCATGCTTCACGTGCAGATTTAGCGTTTCTTATGTGCTGTAATTGATTATCTTCTACCAATAATCCAATGGTAGCACGTGCCTCGCTATCCATCTGCGTCCATGATGAATTCATTGGATCAGGTTTTCTGTCGTTTATTACAATCCACAATTTTTCTTTAATTAGGAGCATTTCCAATTTGTAACTCCACACTGAATAATTTTCATTGTTCAATTTTTGAATAACAAAATGCGTACTTCCACCGTTTGCCATTTCGATTTAATTGTATATTTAAAAAAATTTATTTAAAGTCCTTTGTTTTATATTCACTTTATTGTTTTATTGTGATCTGGGCCCATAACCTGATGGAATTTTGTTTAAAATGGTTTTATTAATTTAGATACAATTATATTAAGCTGCTTAGAAATATAAAGAAAAGAATAAGAAATAGAGAAAAATAACGTTTAATCTGCTCTCTGCGGCTTTGACTTTGGAACTGAACTTGAAACGGTTTTACAGCACGAAGACGGCTCTGCTTTGGTGTCAAACAATGTTTTGAAAGTCGCCGTTATCGTTTGCTCAGCGGCCGTTGAGCATTTCATCGTTGTACTCCAACACTTTTCATATAGGTTTCTTAGACTATATAGAAGCAACATATACAAAGATTTCAACCGTCTACCTGTTCTATTCATTGTTCTACTTGTAGAAAGTTACAAATAATCTCCGTTTCATGATTATCAATGGGGCTCGTTGTTCACTTAAACTTGAAGAACAAAAAATTGGCGACTGGTACTGTTTGGATGCTTTGCATATATGTTTCTTAGACTATATAGAAGCAATATATACAAAGATTTCAACAGTCTACAAGTTCCATTCATTGTTCTACTTGTCGAAAGTTACAAATAATTTCCTTTAAAGGATTAACAATGGGGCTTGTAGTTCACTTAAACTTGAAGAACAAAAAAATTGCGAATGGTACTGTTTGGATGCTTTGCGTACATGTTTCTTAGACTATATGGAAGCAATATATACAAAGATTTCAACCGTCTACCTGTTCTATTCATTATTCTACTTGTAGAAAGTTACAAATAATCTCCGTTTCATGATTATCAATGGGGCTCGCTGTTCACTTAAACTTGAAGATCAAAAAATTGGCGATTGTTACTGTTTAGATGCTTTGCATATAGGTTTCTTAGACTATATAGAAGCATCATATACAAAGATTTCAACCGTCTACCTGTTCTATTCATTGTTCTACTTGTAGAAAGTTACAAATAATTACCGTTTCATGATTATCAATGGGGCTCGCTGTTCACTTAAACTTGAAGATCTGAAAATTGGCGATTGTTACTGTTTAGATGCTTTTCATATAGGTTTCTTAGACTATATAGAAGCCACATATACAAAGATTTCAACCGTCTACCTGTTCTATTCATTGTTCTACTTGTAGAAAGTTACAAATAATTTCCGTTTCATGATTATCAATGGGGCTCGTTGTTCAGTTAAACTTGAAGAACAAAAAATTGGCGAATGGTACTGTTTGGATGCTTTGCACATATGTTTCTTAGACTATATAGAAGCAATATATACAATGATTTCAACCGTCTACCAGTTCCATTCATTGTTCTACTTGTCGAAAGTTACAAATAATTTCCGATAAAGGATTAACAATGGGGCTCATTGTTCACTTAAATATGAAGAACAAAAAATTGGCGAATGGTACTGTTTGGATGCTTTGCATATATGTTTCTTAGACTATATGGAAGCAATATATACAAAGATTTCAACCGTCTACGTGTTCCAATCATTGTTCTACTTGTCGAAAATTACAAATAATTTCCGATAAAGGATTAACCATTGGGGCTCATTGTTCACTTAAACTTGAAGAACAAAAAATTGGCGAATGGTACTGTTTGGATGCTTTGCGTACATGTTTCTTAGACTATATGGAAGCAATATATACAAATATTTCAACCGTCTACGTGTTCCAATCATTGTTCTACTAGTCGAAATTTACAAATAATTTCCTTTAAAGGATTAACAATGGGTCTCGTTGTTCTCTTAAACTTGAAGAACAAAAAATTGGCGAATGGTACTCTTTGGATGCTTTGCATATATGTGTCTTAGACTATATAGAAGCAATATACACAGTGATTTCAACCGTCTACCTGTTCCATTCATTGTTCTACTTGTCGCAAGTTACAAATAATTTCCGTTAAAGTATTAACAAAGGGGCTCGTAGTACACTTAAACTTGAAGATCAAATAATTGGCGAATTGTACTGTTTGGATGATATGCAGATATGTTTCTTAGACTACATAGAAGCAATATATACAATGATTTCAACCGTCTACGTGTTCCAATCATTGTTCTACTTGTGGAAATTTACAAATAATTTCCTTTAAAGGATTAACAATGGGGCTCGTTGTTCACTTAAACTTGAAGAACAATAAATTGGCGAGTTGTACTGTTTGGATGCTTTGCATATATGTTTCTTAGACTATATAGAAGCAATATATATAATGATTTAACCGTCTACCTGTTCCATTCATTGTTCTACATGTCGAAAGTTACAAATAATTTCCGTTTCATGATTATCAATGGGGCTCGTTGTTCACTTAAACTTGAAGAACAAAAAATTGGCCAATGGTACTGTTTGGATGCTTTGCACATATGTTTCTTAGACTATATAGAAGCAATATATACATTGATTTCAACCGTCTACGTGTTCCAATCATTGTTCTACTTGTGGAAATTTACAAATAATTTCCTTTAAAGGATTAACAATGGGGCTCGTTGTTCACTTAAACTTGAAGAACAATAAATTGGCGAGTTGTACTGTTTGGATGCTTTGCATATATGTTTCTTAGACTATATAGAAGCAATATATATAATGATTTAACCGTCTACCTGTTCCATTCATTGTTCTACTTGTCGAAATTTACAAATAATTTCCTTTAAAGGATTAACAATGGGGCTCGTAGTTCACTTAAACTTGAAGAACAAAAAATTGGCGAATGGTACTGTTTGGATGCTTTGCGTACATGTTTCTTAGACTATATGGAAGCAATATATACAAAGATTTCATCCGTCTACGTGTTCCAAGCATTGTTCTACTTGTAGAAAGTTAGAATTAATTTCCGTTAAAGGATTAACAATGGGGCTCGTAGTTCACTTAAACTTGAAGAACAAAAGATTGGCGATTGTTACTGTTTAGATGCTTTGCATATATGTTTCTTAGATTATATAGAAGCAATATATACAAAGATTTCAACCGTCTACCTGTTCCATTCATTGTTCTACTTGCCGAAATTTACAAATAATTTCCTTTAAAGGATTAACAATGGGGCTCGTTGTTCACTTAAACTTGAAGAACAATAAATTGGCGAATTGTACTGTTTAGATGCTTTGCATATATGTTTCTTAGATTATATAGACGCAATATATACAAAGATTTCAACCGTCTACCTGTTCCATTCATTGTTCTACTTGTCGAAAATTACAAGTAATTTCCGATAAAGGATTAACCATTGGGGCTCATTGTTCACTTAAACTTGAAGAACAAAAAATTGGCGAATGGTACTGTTTGGATGCTTTGCGTACATGTTTCTTAGACTATATGGAAGCAATATATACAAAGATTTCATCCGTCTACGGGTTCCAATCATTGTTCTACTTGTCGAAAATTACAAATAATTTCCGATAAAGGATTAACCATTGGGGCTCATTGTTCACTTAAACTTGAAGAACAAAAAATTGGCGAATGGTACTGTTTGGATGCTTTGCGTACATGTTTCTTAGACTATATGGAAGCAATATATACAAATATTTCAACCGTCTACGTGTTCCAATCATTGTTCTACTTGTCGAAATTTACAAATAATTTCCTTTAAAGGATTAACAATGGGTCTCGTTGTTCTCTTAAACTTGAAGAACAAAAAATTGGCGAATGGTACTCTTTGGATGCTTTGCATATATGTGTCTTAGACTATATAGAAGCAATATACACAGTGATTTCAACCGTCTACCTGTTCCATTCATTGTTCTACTTGTCGCAAGTTACAAATAATTTCCGTTAAAGTATTAACAAAGGGGCTCGTAGTACACTTAAACTTGAAGATCAAATAATTGGCGAATTGTACTGTTTGGATGATATGCAGATATGTTTCTTAGACTATATAGAAGCAATACATACAATGATTTCAACCGTCTACCTGTTCCCTTCATTGTTCTACTTGTCGAAAGTTACAAATAATTTCCGATAAAGGATTAACCATTGGAGCTCATTGTTCACTTAAACTTGAAGAACAAAAAATTGGCGAATGGTACTGTTTGGATGCTTTGCATATATGTTTCTTAGACTATATGGAAGCAATATATACAAAGATTTCAACCGTCTACGTGTTCCAATCATTGTTCTACTTGTGGAAATTTACAAATAATTTCCTTTAAAGGATTAACAATGGGGCTCGTTGTTCACTTAAACTTGAAGAACAATAAATTGGCGAGTTGTACTGTTTGGATGCTTTGCATATATGTTTCTTAGACTATATAGAAGCAATATATACATTGATTTCAACCGTCTACCTCTTCCACTCATTGTTCTACTTGTCGCAAGTTACAAATAATTTCCGTTAAAGTATTAACAATGGGGCTCGTAGTTCACTTAAACTTGAAGAACAAAAAATTGGCGAATTGTTCTGTTTGGATGCTTTGCATATATGTTTCGTGGGCTATATAGAAGCAATATATACAATGATTTCAACCGTCTACATGATCCATTCATTGTTCTACTTGTCGAAATTTACAAATAATTTCCTTTAAAGTATTAACAATGGGGCTCGTAGTTCACTTAAACTTGAAGAACAAAAAATTGGCGAATTGTACTGTTTGGATGCTTTGCATATATGTTTCTTAGACTATTCAGAAGCAATATATAGAAAGATTACACCTGTCTACCTGTACTATTCATTGTTCTACTTGTAGAAAGTTACAAATAATTTCCATTTCATGATTATCAATGGGGCTCGCTGTTCACTTAAACTTGAAGATCAAAAAATTGGCGATTGTTACTGTTTAGATGCTTTGCATATAGGTTTCTTAGACTATATAGAAGCAACATATACAAAGATTTCAACCGTCTACCTGTTCCATTCATTGTTCTACTTGTCGAAAATTACAAATAACTTCCGATAAAGGATTACCCATTGGGGCTCATTGTTCACTTAAACCTGAGGAACAAAAAATTGGCGAATGGTACTGTTTGGATGCTTTGCGTACATGTTTCTTAGACTATATGGAAGCAATATATACAAAGATTTCAACCGTCTACGTGTTCCAATCATTGTTCTACTTGTCGAAATTTACAAATAATTTCCTTTAAAGGATTAACAATGGGGCTCGTTGTTCACTTAAACTTGAAGAACAAAAAAATTGCGAATGGTACTGTTTGGATGCTTTGCATATATGTTTCTTAGACTATATAGAAGAAATATATACATTGATTTCAACAGGCTACCTGTTCCATTCATTGTTCTACTTGTCGCAAATTACAAATAATTTCCGTTAAAGTATTAAGAATGGGGCTCGTAGTTCACTTAAACTTGAAGATCAAATAATTGGCGTATTGTACTGTTTGGACGCTTTGCATATATGTTTCTTAGACTATATAGAAGCAATATATACAATGATTTCAACAGTCTACCTGTTCCATTCATTGTTCTACTTGTCGAAATTTACAAATAATATCCTTTAAAGGATTAACGATGGGGCTCGTAGTTCACTTAAACTTGAAGAACAAAAAATTGGCGAATGGTACTGTTTGGATGCTTTGCATATATGTTTCTTAGATTATATAGACGCAATATATACAAGGATTTCTACCGTCTACCTGTTCCATTCATTGTTCTACTTGTCGAAAGTTACAAATAATTACCGATAAAGGATTAACCATTGGGGCTCATTGTTCACTTAAACTTGAAGAACAAAAAATTGGCGAATTGTACTGTTTGGATGCTTCTGCATATATGTTTCTTAGACTATATAGAAGCAATATATACAAAGATTTCAACCGGCTACCTGTTCCATTCATTGTTCTACTTGTCGCAAGTTACAAATAATTTCCGATAAAGGATTAACCATTGGGGCTCATTGTTCACTTAAACTTGAAGAACAAAAAATTGGCGAATGGTACTGTTTGGATTCTTTGCATATATGTTTCTTAGACTATATAGAAGCAATATATACAAAGATTTCAAACATCTACCTGTTCCATTCATTGTTCTACTTGTCGAAAATTACAAATAATTTCCGATAAAGGATTAACCATTGGGGCTCATTGTTCACTTAAACTTGAAGAACAAAAAATTGGCGAATGGTACTGTTTGGACGCTTTGCATATATGTTTCTTAGACTATATAGAAGCAATATATACAATGATTTCAACAGTCTACCTGTTCCATTCATTGTTCTACTTGTCGAAATTTACAAATAATTTCCTTTAAAGGATTAACGATGGGGCTCGTAGTTCACTTAAACTTGAAGAACAAAAAATTGGCGAATGGTACTGTTTGGATGCTTTGCATATATGTTTCTTAGATTATATAGACGCAATATATACAAGGATTTCTACCGTCTACCTGTTCCATTCATTGTTCTACTTGTCGAAAGTTACAAATAATTACCGATAAAGGATTAACCATTGGGGCTCATTGTTCACTTAAACTTGAAGAACAAAAAATTGGCGAATTGTACTGTTTGGATGCTTCTGCATATATGTTTCTTAGACTATATAGAAGCAATATATACAAAGATTTCAACCGGCTACCTGTTCCATTCATTGTTCTACTTGTCGCAAGTTACAAATAATTTCCGATAAAGGATTAACCATTGGGGCTCATTGTTCACTTAAACTTGAAGAACAAAAAATTGGCGAATGGTACTGTTTGGATTCTTTGCATATATGTTTCTTAGACTATATAGAAGCAATATATACAAAGATTTCAAACATCTACCTGTTCCATTCATTGTTCTACTTGTCGAAATTTACAAATAATTTCCTTTAAAGGGTTATCAATGGGGCTCGCTGTTCACTTAAACTTGAAGGTCAAAAAATTGGCGAATGTTACTGTTTAGATGCTTTGCATATATGTTTCTTAGACTATTTAGAAGCAATATATAGAAAGATTTCACCCGTCTACCTGTACTATTCATTGTTCTACTTGTAGAAAGCTACATATAATTTCCATTTCATGATTATCAATGGGGCTCGCTGTTCACTTAAACTTGAAGATCAAAAAATTCGCGATTGTTACTGTTTAGATGCTTTGCATATAGGTTTCGTAGACTATATAGAAGCAACATATACAAAGATTTCACCCGTCTACCTGTTCTATTCATTGTTCTTCTTGTCGAAAGTTACAAATAATTTCCGTTTCACGATTATCAATGGGCCTCGTTGTTCACTTAAACTTGAAGAGCAAAAAATTGGCGAATTGTACTGTTTGGACGCTTTACATATATGTTTCTTGGACTATATAGAAGCAATATATACAATGATTTCAACAGTCTACCTGTTCCATTCATTGTTCTACTTGTCGAAATTTACAAACAATTTCCGATAAAGGATTAACAATGGGGCTCATTGTTCGCTTAAACTTGAAGAACAAAAAATTGGCGAATGGTACTGTTTGGATGCTTTGCATATATGTTTCTTAGACTATATAGAAGCAATATATAAAAAGATTTCAACCGTCTACCAGTTCCATTCATTGTTCTACTTGTCGAAATTTACAAATAATTTCCTTTAAATGATTAACAATGGGGCTCATTGTACACTTAAACTTGAAGAACAAAAAATTGGCGAATGGTACTGTTTGGATGCTTTGCATATATGTTTCTTAGACTATATAGAAGCAATATATACATTGATTTCAACCGTCTACCTGTTCCACTCATTGTTCTACTTGTCGCAAGTTACAAATAATTTCCGTTAAAGTATTAACAATGGGGCTCGTAGTTCACTTAAACTTGAAGAACAAAAAATTGGCGAATGGTACTGTTTGGATGTTTGCATATATGTTTCTTAGACTATATAGAAGAAATATATACAATGATTTCAACCGTCTACCTGTTCCATTCATTGTTCTACTTGTCGAAAGTTACAAATAATTTCCATTTCATGATTATCAATGGGGCTCGCTGTTCACTTAAACTTGAAGATCAAAAAATTGGCGAATTGTACTGTTTGGATGCTTTGCATATATGTTTCTTAGACTATATAGAAGCAATATATACAAAGATTTCAACCGTCTACGTGTTCCAATCATTGTTCTACTTGTCGAAATTTACAAATAATTTCCTTTAAAGGATTAACAATGGGGCTCGTTGTTCACTTAAACTTGAAGAACAAAAAATTGGCGAATTGTACTGTTTGGATGCTTTGCATATATGTTTCTTAGACTATATAGAAGCAATATATACAAAGATTTCAACCGTCTACCTGTTCCATCCACTGTTCTACTTGTCGAAAGTTACAAATAATTTCCGTTAAGGGATTAACAATGGGGATCGTAGTTTACTTAAACTTGAAGAACAAAAAATTGGCGAATTGTACTGTTTGGATGCTTTGCATATATGTTTCTTAGATTATATAGACGCAATATATACAAAGATTTCAACCGTTTACCTGTTCCATTCATTGTTCTACTTGTCGAAAGTTACAAATAAGTACCGATAAAGGATTAACCATTGGGGCTCATTGTTCACTTAAACTTGAAGAACAAAAAATTGGCGAATTGTACTGTTTGGATGCTTTGCATATATGTTTCTTAGACTATATAGAAGCAATATATACAATGATTTCAACAGTCTACCTGTTCCACTCATTGTTCTACTTGTCGAAATTTACAAATAATTTCCTTTAAAGGATTAACGATGGGGCTCGTAGTTCACTTAAACTTGAAGAACAAAAAATTGGCGAATGGTACTGTTTGGATGCTTTGCATATATGTTTCTTAGATTATATAGACGCAATATATACAAGGATTTCTACCGTCTACCTGTTCCATTCATTGTTCTACTTGTCGAAAGTTACAA
Source organism: Cerceris ruficornis (assembly GCA_963989415.1). Classification (NCBI taxonomy): domain Eukaryota; kingdom Metazoa; phylum Arthropoda; class Insecta; order Hymenoptera; family Crabronidae; genus Cerceris; species Cerceris ruficornis. The sequence continues at coordinate 239,972 of CAXDIW010000442.1, forward strand.
ATAATTACCGATAAAGGATTAACCATTGGGGCTCATTGTTCACTTAAACTTGAAGAACAAAAAATTGGCGATTTGTACTGTTTGGATGCTGCTGCATATATGTTTCTTAGACTATTTAGAAGCAATATATACAAAGATTTCAACCGGCTACCTGTTCCATTCATGGTTCTACTTGTCGCAAGTTACAAATAATTTCCGTTAAAGTACTAACAATGGGGCTCGTAGTTCACTTAAACTTGAAGATCAAATAATTGGCGAATTGTACTGTTTGGACGCTTTGCATATATGTTTCTTAGACTATATAGAAGCAATATATACAATGATTTCAACCGTCTACCTGTACCAATCATTGTTCTACTTGTCGAAAGTTACAAATAATTTCCGATAAAGGATTAACCATTGGGGCTCATTGTTCACTTAAACTTGAAGAACAAAAAATTGGCGAATGGTACTGTTTGGATGCTTTGCATATATGTTTCTTAGACTATATAGAAGCAATATATACAAAGATTTCAAACATCTACCTGTTCCATTCATTGTTCTACTTGTCGAAATTTACAAATAATTTCCTTTAAAGGATTCACAATGGGGCTCGTAGTTCACTTAAACTTGAAGATCAAAAAATTGGCGATTGTTACTGTTTAGATGCTTTGCATATAGGTTTCGTAGACTATATAGAAGCAACATATACAAAGATTTCAACCGCCTACCTGTTCTATTCATTGTTCTACTTGTAGAAAGTTACAAATAATTTCCGTTTCATGATTATCAATTGGGCTCGTTGTTCACTTAAACTTGAAGAACAAAAAATTGGCGAATGGTACTGTGTGCATGCTTTGCATATCTGTTTCTTAGATTATATAGAAGCAATATACACAAAGATTTCATCCGTCTACCTGTTCCATTCATTGTTCTACTTGTCGTAAATTACAAATAATTTCCGATAAAGGATTAACAATGGGGCTCGTTGTTCACTTAAACTTGAAGAACAAAAAAAGTGGCGAATGGTACTGTTTGGATGCTTTGCATATATGTTTCTTAGACTATATAGAAGCAATATATACATTGATTTCAACCGGCTACCTGTTCCATTCATTGTTCTACTTGTCGCAAGTTACGAATAATTTCCGTTAAAGTATTAACAATGGGGCTCGTAGTTCACTTAAACTTGAAGATCAAATAATTGGCGAATTGTACTGTTTGGACGCTTTGCATATATGTTTCTTAGACTATATAGAAGCAATATATACAATGATTTCAACAGTCTACCTGTTCCATTCATTGTTCTACTTGTCGAAATTTACAAATAATTTCCTTTAAAGGATTAACAATGGGGCTCGTTGTTCACTTCACCTTGAAGAACAAAAAAGTGGCGAATGGTACTGTTTGGATGCTTTGCATATATGTTTCTTAGACTATATAGAAGAAATATATACATTGATTTCAACAGGCTACCTGTTCCATTCATTGTTCTACTTGTCGCAAATTACAAATAATTTCCGTTAAAGTATTAAGAATGGGGCTCGTAGTTCACTTAAACTTGAAGATCAAATAATTGGCGAATTGTACTGTTTGGACGCTTTGCATATATGTTTCTTAGACTATATAGAAGCAATATATACAATGATTTCAACAGTCTACCTGTTCCACTCATTGTTCTACTTGTCGAAATTTACAAATAATTTCCTTTAAAGGATTAACGATGGGGCTCGTAGTTCACTTAAACTTGAAGAACAAAAAATTGGCGAATGGTACTGTTTGGATGCTTTGCATATATGTTTCTTAGATTATATAGACGCAACATATACAAAGATTTCAACCGTCTACCTGTTCCATTCATTGTTCTACTTGTCGAAAATTACAAATAATTTCCGATAAAGGATTACCCATTGGGGCTCATTGTTCACTTAAACCTGAAGAACAAAAAATTGGCGAATGGTACTGTTTGGATGCTTTGCGTACATGTTTCTTAGACTATATGGAAGCAATATATACAAAGATTTCAACCGTCTACGTGTTCCAATCATTGTTCTACTTGTCGAAATTTACAAATAATTTCCTTTAAAGGATTAACAATGGGGCTCGTTGTTCACTTAAACTTGCAGAACAAAAAAATTGCGAATGGTACTGTTTGGATGCTTTGCATATATGTTTCTTAGACTATATAGAAGAAATATATACATTGATTTCAACAGGCTACCTGTTCCATTCATTGTTCTACTTGTCGCAAATTACAAATAATTTCCGTTAAAGTATTAAGAATGGGGCTCGTAGTTGACTTAAACTTGAAGATCAAATAATTGGCGAATTGTACTGTTTGGACGCTTTGCATATATGTTTCTTAGACTATATAGAAGCAATATATACAATGATTTCAACAGTCTACCTGTTCCACTCATTGTTCTACTTGTCGAAATTTACAAATAATTTCCTTTAAAGGATTAACGATGGGGCTCGTAGTTCACTTAAACTTGAAGAACAAAAAATTGGCGAATGGTACTGTTTGGATGCTTTGCATATATGTTTCTTAGATTATATAGACGCAATATATACAAGGATTTCTACCGTCTACCTGTTCCATTCATTGTTCTACTTGTCGAAAGTTACAAATAATTACCGATAAAGGATTAACCATTGGGGCTCATTGTTCACTTAAACTTGAAGAACAAAAAATTGGCGATTTGTACTGTTTGGATGCTGCTGCATATATGTTTCTTAGACTATTTAGAAGCAATATATACAAAGATTTCAACCGGCTACCTGTTCCATTCATGGTTCTACTTGTCGCAAGTTACAAATAATTTCCGTTAAAGTACTAACAATGGGGCTCGTAGTTCACTTAAACTTGAAGATCAAATAATTGGCGAATTGTACTGTTTGGACGCTTTGCATATATGTTTCTTAGACTATATAGAAGCAATATATACAATGATTTCAACCGTCTACCTGTACCAATCATTGTTCTACTTGTCGAAAGTTACAAATAATTTCCGATAAAGGATTAACCATTGGGGCTCATTGTTCACTTAAACTTGAAGAACAAAAAATTGGCGAATGGTACTGTTTGGATGCTTTGCATATATGTTTCTTAGACTATATAGAAGCAATATATACAAAGATTTCAAACATCTACCTGTTCCATTCATTGTTCTACTTGTCGAAATTTACAAATAATTTCCTTTAAAGGATTCACAATGGGGCTCGTAGTTCACTTAAACTTGAAGATCAAAAAATTGGCGATTGTTACTGTTTAGATGCTTTGCATATAGGTTTCGTAGACTATATAGAAGCAACATATACAAAGATTTCAACCGTCTACCTGTTCTATTCATTGTTCTACTTGTAGAAAGTTACAAATAATTTCCGTTTCATGATTATCAATTGGGCTCGTTGTTCACTTAAACTTGAAGAACAAAAAATTGGCGAATGGTACTGTGTGCATGCTTTGCATATATGTTTCTTAGATTATATAGAAGCAATATACACAAAGATTTCATCCGTCTACCTGTTCCATTCATTGTTCTACTTGTCGTAAATTACAAATAATTTCCGATAAAGGATTAACAATGGGGCTCGTTGTTCACTTAAACTTGAAGAACAAAAAAAGTGGCGAATGGTACTGTTTGGATGCTTTGCATATATGTTTCTTAGACTATATAGAAGCAATATATACATTGATTTCAACCGGCTACCTGTTCCATTCATTGTTCTACTTGTCGCAAGTTACGAATAATTTCCGTTAAAGTATTAACAATGGGGCTCGTAGTTCACTTAAACTTGAAGATCAAATAATTGGCGAATTGTACTGTTTGGACGCTTTGCATATATGTTTCTTAGACTATATAGAAGCAATATATACAATGATTTCAACAGTCTACCTGTTCCATTCATTGTTCTACTTGTCGAAATTTACAAATAATTTCCTTTAAAGGATTAACAATGGGGCTCGTTGTTCACTTCACCTTGAAGAACAAAAAAGTGGCGAATGGTACTGTTTGGATGCTTTGCATATATGTTTCTTAGACTATTTAGAAGCAATATATAGAAAGATTTCACCCGTCTACCTGTACTGTTCATTATTCTACTTGTAGAAAGTTACAAATAATTTCCATTTCATGATTATCAATGGGGCTCGCTGTTCACTTAAACTTGAAGATCAAAAAATTGGCGAATGGTACTGTTTGCATGCTTTGCATATATGTTTCTTAGACTATATAGAAGCAATATATACAATGATTTCAACAGTCTACCTGTTCCATTCATTGTTCTACTTGTCGAAATTTACAAATAATTTCCTTTAAAGGATTAACAATGGGGCTCGTTGTTCACTTCACCTTGAAGAACAAAAAAGTGGCGAATGGTACTGTTTGGATGCTTTGCATATATGTTTCTTAGACTATATAGAAGCAACATATACAAAGATTTCAACCGTCTACCTGTTCTATTCATTGTTCTACTTGTAGAAAGTTACAAATAATTTCCGTTTCATGATTATCAATTGGGCTCGTTGTTCACTTAAACTTGAAGAACAAAAAATTGGCGAATGGTACTGTTTGCATTCTTTGCATATATGTTTCTTAGATTATATAGAAGCAACTTATACAAAGATTTCAACCGTCTACCTGTTCTATTCATTGTTCTACTTGTAGAAAGTTTCAAATAATTTCCGTTTCATGATTATCAATGGGGCTCGCTGTTCACTTAAACTTGAAGAACAAAAAATTGGCGAATGGTACTGTTTGCATGCTTTGCATATATGTTTCTTAGATTATATAGAAGCAATATATAAAAAGATTTCAACCGTCTACCTGTTCCATTCATTGTTCTACTTGTCGAAAATTACAAATAATTTCCGATAAAGGATTAACAATGGGGCTCGTTGTTCACTTAAACTTGAAGAACAAAAAAATTGCGAATGGTACTGTTTGGATGCTTTGCATATATGTTTCTTAGACTATATAGAAGCAATATATACATTGATTTCAACCGGCAACCTGTTCCATTCATTATTCTACTTGTCGCAAGTTACAAATAATTTCCGTTAAAGTATTAAAAATGGGGCTCGCTGTTCACTTAAACTTGAAGAACAAAAAAATTGCGAATGGTACTGTTTGGATGCTTTGCATATATGTTTCTTAGACTATATGGAAGCAATATATACAAAGATTTCAACCGTCTGTGTGTTCCAATCATTGTTCTACGTGTAGAAAGTTACAATTAATTTCCGTTAAAGATTAACAATGGGGCTCGTAGTTCACTTAAACTTGAAGAACAAAAAATTGGCGAATTGTTCTGTTTGGATGCTTTGCATATATGTTTCGTGGGCTATATAGAAGCAATATATACAATGATTTCAACCGTCTACATGATCCATTCATTGTTCTACTTGTCGAAATTTACAAATAATTTCCTTTAAAGTATTAACAATGGGGCTCGTAGTTCACTTAAACTTGAAGAACAAAAAATTGGCGAATTGTACTGTTTGGATGCTTTGCATATATGTTTCTTAGACTATTCAGAAGCAATATATAGAAAGATTACACCTGTCTACCTGTACTATTCATTGTTCTACTTGTAGAAAGTTACAAATAATTTCCATTTCATGATTATCAATGGGGCTCGCTGTTCACTTAAACTTGAAGATCAAAAAATTGGCGATTGTTACTGTTTAGATGCTTTGCATATAGGTTTCTTAGACTATATAGAAGCAACATATACAAAGATTTCAACCGTCTACCTGTTCCATTCATTGTTCTACTTGTCGAAAATTACAAATAATTTCCGATAAAGGATTACCCATTGGGGCTCATTGTTCACTTAAACCTGAGGAACAAAAAATTGGCGAATGGTACTGTTTGGATGCTTTGCGTACATGTTTCTTAGACTATATGGAAGCAATATATACAAAGATTTCAACCGTCTACGTGTTCCAATCATTGTTCTACTTGTCGAAATTTACAAATAATTTCCTTTAAAGGATTAACAATGGGGCTCGTTGTTCACTTAAACTTGAAGAACAAAAAAATTGCGAATGGTACTGTTTGGATGCTTTGCATATATGTTTCTTAGACTATATAGAAGAAATATATACATTGATTTCAACAGGCTACCTGTTCCATTCATTGTTCTACTTGTCGCAAATTACAAATAATTTCCGTTAAAGTATTAAGAATGGGGCTCGTAGTTCACTTAAACTTGAAGATCAAATAATTGGCGAATTGTACTGTTTGGACGCTTTGCATATATGTTTCTTAGACTATATAGAAGCAATATATACAAAGATTTCAACAGTCTACCTGTTCCATTCATTGTTCCACTTGTCGAAATTTACAAATAATATCCTTTAAAGGATTAACGATGGGGCTCGTAGTTCACTTAAACTTGAAGAACAAAAAATTGGCGAATGGTACTGTTTGGATGCTTTGCATATATGTTTCTTAGATTATATAGACGCAATATATACAAGGATTTCTACCGTCTACCTGTTCCATTCATTGTTCTACTTGTCGAAAGTTACAAATAATTACCGATAAAGGATTAACCATTGGGGCTCATTGTTCACTTAAGCTTGAAGAACAAAAAATTGGCGAATTGTACTGTTTGGATGCTTCTGCATATATGTTTCTTAGACTATATAGAAGCAATATATACAAAGATTTCAACCGGCTACCTGTTCCATTCATTGTTCTACTTGTCGCAAGTTACAAATAATTTCCGATAAAGGATTAACCATTGGGGCTCATTGTTCACTTAAACTTGAAGAACAAAAAATTGGCGAATGGTACTGTTTGGATTCTTTGCATATATGTTTCTTAGACTATATAGAAGCAATATATACAAAGATTTCAAACATCTACCTGTTCCATTCATTGTTCTACTTGTCGAAAATTACAAATAATTTCCGATAAAGGATTAACCATTGGGGCTCATTGTTCACTTAAACTTGAAGAACAAAAAATTGGCGAATGGTACTGTTTGGACGCTTTGCATATATGTTTCTTAGACTATATAGAAGCAATATATACAATGATTTCAACAGTCTACCTGTTCCATTCATTGTTCTACTTGTCGAAATTTACAAATAATTTCCTTTAAAGGATTAACGATGGGGCTCGTAGTTCACTTAAACTTGAAGAACAAAAAATTGGCGAATGGTACTGTTTGGATGCTTTGCATATATGTTTCTTAGATTATATAGACGCAATATATACAAGGATTTCTACCGTCTACCTGTTCCATTCATTGTTCTACTTGTCGAAAGTTACAAATAATTACCGATAAAGGATTAACCATTGGCGCTCATTGTTCACTTAAACTTGAAGAACAAAAAATTGGCGAATTGTACTGTTTGGATGCTTCTGCATATATGTTTCTTAGACTATATAGAAGCAATATATACAAAGATTTCAACCGGCTACCTGTTCCATTCATTGTTCTACTTGTCGCAAGTTACAAATAATTTCCGATAAAGGATTAACCATTGGGGCTCATTGTTCACTTAAACTTGAAGAACAAAAAATTGGCGAATGGTACTGTTTGGATTCTTTGCATATATGTTTCTTAGACTATATAGAAGCAATATATACAAAGATTTCAAACATCTACCTGTTCCATTCATTGTTCTACTTGTCGAAATTTACAAATAATTTCCTTTAAAGGGTTATCAATGGGGCTCGCTGTTCACTTAAACTTGAAGGTCAAAAAATTGGCGAATGTTACTGTTTAGATGCTTTGCATATATGTTTCTTAGACTATTTAGAAGCAATATATAGAAAGATTTCACCCGTCTACCTGTACTATTCATTGTTCTACTTGTAGAAAGCTACATATAATTTCCATTTCATGATTATCAATGGGGCTCGCTGTTCACTTAAACTTGAAGATCAAAAAATTCGCGTTTGTTACTGTTTAGATGCTTTGCATATAGGTTTCGTAGACTATATAGAAGCAACATATACAAAGATTTCACCCGTCTACCTGTTCTATTCATTGTTCTTCTTGTCGAAAGTTACAAATAATTTCCGTTTCACGATTATCAATGGGCCTCGTTGTTCACTTAAACTTGAAGAGCAAAAAATTGGCGAATTGTACTGTTTGGACGCTTTACATATATGTTTCTTGGACTATATAGAAGCAATATATACAATGATTTCAACAGTCTACCTGTTCCATTCATTGTTCTACTTGTCGAAATTTACAAATAATTTCCTTTAAAGGATTAACAATGGGGCTCGTTGTTCACTTCACCTTGAAGAACAAAAAATTGGCGAATGGTACTGTTTGGATGCTTTGCATATATGTTTCTTAGACTATATAGAAGCAATATATACATTGATTTCAACCGTCTACCTGTTCCACTCATTGTTCTACTTGTCGCAAGTTACAAATAATTTCCGTTTCATGATATATAGAAGCAATATATACATTGATTTCAACCGTCTACCTGTTCCACTCATTGTTCTACTTGTCGCAAGTTACAAATAATTTCCGTTAAAGTATTAACAATGGGGCTCGTAGTTCACTTAAACTTGAAGAACAAAAAATTGGCGAATGGTACTGTTTGGATGCTTTGCATATATGTTTCTTAGACTATATAGAAGAAATATATACAATGATTTCAACCGTCTACCTGTTCCATTCATTGTTCTACTTGTCGAAAGTTACAAATAATTTCCGTTAAAGTAGTAACAATGGGGCTCGTAGTTCACTTAAACTTGAAGAACAAAAAATTGGCGAATGGTACTGTTTGGATGCTTTGCATATGTGTTTCTTAGACTATTTAGAAGCAATATAAAGAAAGATTTCACCCGTCTACCTGTACTATTCATTGTTCTACTTGTAGAAATTTACAAATAATTTCCATTTCATGATTATCAATGGGGCTCGCTGTTCACTTAAACTTGAAGATCAAAAAATTTGCGATTGTTACTGTTTAGATGCTTTGCATATAGGTTTCTTAGACTATATAGAAGCAACATATACAAAGATTTCAACCGTCTACCTGTTCCATTCATTGTTCTACTTGTCGAAAATTACAAATAATTTCCGATAAAGGATTACCCATTGGGGCTCATTGTTCACTTAAGCCTGAAGAACAAAAAATTGGCGAATGGTACTGTTTGGATGCTTTGCGTACATGTTTCTTAGACTATATGGAAGCAATATATACAAAGATTTCAACCGTCTACGTGTTCCAATCATTGTTCTACTTGTCGAAATTTACAAATAATTTCCTTTAAAGGATTAACAATGGGGCTCGTTGTTCACTTAAACTTGAAGAACAAAAAAATTGCGAATGGTACTGTTTGGATGCTATGCATATATGTTTCTTAGACTATATAGAAGAAATATATACATTGATTTCAACAGGCTACCTGTTCCATTCATTGTTCTACTTGTCGCAAATTACAAATAATTTCCGTTAAAGTATTAAGAATGGGGCTCGTAGTTCACTTAAACTTGAAGATCAAATAATTGGCGAATTGTACTGTTTGCACGCTTTTCATATATGTTTCTTAGACTATATAGAAGCAATATATACAATGATTTCAACAGTCTACCTGTTCCATTCATTGTTCTACTTGTCGAAATTTACAAATAATTTCCTTTAAAGGATTAACGATGGGGCTCGTAGTTCACTTAAACTTGAAGAACAAAAAATTGGCGAATGGTACTGTTTGGATGCTTTGCATATATGTTTCTTAGATTATATAGACGCAATATATACAAGGATTTCTACCGTCTACCTGATCCATTCATTGTTCTACTTGTCGAAAGTTACAAATAATTACCGATAAAGGATTAACCATAGGGGCTCATTGTTCACTTAAACTTGAAGAACAAAAAATTGGCGAATTGTACTGTTTGGATGCTTCTGCATATATGTTTCTTCGACTATATAGAAGCAATATATACAAAGATTTCAACCGGCTACCTGTTCCATTCATTGTTCTACTTGTCGCAAGTTACAAATAATTTCCGTTAAAGTACTAACAATGGGGCTCGTAGTTCACTTAAACTTGAATATCAAATAATTGGCGAATTGTACTGTTTGGACGCTTTGCATATATGTTTTTAGATTATATAGAAGCAATATATACATTGATTTCAACCGTCTACCTGTTCCACTCATTGTTCTACTTGTCGCAAGTTACAAATAATTTCCGTTAAAGTATTAACAATGGGGCTCGTAGTTCACTTAAACTTGAAGAACAAAAAATTGGCGAATGGTACTGTTTGGATGCTTTGCATATATGTTTCTTAGACTATATAGAAGAAATATATACAATGATTTCAACCGTCTACCTGTTCCATTCATTGTTCTACTTGTCGAAAGTTACAAATAATTTCCGTTAAAGTATTAACAATGGGGCTCGTAGTTTACTTAAACTTGAAGAACAAAAAATTGGCGAATGGTACTGTTTGGATGCTTTGCATATGTGTTTCTTAGACTATTTAGAAGCAATATATAGTAAGATTTCACCCGTCTACCTGTGCTATTCATTGTTCTACTTGTAGAAAGTTACAAATAATTTCCATTTCATGATTATCAATGGGGCTCGCTGTTCACTTAAACTTGAAGATCAAAAAATTTGCGATTGTTACTGTTTAGATGCTTTGCATATAGGTTTCTTAGACTATATAGAAGCAACATATACTAAGATTTCAACCGTCTACCTGTTCTATTCATTGTTCTACTTGTAGAAAGTTACAAATAATTTCCGTTTCATGATTATCAATGGGGCTCGTTGTTCACTTAAACTTGAAGAACAAAAAATTGGCGAATGGTACTGTTTGGATGCTTTGCATATATGTTTTTAGATTATATAGAAGCAATATATACAAAGATTTCAACCGTCTACCTGTTCCATTCATTGTTCTGCTTGTCGAAAATTACAAATAATTTTCTTTAAACGATTAACAATGGGGCTCGTAGTTCACTTAAACTTGAAGAACAAAAAATTGGCGAATGGTACTGTTTGGATGCTTTGCATATATGTTTCTTAGACTATATAGAAGGAATATATACAAAGAATTCAACCGTCTACCTGTTCCATTCATTGTTCTGCTTGTCGAAAATTACAAATAATTTCCGATAACGGATTGACCATAGGGGCTCATAGTTCACTTAAACATGAAAAAAAAAAAATTGGCGAATTGTACTGTTTGAATGCTTTGCATATATGTTTCTTAGACTATATAGAAGCAATATATACAAAGATTTCAACCGTCTACCTGTTCCATTCAATGTTCTACTTGTCGAAATTTACAAATAATTTCCTTTAAAGGATTAACAATGGGGCTGGGTGTTCACTTAAACTTGAAGAACAATAAATTGGCGAATTGTACTGTTTGGATGCTTTGCATATATGTTTCTTAGACTATATAGACGCAATATATACAAGGATTTCAACCGTTTACCTGTTCCATTCATTGTTCTGCTTGTCGAAAATTACAAATAATTTCCTTTAAAGGATTAACAATGGGGCTCGTAGTTCACTTAAACTTGAAGAACAAAAAATTGGCGAATGGTACTGTTTGGATGCTTTGCATATATGTTTCTTAGACTATATAGAAGCAATATATACAATGATTTCAACCGTCTACCTGTTCCATTCATTGTTCTACTTGTCGAAAGTTACAAATAATTTCCTTTAAATGTTTAACAATGGGGCTCATTGTTCACTTAAACTTGAAGAACAAAAAATTGGCGAATGGTACTGTTTGGATGCTTTGCATATATGTTTCTTAGACTATATAGAAGCAATATATACATTGATTTCAACCGTCTACCTCTTCCAATCATTGTTCTACTTGTCGCAAGTTACAAATAATTTCCGTTAAAGTATTAACAATGGGGCTCGTAGTTCACTTAAACTTGAAGAACAAAAAATTGGCGAATGGTACTGTTTGGATGCTTTGCATATATGTTTCTTAGACAATATAGAAGCAATATATACAATGATTTCAACCGTCTACCTGTTCCAATCATTGTTCTACTTGTCGAAATTTACAAATGATTTCCTTTAAATGATTAACAATGGGGCTCATTGTTCACTTAAACTTGAAGAACAAAAAATTGGCGAATGGTACTGTTTGGATGCTTTGCATATATGTTTCTTAGACTATATAGAAGCAATATATATATTGATTTCAACCGTCTACCTGTTCCACTCATTGTTCTACTTGTCGCAAGTTACAAATAATTTCCGTTAAAGCATTAACAATGGGGCTCGTAGTTCACTTAAACTTGAAGAACAAAATATTGGCGAATGGTACTGTTTGGATGCTTTGCATATATGTTTCTTAGACTATATAGAAGCAATATATACAATGATTTCAACCGTCTACCTGTTCCAATCATTGTTCTACTTGTCGCAAGTTACAAATAATTTCCGTTAAAGTATTAACAATGGGGCTCGTAGTTCACTTAAACTTGAAGAACAAAAAATTGGCGAATGGTACTGTTTGGATGCTTTGCATATATGTTTCTTAGACTATATAGAAAGAATATATACAAAGAATTCAACCGTCTACCTGTTCCATTCATTGTTCTGCTTGTCGAAAATTACAAATAATTTCCGATAACGGATTGACCATTGGGGCTCATAGTTCACTTAAACATGAAAAAAAAAAATTGGCGAATTGTACTGTTTGAATGCTTTGCATATATGTTTCTTAGACTATATAGAAGCAATATATACAAAGATTTCAACCGTCTACCTGTTCCATTCAATGTTCTACTTGTCGAAATTTACAAATAATTTCCTTTAAAGGATTAACAATGGGGCTGGGTGTTCACTTAAACTTGAAGAACAATAAATTGGCGAATTGTACTGTTTGGATGCTTTGCATATATGTTTCTTAGACTATATAGACGCAATATATACAAGGATTTCAACCGTTTACCTGTTCCATTCATTGTTCTGCTTGTCGAAAATTACAAATAATTTCCTTTAAAGGATTAACAATGGGGCTCGTAGTTCACTTAAACTTGAAGAACAAAAAATTGGCGAATGGTACTGTTTGGATGCTTTGCATATATGTTTCTTAGACTATATAGAAGCAATATATACAATGATTTCAACCGTCTACCTGTTCCATTCATTGTTCTACTTGTCGAAAGTTACAAATAATTTCCTTTAAATGTTTAACAATGGGGCTCATTGTTCACTTAAACTTGAAGAACAAAAAATTGGCGAATGGTACTGTTTGGATGCTTTGCATATATGTTTCTTAGACTATATAGAAGCAATATATACATTGATTTCAACCGTCTACCTGTTCCATTCATTGTTCTACTTGTCGAAAGTTACAAATAATTTCCTTTAAATGTTTAACAATGGGGCTCATTGTTCACTTAAACTTGAAGAACAAAAAATTGGCGAATGGTACTGTTTGGATGCTTTGCATATATGTTTCTTAGACTATATAGAAGAAATATATACAATGATTTCAACCGTCTACCTGTTCCATTCATTGTTCTACTTGTCGAAAGTTACAAATAATTTCCGTTAAAGTATTAACAATGGGGCTCGTAGTTTACTTAAACTTGAAGAACAAAAAATTGGCGAATGGTACTGTTTGGATGCTTTGCATATGTGTTTCTTAGACTATTTAGAAGCAATATATAGAAAGATTTCACCCGTCTACCTGTGCTATTCATTGTTCTACTTGTAGAAAGTTACAAATAATTTCCATTTCATGATTATCAATGGGGCTCGCTGTTCACTTAAACTTGAAGATCAAAAAATTTGCGATTGTTACTGTTTAGATGCTTTGCATATAGGTTTCTTAGACTATATAGAAGCAACATATACTAAGATTTCAACCGTCTACCTGTTCTATTCATTGTTCTACTTGTAGAAAGTTACAAATAATTTCCGTTAAAGTATTAACAATGGGGCTCGTAGTTTACTTAAACTTGAAGAACAAAAAATTGGCGAATGGTACTGTTTGGATGCTTTGCATATGTGTTTCTTAGACTATTTAGAAGCAATATATAGAAAGATTTCACCCGTCTACCTGTGCTATTCATTGTTCTACTTGTAGAAAGTTACAAATAATTTCCATTTCATGATTATCAATGGGGCTCGCTGTTCACTTAAACTTGAAGATCAAAAAATTTGCGATTGTTACTGTTTAGATGCTTTGCATATAGGTTTCTTAGACTATATAGAAGCAACATATACTAAGATTTCAACCGTCTACCTGTTCTATTCATTGTTCTACTTGTAGAAAGTTACAAATAATTTCCGTTTCATGATTATCAATGGGGCTCGTTGTTCACTTAAACTTGAAGAACAAAAAATTGGCGAATGGTACTGTTTGGATGCTTTGCATATATGTTTTTAGATTATATAGAAGCAATATATACAATGATTTCAACCGTCTACCTGTTCCAATCATTGTTCTACTTGTCGAAATTTACAAATGATTTCCTTTAAATGATTAACAATGGGGCTCATTGTTCACTTAAACTTGAAGAACAAAAAATTGGCGAATGGTACTGTTTGGATGCTTTGCATATATGTTTCTTAGACTATATAGAAGCAATATATATATTGATTTCAACCGTCTACCTGTTCCACTCATTGTTCTACTTGTCGCAAGTTACAAATAATTTCCGTTAAAGCATTAACAATGGGGCTCGTAGTTCACTTAAACTTGAAGAACAAAATATTGGCGAATGGTACTGTTTGGATGCTTTGCATATATGTTTCTTAGACTATATAGAAGCAATATATACAATGATTTCAACCGTCTACCTGTTCCAATCATTGTTCTACTTGTCGCAAGTTACAAATAATTTCCGTTAAAGTATTAACAATGGGGCTCGTAGTTCACTTAAACTTGAAGAACAAAAAATTGGCGAATGGTACTGTTTGGATGCTTTGCATATATGTTTCTTAGACTATATAGAAGGAATATATACAAAGAATTCAACCGTCTACCTGTTCCATTCATTGTTCTGCTTGTCGAAAATTACAAATAATTTCCGATAACGGATTGACCATTGGGGCTCATAGTTCACTTAAACATGAAAAAAAAAAATTGGCGAATTGTACTGTTTGAATGCTTTGCATATATGTTTCTTAGACTATATAGAAGCAATATATACAAAGATTTCAACCGTCTACCTGTTCCATTCAATGTTCTACTTGTCGAAATTTACAAA
Source organism: Cerceris ruficornis (assembly GCA_963989415.1). NCBI lineage: Eukaryota > Metazoa > Arthropoda > Insecta > Hymenoptera > Crabronidae > Cerceris > Cerceris ruficornis. The sequence continues at coordinate 255,150 of CAXDIW010000442.1, forward strand.
TAATTTCCTTTAAAGGATTAACAATGGGGCTGGGTGTTCACTTAAACTTGAAGAACAATAAATTGGCGAATTGTACTGTTTGGATGCTTTGCATATATGTTTCTTAGACTATATAGACGCAATATATACAAGGATTTCAACCGTTTACCTGTTCCATTCATTGTTCTGCTTGTCGAAAATTACAAATAATTTCCTTTAAAGGATTAACAATGGGGCTCGTAGTTCACTTAAACTTGAAGAACAAAAAATTGGCGAATGGTACTGTTTGGATGCTTTGCATATATGTTTCTTAGACTATATAGAAGCAATATATACAATGATTTCAACCGTCTACCTGTTCCATTCATTGTTCTACTTGTCGAAAGTTACAAATAATTTCCTTTAAATGTTTAACAATGGGGCTCATTGTTCACTTAAACTTGAAGAACAAAAAATTGGCGAATGGTACTGTTTGGATGCTTTGCATATATGTTTCTTAGACTATATAGAAGCAATATATACATTGATTTCAACCGTCTACCTCTTCCAATCATTGTTCTACTTGTCGCAAGTTACAAATAATTTCCGTTAAAGTATTAACAATGGGGCTCGTAGTTCACTTAAACTTGAAGAACAAAAAATTGGCGAATGGTACTGTTTGGATGCTTTGCATATATGTTTCTTAGACAATATAGAAGCAATATATACAATGATTTCAACCGTCTATCTGTTCCAATCATTGTTCTACTTGTCGAAATTTACAAATGATTTCCTTTAAATGATTAACAATGGGGCTCATTGTTCACTTAAACTTGAAGAACAAAAAATTGGCGAATGGTACTGTTTGGATGCTTTGCATATATGTTTCTAAGACTATATAGAAGCAATATATATATTGATTTCAACCGTCTACCTGTTCCACTCATTGTTCTACTTGTCGCAAGTTACAAATAATTTCCGTTAAAGCATTAACAATGGGGCTCGTAGTTCACTTAAACTTGAAGAACAAAATATTGGCGAATGGTACTGTTTGGATGCTTTGCATATATGTTTCTTAGACTATATAGAAGGAATATATACAAAGAATTCAACCGTCTACCTGTTCCATTCATTGTTCTGCTTGTCGAAAATTACAAATAATTTCCGATAACGGATTGACCATTGGGGCTCATAGTTCACTTAAACATGAAAAAAAAAAATTGGCGAATGGTACTGTTTGGATGCTTTGCATATATGTTTCTTAGACTATATAGAAGCAATATATAAAAAGATTTCAACCGTCTACCAGTTCCATTCATTGTTCTACTTGTCGAAAGTTACAAATAATTTCCTTTAAATGATTAACAATGGGGCTCATTGTTCACTTAAACTTGAAGAACAAAAAATTGGCGAATGGTACTGTTTGGATGCTTTGCATATATGTTTCTTAGACTATATAGAAGCAATATATACATTGATTTCAACCGTCTACCTGTTCCACTCATTGTTCTACTTGTCGCAAGTTACAAATAATTTCGGTTAAAGTATTAACAATGGGGCTCGTAGTTCACTTAAACTTGAAGAACAAAAAATTGGCGAATGGTACTGTTTGGATGCTTTGCATATATGTTTCTTAGACTATATAGAAGAAATATATACAATGATTTCAACCGTATACCTGTTCCATTCATTGTTCTACTTGTCGAAAGTTACAAATAATTTCCGTTAAAGTATTAACAATGGGGCTCGTAGTTTACTTAAACTTGAAGAACAAAAAATTGGCGAATGGTACTGTTTGGATGCTTTGCATATGTGTTTCTTAGACTATTTAGAAGCAATATATAGAAAGATTTCACCCGTCTACCTGTGCTATTCATTGTTCTACTTGTAGAAAGTTACAAATAATTTCCATTTCATGATTATCAATGGGGCTCGCTGTTCACTTAAACTTGAAGATCAAAAAATTTGCGATTGTTACTGTTTAGATGCTTTGCATATAGGTTTCTTAGACTATATAGAAGCAACATATACTAAGATTTCAACCGTCTACCTGTTCTATTCATTGTTCTACTTGTAGAAAGTTACAAATAATTTCCGTTTCATGATTATCAATGGGGCTCGTTGTTCACTTAAACTTGAAGAACAAAAAATTGGCGAATGGTACTGTTTGGATGCTTTGCATATATGTTTTTAGATTATATAGAAGCAATATATACAAAGATTTCAACCGTCTACCTGTTCCATTCATTGTTCTGCTTGTCGAAAATTACAAATAATTTTCTTTAAACGATTAACAATGGGGCTCGTAGTTCACTTAAACTTGAAGAACAAAAAATTGGCGAATGGTACTGTTTGGATGCTTTGCATATATGTTTCTTAGATTATATAGACGCAATATATACAAGGATTTCTACCGTCTACCTGTTCCATTCATTGTTCTACTTGTCGAAAGTTACAAATAATTACCGATAAAGGATTAACCATTGGGGCTCATTGTTCACTTAAACTTGAAGAACAAAAAATTGGCGAATTGTACTGTTTGGATGCTTCTGCATATATGTTTCTTAGACTATATAGAAGCAATATATACAAAGATTTCAACCGGCTACCTGTTCCATTCATTGTTCTACTTGTCGCAAGTTACAAATAATTTCCGATAAAGGATTAACCATTGGGGCTCATTGTTCACTTAAACTTGAAGAACAAAAAATTGGCGAATGGTACTGTTTGGATTCTTTGCATATATGTTTCTTAGACTATATAGAAGCAATATATACAAAGATTTCAAACATCTACCTGTTCCATTCATTGTTCTACTTGTCGAAAATTACAAATAATTTCCGATAAAGGATTAACCATTGGGGCTCATTGTTCACTTAAACTTGAAGAACAAAAAATTGGCGAATGGTACTGTTTGGACGCTTTGCATATATGTTTCTTAGACTATATAGAAGCAATATATACAATGATTTCAACAGTCTACCTGTTCCATTCATTGTTCTACTTGTCGAAATTTACAAATAATTTCCTTTAAAGGATTAACGATGGGGCTCGTAGTTCACTTAAACTTGAAGAACAAAAAATTGGCGAATGGTACTGTTTGGATGCTTTGCATATATGTTTCTTAGATTATATAGACGCAATATATACAAGGATTTCTACCGTCTACCTGTTCCATTCATTGTTCTACTTGTCGAAAGTTACAAATAATTACCGATAAAGGATTAACCATTGGGGCTCATTGTTCACTTAAACTTGAAGAACAAAAAATTGGCGAATTGTACTGTTTGGATGCTTCTGCATATATGTTTCTTAGACTATATAGAAGCAATATATACAAAGATTTCAACCGGCTACCTGTTCCATTCATTGTTCTACTTGTCGCAAGTTACAAATAATTTCCGATAAAGGATTAACCATTGGGGCTCATTGTTCACTTAAACTTGAAGAACAAAAAATTGGCGAATGGTACTGTTTGGATTCTTTGCATATATGTTTCTTAGACTATATAGAAGCAATATATACAAAGATTTCAAACATCTACCTGTTCCATTCATTGTTCTACTTGTCGAAATTTACAAATAATTTCCTTTAAAGGGTTATCAATGGGGCTCGCTGTTCACTTAAACTTGAAGGTCAAAAAATTGGCGAATGTTACTGTTTAGATGCTTTGCATATATGTTTCTTAGACTATTTAGAAGCAATATATAGAAAGATTTCACCCGTCTACCTGTACTATTCATTGTTCTACTTGTAGAAAGCTACATATAATTTCCATTTCATGATTATCAATGGGGCTCGCTGTTCACTTAAACTTGAAGATCAAAAAATTCGCGTTTGTTACTGTTTAGATGCTTTGCATATAGGTTTCGTAGACTATATAGAAGCAACATATACAAAGATTTCACCCGTCTACCTGTTCTATTCATTGTTCTTCTTGTCGAAAGTTACAAATAATTTCCGTTTCACGATTATCAATGGGCCTCGTTGTTCACTTAAACTTGAAGAGCAAAAAATTGGCGAATTGTACTGTTTGGACGCTTTACATATATGTTTCTTGGACTATATAGAAGCAATATATACAATGATTTCAACAGTCTACCTGTTCCATTCATTGTTCTACTTGTCGAAATTTACAAATAATTTCCTTTAAAGGATTAACAATGGGGCTCGTTGTTCACTTCACCTTGAAGAACAAAAAATTGGCGAATGGTACTGTTTGGATGCTTTGCATATATGTTTCTTAGACTATATAGAAGCAATATATACATTGATTTCAACCGTCTACCTGTTCCACTCATTGTTCTACTTGTCGCAAGTTACAAATAATTTCCGTTTCATGATATATAGAAGCAATATATACATTGATTTCAACCGTCTACCTGTTCCACTCATTGTTCTACTTGTCGCAAGTTACAAATAATTTCCGTTAAAGTATTAACAATGGGGCTCGTAGTTCACTTAAACTTGAAGAACAAAAAATTGGCGAATGGTACTGTTTGGATGCTTTGCATATATGTTTCTTAGACTATATAGAAGAAATATATACAATGATTTCAACCGTCTACCTGTTCCATTCATTGTTCTACTTGTCGAAAGTTACAAATAATTTCCGTTAAAGTAGTAACAATGGGGCTCGTAGTTCACTTAAACTTGAAGAACAAAAAATTGGCGAATGGTACTGTTTGGATGCTTTGCATATGTGTTTCTTAGACTATTTAGAAGCAATATAAAGAAAGATTTCACCCGTCTACCTGTACTATTCATTGTTCTACTTGTAGAAATTTACAAATAATTTCCATTTCATGATTATCAATGGGGCTCGCTGTTCACTTAAACTTGAAGATCAAAAAATTTGCGATTGTTACTGTTTAGATGCTTTGCATATAGGTTTCTTAGACTATATAGAAGCAACATATACAAAGATTTCAACCGTCTACCTGTTCCATTCATTGTTCTACTTGTCGAAAATTACAAATAATTTCCGATAAAGGATTACCCATTGGGGCTCATTGTTCACTTAAGCCTGAAGAACAAAAAATTGGCGAATGGTACTGTTTGGATGCTTTGCGTACATGTTTCTTAGACTATATGGAAGCAATATATACAAAGATTTCAACCGTCTACGTGTTCCAATCATTGTTCTACTTGTCGAAATTTACAAATAATTTCCTTTAAAGGATTAACAATGGGGCTCGTTGTTCACTTAAACTTGAAGAACAAAAAAATTGCGAATGGTACTGTTTGGATGCTATGCATATATGTTTCTTAGACTATATAGAAGAAATATATACATTGATTTCAACAGGCTACCTGTTCCATTCATTGTTCTACTTGTCGCAAATTACAAATAATTTCCGTTAAAGTATTAAGAATGGGGCTCGTAGTTCACTTAAACTTGAAGATCAAATAATTGGCGAATTGTACTGTTTGCACGCTTTTCATATATGTTTCTTAGACTATATAGAAGCAATATATACAATGATTTCAACAGTCTACCTGTTCCATTCATTGTTCTACTTGTCGAAATTTACAAATAATTTCCTTTAAAGGATTAACGATGGGGCTCGTAGTTCACTTAAACTTGAAGAACAAAAAATTGGCGAATGGTACTGTTTGGATGCTTTGCATATATGTTTCTTAGATTATATAGACGCAATATATACAAGGATTTCTACCGTCTACCTGATCCATTCATTGTTCTACTTGTCGAAAGTTACAAATAATTACCGATAAAGGATTAACCATAGGGGCTCATTGTTCACTTAAACTTGAAGAACAAAAAATTGGCGAATTGTACTGTTTGGATGCTTCTGCATATATGTTTCTTAGACTATATAGAAGCAATATATACAAAGATTTCAACCGGCTACCTGTTCCATTCATTGTTCTACTTGTCGCAAGTTACAAATAATTTCCGTTAAAGTACTAACAATGGGGCTCGTAGTTCACTTAAACTTGAATATCAAATAATTGGCGAATTGTACTGTTTGGACGCTTTGCATATATGTTTCTTAGACTATATAGAAGCAATATATACAATGATTTCAACCGTCTACCTGTACCAATCATTGTTCTACTTGTCGAAAGTTACAAATAATTTCCGATAAAGGATTAACCATTGGGGCTCATTGTTCACTTAAACTTGAAGAACAAAAAATTGGCGAATGGTACTGTTTGGATTCTTTGCATATATGTTTCTTAGACTATATAGAAGCAATATATACAAAGATTTCAAACATCTACCTGTTCCATTCATTGTTCTACTTGTCGAAATTTACAAATAATTTCCTTTAAAGGATTCACAATGGGGCTCGTAGTTCACTTAAACTTGAAGATCAAAAAATTGGCGATTGTTACTGTTTAGATGCTTTGCATATAGGTTTCGTAGACTATATAGAAGCAACATATACAAAGATTTCAACCGTCTACCTGTTCTATTCATTGTTCTACTTGTAGAAAGTTACAAATAATTTCCGTTTCATGATTATCAATTGGGCTCGTTGTTCATTTAAACTTGAAGAACAAAAAATTGGTGAATGGTACTGTTTGCATGCTTTGCATATATGTTTCTTAGATTATATAGAAGCAATATATACTAAGATTTCAACCGTCTACCTGTTCCATTCATTGTTCTACTTGTCGAAAATTACAAATAATTTCCGATAAAGGATTAACCATTGGGGCTCATTGTTCACTTAAACTTGAAGAACAAAAAATTGGCGAATGGTACTGTTTGGATGCTTTGCATATATGTTTCTTAGACTATATAGAAGCAATATATACAATGATTTCAACCGTCTACCTGTTCCATTCATTGTTCTACTTGTCGAAAATTACAAGTAATTTCCGATAAAGGATTAACCATTGTGGCTCATTGTTCACTTAAACTTGCAGAAAAAAAATTGGCAAATGGTACTGTTTGGATGCTTTGCGTATATGTTTCTTAGACTATATGGAAGCATTATATACAAAGATTTCAACCGTCTACGTGTTCCAATCATTGTTCTACTTGTCGAAATTTACAAATAATTTCCTTTAAAGGATTAACAATGGGGCTCGTTGTTCACTTAAACTTGAAGAACAAAAAATTGGCGAATTGTACTGTTTGGATGCTTTGCATATATGTTTCTTAGACTATATAGAAGCAATATATACAAAGATTTCAACCGTCTACCTGTTCCATCCACTGTTCTACTTGTCGAAAGTTACAAATAATTTCCGTTAAGGGATTAACAATGGGGATCGTAGTTTACTTAAACTTGAAGAACAAAAAATTGGCGAATTGTACTGTTTGGATGCTTTGCATATATGTTTCTTAGATTATATAGACGCAACATATACAAAGATTTCACCAGTCTACCTGTTCTATTCATTGTTCTTCTTGTCGAAAGTTACAAATAATTTCCGTTTCATGATTATCAATGGGCCTCGTTGTTCACTTAAACTTGAAGAACAAAAAATTGGCGACTGGTACTGTTTGGATGCTTTGCATATATGTTTCTTAGACTATATAGAAGCAATATATAAAAAGATTTCAACCGTCTACCAGTTCCATTCATTGTTCTACTTGTCGAAAGTTACAAATAATTTCCTTTAAATGATTAACAATGGGGCTCATTGTTCACTTAAACTTGAAGAACAAAAAATTGGGGAATGGTACTGTTTGGATGCTTTGCATATATGTTTCTTAGACTATATAGAAGCAATATATACATTGATTTCAACCGTCTACCTGTTCCACTCATTGTTCTACTTGTCGCAAGTTACAAATAATTTCCGTTAAAGTATTAACAATGGGGCTCGTAGTTCACTTAAACTTGAAGAACAAAAAATTGGCGAATGGTACTGTTTGGATGCTTTGCATATATGTTTCTTAGACTATATAGAAGAAATATATACAATGATTTCAACCGTCTACCTGTTCCATTCATTGTTCTACTTGTCGAAAGTTACAAATAATTTCCGTTAAAGTATTAACAATGGGGCTCGTAGTTTACTTAAACTTGAAGAACAAAAAATTGGCGAATGGTACTGTTTGGATGCTTTGCATATGTGTTTCTTAGACTATTTAGAAGCAATATATAGAAAGATTTCACCCGTCTACCTGTGCTATTCATTGTTCTACTTGTAGAAAGTTACAAATAATTTCCATTTCATGATTATCAATGGGGCTCGCTGTTCACTTAAACTTGAAGATCAAAAAATTTGCGATTGTTACTGTTTAGATGCTTTGCATATAGGTTTCTTAGACTATATAGAAGCAACATATACTAAGATTTCAACCGTCTACCTGTTCTATTCATTGTTCTACTTGTAGAAAGTTACAAATAATTTCCGTTTCATGATTATCAATGGGGCTCGTTGTTCACTTAAACTTGAAGAACAAAAAATTGGCGAATGGTACTGTTTGGATGCTTTGCATATATGTTTTTAGATTATATAGAAGCAATATATACAAAGATTTCAACCGTCTACCTGTTCCATTCATTGTTCTGCTTGTCGAAAATTACAAATAATTTTCTTTAAACGATTAACAATGGGGCTCGTAGTTCACTTAAACTTGAAGAACAAAAAATTGGCGAATGGTACTGTTTGGATGCTTTGCATATATGTTTCTTAGACTATATAGAAGGAATATATACAAAGAATTCAACCGTCTACCTGTTCCATTCATTGTTCTGCTTGTCGAAAATTACAAATAATTTCCGATAACGGATTGACCATTGGGGCTCATAGTTCACTTAAACATGAAAAAAAAAAATTGGCGAATTGTACTGTTTGAATGCTTTGCATATATGTTTCTTAGACTATATAGAAGCAATATATACAAAGATTTCAACCGTCTACCTGTTCCATTCAATGTTCTACTTGTCGAAATTTACAAATAATTTCCTTTAAAGGATTAACAATGGGGCTGGGTGTTCACTTAAACTTGAAGAACAATAAATTGGCGAATTGTACTGTTTGGATGCTTTGCATATATGTTTCTTAGACTATATAGACGCAATATATACAAGGATTTCAACCGTTTACCTGTTCCATTCATTGTTCTGCTTGTCGAAAATTACAAATAATTTCCTTTAAAGGATTAACAATGGGGCTCGTAGTTCACTTAAACTTGAAGAACAAAAAATTGGCGAATGGTACTGTTTGGATGCTTTGCATATATGTTTCTTAGACTATATAGAAGCAATATATACAATGATTTCAACCGTCTACCTGTTCCATTCATTGTTCAACTTGTCGAAAGTTACAAATAATTTCCTTTAAATGTTTAACAATGGGGCTCATTGTTCACTTAAACTTGAAGAACAAAAAATTGGCGAATGGTACTGTTTGGATGCTTTGCATATATGTTTCTTAGACTATATAGAAGCAATATATACATTGATTTCAACCGTCTACCTCTTCCAATCATTGTTCTACTTGTCGCAAGTTACAAATAATTTCCGTTAAAGTATTAACAATGGGGCTCGTAGTTCACTTAAACTTGAAGAACAAAAAATTGGCGAATGGTACTGTTTGGATGCTTTGCATATATGTTTCTTAGACAATATAGAAGCAATATATACAATGATTTCAACCGTCTACCTGTTCCAATCATTGTTCTACTTGTCGAAATTTACAAATGATTTCCTTTAAATGATTAACAATGGGGCTCATTGTTCACTTAAACTTGAAGAACAAAAAATTGGCGAATGGTACTGTTTGGATGCTTTGCATATATGTTTCTTAGACTATATAGAAGCAATATATATATTGATTTCAACCGTCTACCTGTTCCACTCATTGTTCTACTTGTCGCAAGTTACAAATAATTTCCGTTAAAGCATTAACAATGGGGCTCGTAGTTCACTTAAACTTGAAGAACAAAATATTGGCGAATGGTACTGTTTGGATGCTTTGCATATATGTTTCTTAGACTATATAGAAGCAATATATACAATGATTTCAACCGTCTACCTGTTCCAATCATTGTTCTACTTGTCGCAAGTTACAAATAATTTCCGTTAAAGTATTAACAATGGGGCTCGTAGTTCACTTAAACTTGAAGAACAAAAAATTGGCGAATGGTACTGTTTGGATGCTTTGCATATATGTTTCTTAGACTATATAGAAGGAATATATACAAAGAATTCAACCGTCTACCTGTTCCATTCATTGTTCTGCTTGTCGAAAATTACAAATAATTTCCGATAACGGATTGACCATTGGGGCTCATAGTTCACTTAAACATGAAAAAAAAAATTGGCGAATTGTACTGTTTGAATGCTTTGCATATATGTTTCTTAGACTATATAGAAGCAATATATACAAAGATTTCAACCGTCTACCTGTTCCATTCAATGTTCTACTTGTCGAAATTTACAAATAATTTCCTTTAAAGGATTAACAATGGGGCTGGGTGTTCACTTAAACTTGAAGAACAATAAATTGGCGAATTGTACTGTTTGGATGCTTTGCATATATGTTTCTTAGACTATATAGACGCAATATATACAAGGATTTCAACCGTTTACCTGTTCCATTCATTGTTCTGCTTGTCGAAAATTACAAATAATTTCCTTTAAAGGATTAACAATGGGGCTCGTAGTTCACTTAAACTTGAAGAACAAAAAATTGGCGAATGGTACTGTTTGGATGCTTTGCATATATGTTTCTTAGACTATATAGAAGCAATATATACAATGATTTCAACCGTCTACCTGTTCCATTCATTGTTCTACTTGTCGAAAGTTACAAATAATTTCCTTTAAATGTTTAACAATGGGGCTCATTGTTCACTTAAACTTGAAGAACAAAAAATTGGCGAATGGTACTGTTTGGATGCTTTGCATATATGTTTCTTAGACTATATAGAAGCAATATATACATTGATTTCAACCGTCTACCTGTTCCATTCATTGTTCTACTTGTCGAAAGTTACAAATAATTTCCTTTAAATGTTTAACAATGGGGCTCATTGTTCACTTAAACTTGAAGAACAAAAAATTGGCGAATGGTACTGTTTGGATGCTTTGCATATATGTTTCTTAGACTATATAGAAGAAATATATACAATGATTTCAACCGTCTACCTGTTCCATTCATTGTTCTACTTGTCGAAAGTTACAAATAATTTCCGTTAAAGTATTAACAATGGGGCTCGTAGTTTACTTAAACTTGAAGAACAAAAAATTGGCGAATGGTACTGTTTGGATGCTTTGCATATGTGTTTCTTAGACTATTTAGAAGCAATATATAGAAAGATTTCACCCGTCTACCTGTGCTATTCATTGTTCTACTTGTAGAAAGTTACAAATAATTTCCATTTCATGATTATCAATGGGGCTCGCTGTTCACTTAAACTTGAAGATCAAAAAATTTGCGATTGTTACTGTTTAGATGCTTTGCATATAGGTTTCTTAGACTATATAGAAGCAACATATACTAAGATTTCAACCGTCTACCTGTTCTATTCATTGTTCTACTTGTAGAAAGTTACAAATAATTTCCGTTAAAGTATTAACAATGGGGCTCGTAGTTTACTTAAACTTGAAGAACAAAAAATTGGCGAATGGTACTGTTTGGATGCTTTGCATATGTGTTTCTTAGACTATTTAGAAGCAATATATAGAAAGATTTCACCCGTCTACCTGTGCTATTCATTGTTCTACTTGTAGAAAGTTACAAATAATTTCCATTTCATGATTATCAATGGGGCTCGCTGTTCACTTAAACTTGAAGATCAAAAAATTTGCGATTGTTACTGTTTAGATGCTTTGCATATAGGTTTCTTAGACTATATAGAAGCAACATATACTAAGATTTCAACCGTCTACCTGTTCTATTCATTGTTCTACTTGTAGAAAGTTACAAATAATTTCCGTTTCATGATTATCAATGGGGCTCGTTGTTCACTTAAACTTGAAGAACAAAAAATTGGCGAATGGTACTGTTTGGATGCTTTGCATATATGTTTTTAGATTATATAGAAGCAATATATACAAAGATTTCAACCGTCTACCTGTTCCATTCATTGTTCTGCTTGTCGAAAATTACAAATAATTTTCTTTAAACGATTAACAATGGGGCTCGTAGTTCACTTAAACTTGAAGAACAAAAAATTGGCGAATGGTACTGTTTGGATGCTTTGCATATATGTTTCTTAGACTATATAGAAGGAATATATACAAAGAATTCAACCGTCTACCTGTTCCATTCATTGTTCTGCTTGTCGAAAATTACAAATAATTTCCGATAACGGATTGACCATTGGGGCTCATAGTTCACTTAAACATGAAAAAAAAAAATTGGCGAATTGTACTGTTTGAATGCTTTGCATATATGTTTCTTAGACTATATAGAAGCAATATATACAAAGATTTCAACCGTCTACCTGTTCCATTCAATGTTCTACTTGTCGAAATTTACAAATAATTTCCTTTAAAGGATTAACAATGGGGCTGGGTGTTCACTTAAACTTGAAGAACAATAAATTGGCGAATTGTACTGTTTGGATGCTTTGCATATATGTTTCTTAGACTATATAGACGCAATATATACAAGGATTTCAACCGTTTACCTGTTCCATTCATTGTTCTGCTTGTCGAAAATTACAAATAATTTCCTTTAAAGGATTAACAATGGGGCTCGTAGTTCACTTAAACTTGAAGAACAAAAAATTGGCGAATGGTACTGTTTGGATGCTTTGCATATATGTTTCTTAGACTATATAGAAGCAATATATACAATGATTTCAACCGTCTACCTGTTCCATTCATTGTTCTACTTGTCGAAAGTTACAAATAATTTCCTTTAAATGTTTAACAATGGGGCTCATTGTTCACTTAAACTTGAAGAACAAAAAATTGGCGAATGGTACTGTTTGGATGCTTTGCATATATGTTTCTTAGACTATATAGAAGCAATATATACATTGATTTCAACCGTCTACCTCTTCCAATCATTGTTCTACTTGTCGCAAGTTACAAATAATTTCCGTTAAAGTATTAACAATGGGGCTCGTAGTTCACTTAAACTTGAAGAACAAAAAATTGGCGAATGGTACTGTTTGGATGCTTTGCATATATGTTTCTTAGACAATATAGAAGCAATATATACAATGATTTCAACCGTCTACCTGTTCCAATCATTGTTCTACTTGTCGAAATTTACAAATGATTTCCTTTAAATGATTAACAATGGGGCTCATTGTTCACTTAAACTTGAAGAACAAAAAATTGGCGAATGGTACTGTTTGGATGCTTTGCATATATGTTTCTTAGACTATATAGAAGCAATATATATATTGATTTCAACCGTCTACCTGTTCCACTCATTGTTCTACTTGTCGCAAGTTACAAATAATTTCCGTTAAAGCATTAACAATGGGGCTCGTAGTTCACTTAAACTTGAAGAACAAAATATTGGCGAATGGTACTGTTTGGATGCTTTGCATATATGTTTCTTAGACTATATAGAAGCAATATATACAATGATTTCAACCGTCTACCTGTTCCAATCATTGTTCTACTTGTCGCAAGTTACAAATAATTTCCGTTAAAGTATTAACAATGGGGCTCGTAGTTCACTTAAACTTGAAGAACAAAAAATTGGCGAATGGTACTGTTTGAATGCTTTGCATATATGTTTCTTAGACTATATAGAAGCAATATATACAAAGATTTCAACCGTCTACCTGTTCCATTCAATGTTCTACTTGTCGAAATTTACAAATAATTTCCTTTAAAGGATTAACAATGGGGCTGGGTGTTCACTTAAACTTGAAGAACAATAAATTGGCGAATTGTACTGTTTGGATGCTTTGCATATATGTTTCTTAGACTATATAGACGCAATATATACAAGGATTTCAACCGTTTACCTGTTCCATTCATTGTTCTGCTTGTCGAAAATTACAAATAATTTCCTTTAAAGGATTAACAATGGGGCTCGTAGTTCACTTAAACTTGAAGAACAAAAAATTGGCGAATGGTACTGTTTGGATGCTTTGCATATATGTTTCTTAGACTATATAGAAGCAATATATACAATGATTTCAACCGTCTACCTGTTCCATTCATTGTTCTACTTGTCGAAAGTTACAAATAATTTCCTTTAAATGTTTAACAATGGGGCTCATTGTTCACTTAAACTTGAAGAACAAAAAATTGGCGAATGGTACTGTTTGGATGCTTTGCATATATGTTTCTTAGACTATATAGAAGCAATATATACATTGATTTCAACCGTCTACCTCTTCCAATCATTGTTCTACTTGTCGCAAGTTACAAATAATTTCCGTTAAAGTATTAACAATGGGGCTCGTAGTTCACTTAAACTTGAAGAACAAAAAATTGGCGAATGGTACTGTTTGGATGCTTTGCATATATGTTTCTTAGACAATATAGAAGCAATATATACAATGATTTCAACCGTCTACCTGTTCCAATCATTGTTCTACTTGTCGAAATTTACAAATGATTTCCTTTAAATGATTAACAATGGGGCTCATTGTTCACTTAAACTTGAAGAACAAAAAATTGGCGAATGGTACTGTTTGGATGCTTTGCATATATGTTTCTAAGACTATATAGAAGCAATATATATATTGATTTCAACCGTCTACCTGTTCCACTCATTGTTCTACTTGTCGCAAGTTACAAATAATTTCCGTTAAAGCATTAACAATGGGGCTCGTAGTTCACTTAAACTTGAAGAACAAAATATTGGCGAATGGTACTGTTTGGATGCTTTGCATATATGTTTCTTAGACTATATAGAAGCAATATATACAATGATTTCAACCGTCTACCTGTTCCAATCATTGTTCTACTTGTCGCAAGTTACAAATAATTTCCGTTAAAGTATTAACAATGGGGCTCGTAGTTCACTTAAACTAGAAGAACAAAAAATTGGCGAATGGTACTGTTTGGATGCTTTGCATATATGTTTCTTAGACTATATAGAAGGAATATATACAAAGAATTCAACCGTCTACCTGTTCCATTCATTGTTCTGCTTGTCGAAAATTACAAATAATTTCCGATAACGGATTGACCATTGGGGCTCATAGTTCACTTAAACATGAAAAAAAAAAATTGGCGAATGGTACTGTTTGGATGCTTTGCATATATGTTTCTTAGACTATATAGAAGCAATATATAAAAAGATTTCAACCGTCTACCAGTTCCATTCATTGTTCTACTTGTCGAAAGTTACAAATAATTTCCTTTAAATGATTAACAATGGGGCTCATTGTTCACTTAAACTTGAAGAACAAAAAATTGGCGAATGGTACTGTTTGGATGCTTTGCATATATGTTTCTTAGACTATATAGAAGCAATATATACATTGATTTCAACCGTCTACCTGTTCCACTCATTGTTCTACTTGTCGCAAGTTACAAATAATTTCCGTTAAAGTATTAACAATGGGGCTCGTAGTTCACTTAAACTTGAAGAACAAAAAATTGGCGAATGGTACTGTTTGGATGCTTTGCATATATGTTTCTTAGACTATATAGAAGAAATATATACAATGATTTCAACCGTCTACCTGTTCCATTCATTGTTCTACTTGTCGAAAGTTACAAATAATTTCCGTTAAAGTATTAACAATGGGGCTCGTAGTTTACTTAAACTTGAAGAACAAAAAATTGGCGAATGGTACTGTTTGGATGCTTTGCATATGTGTTTCTTAGACTATTTAGAAGCAATATATAGAAAGATTTCACCCGTCTACCTGTGCTATTCATTGTTCTACTTGTAGAATGTTACAAATAATTTCCATTTCATGATTATCAATGGGGCTCGCTGTTCACTTAAACTTGAAGATCAAAAAATTTGCGATTGTTACTGTTTAGATGCTTTGCATATAGGTTTCTTAGACTATATAGAAGCAACATATACTAAGATTTCAACCGT
This sequence comes from Cerceris ruficornis, assembly GCA_963989415.1. Lineage (NCBI taxonomy): Eukaryota > Metazoa > Arthropoda > Insecta > Hymenoptera > Crabronidae > Cerceris > Cerceris ruficornis. The sequence goes on from CAXDIW010000442.1 coordinate 271,020, forward strand.
CTACCTGTTCTATTCATTGTTCTACTTGTAGAAAGTTACAAATAATTTCCGTTTCATGATTATCAATGGGGCTCGTTGTTCACTTAAACTTGAAGAACAAAAAATTGGCGAATGGTACTGTTTGGATGCTTTGCATATATGTTTTTAGATTATATAGAAGCAATATATACAAAGATTTCAACCGTCTACCTGTTCCATTCATTGTTCTGCTTGTCGAAAATTACAAATAATTTTCTTTAAACGATTAACAATGGGGCTCGTAGTTCACTTAAACTTGAAGAACAAAAAATTGGCGAATGGTACTGTTTGGATGCTTTGCATATATGTTTCTTAGACTATATAGAAGGAATATATACAAAGAATTCAACCGTCTACCTGTTCCATTCATTGTTCTGCTTGTCGAAAATTACAAATAATTTCCGATAACGGATTGACCATTGGGGCTCATAGTTCACTTAAACATGAAAAAAAAAAATTGGCGAATTGTACTGTTTGAATGCTTTGCATATATGTTTCTTAGACTATATAGAAGCAATATATACAAAGATTTCAACCGTCTACCTGTTCCATTCAATGTTCTACTTGTCGAAATTTACAAATAATTTCCTTTAAAGGATTAACAATGGGGCTGGTTGTTCACTTAAACTTGAAGAACAATAAATTGGCGAACTGTACTGTTTGGATGCTTTGCATATATGTTTCTTAGACTATATAGACGCAATATATACAAGGATTTCAACCGTTTACCTGTTCCATTCATTGTTCTGCTTGTCGAAAATTACAAATAATTTCCTTTAAAGGATTAACAATGGGGCTCGTAGTTCACTTAAACTTGAAGAACAAAAAATTGGCGAATGGTACTGTTTGGATGCTTTGCATATATGTTTCTTAGACTATATAGAAGCAATATATACAATGATTTCAACCGTCTACCTGTTCCATTCATTGTTCTACTTGTCGAAAGTTACAAATAATTTCCTTTAAATGTTTAACAATGGGGCTCATTGTTCACTTAAACTTGAAGAACAAAAAATTGGCGAATGGTACTGTTTGGATGCTTTGCATATATGTTTCTTAGACTATATAGAAGCAATATATACATTGATTTCAACCGTCTACCTCTTCCAATCATTGTTCTACTTGTCGCAAGTTACAAATAATTTCCGTTAAAGTATTAACAATGGGGCTCGTAGTTCACTTTAACTTGAAGAACAAAAAATTGGCGAATGGTACTGTTTGGATGCTTTGCATATATGTTTCTTAGACTATATAGAAGCAATATATACAATGATTTCAACCGTCTACCTGTTCCAATCATTGTTCTACTTGTCGCAAGTTACAAATAATTTCCTTTAAAGGATTAACAATGGGGCTGGTTGTTCACTTAAACTTGAAGAACAATGAATTGGCGAATTGTACTGTTTGGATGCTTTGCATATATGTTTCTTAGACTATATAGACGCAATATATACAAGGATTTCAACCGTCTACCTGTTCCATTCATTGTTCTGCTTGTCGAAAATTACAAATAATTTCCTTTAAAGGATTAACAATGGGGATCGTAGTTCACTTAAACTTGAAGAACAAAAAATTGGCGAATGGTACTGTTTGGATGCTTTGCATATATGTTTCTTAGACTATATAGAAGCAATATATACAATGATTTCAACCGTCTACCTGTTCCATTCATTGTTCTACTTGTCGAAAGTTACAAATAATTTCCGATAACGGATTGACCATTGGGGCTCATTGTTCACTTAAACTTGAAGAACAAAAAATTGGCGAATTGTACTGTTTGGATGCTTTGCATATATGTTTCTTAGACTATGTAGAAGCAATATATACAATGTTTTCAACAGGCTACCTGTTCCATTCATTGTTCTACTTGTCGAAATTTACAAATAATTTCCTTTAAAGGGTTATCAATGGGGCTCGCTGTTCACTTAAACTTGAAGGTCAAAAAATTGGCGAATGTTACTGTTTAGATGCTTTGCATATATGTTTCTTAGACTATTTAGAAGCAATATATAGAAAGATTTCACCCGTCTACCTGTTCTATTCATTGTTCTACTTGTAGAAAGTTACAAATAATTTCCGTTTCATGATTATCAATGGGGCTCGTTGTTCACTTAAACTTGAAGAACAAAAAATTGGCGAATGGTACTGTTTGGATGCTTTGCATATATGTTTCTTAGACTATATAGAAGCAATATATACATTGACTTCAACCGTCTACCTGTTCCACTCATTGTTCTACTTGTCGCAAGTTACAAATAATTTCCGTTAAAGTATTAACAATGGGGCTCGTAGTTCACTTAAACTTGAAGAACAAAAAATTGGCGAATGGTACTGTTTGGATGCTTTGCATATATGTTTCTTAGACTATATAGAAGCAATATATACAATGATTTCAACCGTCTACCTGTTCCAATCATTGTTCTACTTGTCGCAAGTTACAAATAATTTCCGTTAAAGTATTAACAATGGGGCTCGTAGTTCACTTAAACTTGAAGAACAAAAAATTGGCGAATGGTACTGTTTGGATGCTTTGCATATATGTTTCTTTGACTATATAGAAGAAATATATACAATGATTTCAACCGTCTACCTGTTCCATTCATTGTTCTACTTGTCGAAAGTTACAAATAATTTCCGTTAAAGTATTAACAATGGGGCTCGTAGTTCACTTAAACTTGAAGAACAAGAAATTGGCCAATGGTACTGTTTGGATGCATTGCATATGTGTTTCTTAGACTATTTAGAAGCAATATATAGAAAGATTTCACCCGTCTACCTGTACTATTCATTGTTCTACTTGTAGAAAGTTACAAATAATTTCCATTTCCTGATTATCAATGGGGCTCGCTGTTCACTTAAACTTGAAGATCAAAAAATTTGCGATTGTTACTGTTTAGATGCTTTGCATATAGGTTTCTTAGACTATATAGAAGCAACATATACAAAGATTTCAACCGTCTACCTGTTCCATTCATTGTTCTGCTTGTCGAAAATTACAAATAATTTTCTTTAAACGATTAACAATGGGGCTCGTAGTTCACTTAAACTTGAAGAACAAAAAATTGGCGAAAGGTACTGTTTGGATGCTTTGCATATATGTTTCTTAGACTATATAGAAGCAATATATACAAAGATTTCAACCGCCTACCTGTTCCATTCATTGTTCTACTTGTCGAAAGTTACAAATAATTTCCGTTAAAGGATTAACAATGGGGATCGTAGTTCACTTAAACTTGAAGAAAAATAAATTGGCGAATTGTACTGTTTGGATGCTTTGCATATATGTATCTTAGACTATATAGAAGCAATATATACAAAGATTCCAACCGTCTACCTGTTCCAATCAATGTTCTACTTGTCGAAAATTACAAATAATTTCCGATAAAGGATTAACCATTGGGGCTCATTGTTCACTTAAACTTGAAGAACAAAAAATTGGCGATTGGTACTGTTTGGATGCTTTGCGAACATGTTTCTTAGACTATATGGAAGCAATATATACAAAGATTTCAACCTTCTACGTGTTCCAATCATTGTTCTACTTGTAGAAAGTTACAAATAATTTCCATTTCATGATAATCAATGGGGCTCGCTGTTCACTTAAACTTGAAGAACAATAAATTGGCGAATTGTACTGTTTGGATGCTTTGCATATATGTTTCTGAGACTATATAGAAGCAAAATATACACTGATTTCAACCGTCTACCTGTTCCAATCATTGTTCTACTTGTCGAAATTTACACATAATTTCCGATAAAGGATTAACAATGGGGCTCATTGTTCACTTAAACTTGAAGGACAAAAAATTGGCGAATGGTACTGTTTGGATGCTTTGCGTACATGTTTCTTAGACTGTATGGAAGCAATATATACAAGGATTTCAACCGTCTACCTGTTCCATTCATTGGTCTACTTGTCGAAATTTACAAATAATTTCCGTTAAAGTGTTAACAATGGGGCTCGTAGTTCACTTAAACTTGAAAATGAAATAATTGGCGAATTGTACTGTTTGGATGCTTTGCATATATGTTTCTTAGATTATATAGAAGCAATATATACAAAGATTTCAACCGTCTACCTGTTCCATTCATTGTTCTACTTGTCGAAAGCTACAAATAATTTCCTTTAAAGGATTAACAATGGGGCTCGTAGTTCACTTAAACTTGAAGAACAAAAAATTGGCGAATTGTACTGTTTGGATGCTTTGCATAGATGTGTTCTTAGACTATTTAGAAGCAATATATAGAAAGATTTCACCCGTCTACCTGTTCCATTCATTGTTCTACTTGTCGAAAATTACAAATAATTTCCGATAAAGGATTAACCATTGGGGCTCATTGTTCACTTAAACTTGAAGACCAAAAAATTGGCGAATGGTACTGTTTGGATGCATTGCGTACATGTTTCTTAGACTATATGGAAGCAATATATACAAAGATTTCAACCGTCTACGTGTTCCAATCATTGTTCTACTTGTCGAAATTTACACATAATTTCCGATAAAGGATTAACAATGGGGCTCATTGTTCACTTAAACTTGAAGGACAAAAAATTGGCGAATGGTACTGTTTGGATGCTTTGCGTACATGTTTCTTAGACTGTATGGAAGCAATATATACAAGGATTTCAACCGTCTACCTGTTCCATTCATTGTTCTACTTGTCGAAAGTTACAAATAATTTCCTTTAAAGGATTAACAATGGGGCTCGTAGTTCACTTAAACTTGAAGAGCAAAAAATTGTCGAATTGTACTGTTTGGATGCGTTGCATATATGTTTCTTCGATTATATAGAAGCAATATATACAAAGATTTCAACCGTCTACCTGTTCTATTCATTGTTCTACTTGTCGAAAGTTACAAATAATTTCCGTTTCATGATTATCAATTGGGCTCGTTGTTCATTTAAACTTGAAGAACAAAAAATTGGTGAATGGTACTGTTTGCATGCTTTGCATATATGTTTCTTAGATTATATAGAAGCAATATATACTAAGATTTCAACCGTCTACCTGTTCCATTCATTGTTCTACTTGTCGAAAATTACAAATAATTTCCGATAAAGGATTAACAATGGGGCTCGTAGTTCACTTAAACTTGAAGAACAAAAAATTGGCGAATGGTACTGTTTGGATGCTTTGCATATATGTTTCTTAGACTATATAGAAGAAATATATACAATGATTTCAACCGTCTACCTGTTCCATCCATTGTTCTACTTGTCGAAAGTTACAAATAATTTCCGTTAAAGTATTAACAATGGGGCTCGTAGTTCACTTAAACTTGAAGAACAAAAAATTGGCGAATGGTACTGTTTGGATGCTTTGCATATGTGTTTCTTAGACTATTTAGAAGCAATATATAGAAAGATTTCACCCGTCTACCTGTGCTATTCATTGTTCTACTTGTAGAAAGTTACAAATAATTTCCATTTCATGATTATCAATGGGGCTCGCTGTTCACTTAAACTTGAAGATCAAGAAATTTGCGATTGTTACTGTTTAGATGCTTTGCATATAGGTTTCTTAGACTATATAGAAGCAACATATACAAAGATTTCAACCGTCTACCTGTTCTATTCATTGTTCTACTTGTAGAAAGTTACAATTAATTTCCGTTTCATGATTATCAATGGGGCTCGTTGTTCACTTAAACTTGAAGAACAAAAAATTGGCGAATGGTACTGTTTGGATGCTTTGCATATATGTTTTTAGATTATATAGATGCAATATATACAAAGATTTCAACCGTCTACCTGTTCCATTCATTGTTCTACTTGTCGAAAGTTACAAATAATTTCCGATAACGGATTGACCATTGGGGCTCATTGTTCACTTAAACTTGAAGAACAAAAAATTGGCGAATTGTACTGTTTGGATGCTTTGCATATATGTTTCTTATACTATATAGGAGCAATATATACACGATTTCAACCGTCTACCTGTTCCATTCACTGTTCTGCTTGTCGAAAGTTACAAATAATTTCCGTTAAGGGATTAACAATGGGGATTGTAGTTTACTTAAACTTGAAAAACAAAAAATTGGCGAATTGTACTGTTTGGATGCTTTGCATATATGTTTCTTAGACTATATAGAAGCAATATATACAATGTTTTCAACAGGCTACCTGTTCCATTCATTGTTCTACTTGTCGAAATTTACAAATAATTTCCGTTTCATGATTATCAATTGGGCTCGTTGTTCATTTAAACTTGAAGAACAAAAAATTGGTGAATGGTACTGTTTGCATGCTTTGCATATATGTTTCTTAGATTATATAGAAGCAATATATACTAAGATTTCAACCGTCTACCTGTTCCATTCATTGTTCTACTTGTCGAAAATTACAAATAATTTCCGATAAAGGATTAACCATTGGGGCTCATTGTTCACTTAAACTTGAAGAACAAAAAATTGGCGAATGGTACTGTTTAGATGCTTTGCATATAGGTTTCGTAGACTATATAGAAGCAACATATACAAAGATTTCAACCGTCTACCTGTTCCATTCATTGTTCTACTTGTCGAAATTTACAAATAATTTCCGTTTCATGATTATCAATTGGGCTCGTTGTTCATTTAAACTTGAAGAACAAAAAATTGGTGAATGGTACTGTTTGCATGCTTTGCATATATGTTTCTTAGATTATATAGAAGCAATATATACTAAGATTTCAACCGTCTACCTGTTCCATTCATTGTTCTACTTGTCGAAAATTACAAATAATTTCCGATAAAGGATTAACAATGGGGCTCGTAGTTCACTTAAACTTGAAGAACAAAAAATTGGCGAATGGTACTGTTTGGATGCTTTGCATATATGTTTCTTAGACTATATAGAAGAAATATATACAATGGTTTCAACCGTCTACCTGTTCCATTCATTGTTCTACTTGTCGAAAGTTACAAATAATTTCCTTTAAAGGATTAACAATGGGGCTCATTGTTCACTTAAACTTGAAGAACAAAAAATTGGCGAATTGTACTGTTTGGATGCTTTGCATATATGTTTCTTAGACTACATAGAAGCAATATCTACAAAGATTTGAACCGTCTACCTGTTCCATTCATTGTTCTACTTGTCGAAAGTTACAAATAATTTCCGTTAAGGGATTAACAATGGGGATTGTAGTTTACTTAAACTTGAAGAACAAAAAATTGGCGAATTGTACTGTTTGGATGCTTTGCATACATGTTTCTTAGACTATATAGAAGCAATATATAAAAAGATTTCAACCGTCTACGAGTTCCATTCATTGTTCTACTTGTCGAAAGTTACAAATAATTTCCGTTAAGGGATTAACAATGGGGATCGTAGTTTACTTAAACTTGAATAACAAAAAATTGGCGAATTGTACTGCTTGGATGCTTTGCATATATGTTTCTTAGACTATATAGAAGCAATATATACAATGATTTCAACAGTCTACCTATTCCATTCATTGTTCTACTTGCCGAAATTTACAAATAATTTCCGTTAAGGGATTAACAATGGGGATCGTAGTTTACTTAAACTTGAAGAACAAAAAATTGGCGAATGGTACTGTTTGGATGCTTTGCGTACATGTTTCTTAGACTATATGGAAGCAATATATACAAAGATTTCAACCGTCTACGTGTTCCAATCATTGTTCTACTTGTCGAAATTTACAAATAATTTTCTTTAAAGGATTAACAATGGGGCTCGTTGTTCACTTAAACTTGAAGAACAATAAATTGGCGAATTGTACTGTTTGGATGCTTTGCATATATGTTTCTTAGACTATATAGAAGCAATATATACAAAGATTTCAACCGTCTACCTGTTCCATTCATTGTTCTACTTGTCGAAAGTTACAAATAATTTCCGATAACGGATTAACCATTTGGGCTCATTGTTCACTTAAACTTGAAGAACAAAAAATTGGCGAATTGTACTGTTTGGATGCTTTGCATATATGTTTCTTAGACTATATAGAAGCAATATATACAAAGATTTCAACCGTCTACCTGTTCCATTCATTGTTCTACTTGTCGAAAGTGACAAATAATTTCCGATAACGGATTAACCATTTGGGCTCATTGTTCACTTAAACTTGAAGAACAAAAAATTGGCGAATGGTACTGTTTGGATGCTTTGCATATATGTTTCTTAGACTATATAGAAGCAATATATACAAAGATTTCAACCGTCTACCTGTTCCATTCATTGTTCTACTTGTCGAAAGTTACAAATAATTTCCGATAACGGATTAACCATTGGGGCTCATTGTTCCCTTAAACTTGAAGAACAAAAAATTGGCGAATTGTACTGTTTGGATGCTTTGCACATATATTTCTTAGACTATATAGAAGCAATATATACAAAGATTTCAACCGTCTACCTTTTCCATTCATTGTTCTACTTGTCGAAAGTTACAAATAATTTCCGATAACGGATTAACCATTTGGGCTCATTGTTCACTTAAACTTGAAGAACAAAAAATTGGCGAATTGTACTGTTTGGATGCTTTGCATATATGTTTCTTAGACTACATAGAAGCAATATATACAAAGATTTCAACCGTCTACCAGTTCCATTCATTGTTCTACTTGTCGAAATTTACAAATAATTTCCGATAAAGGATTTACCGTTGGGGCTCATTGTTCACTTAAACTTGTTGAACAAAAAATTGGCGAATTGTACTGTTTGGATGCTTTGCATATATGTTTCTTAGACTATATAAAAGCAATATATACAAAGATTTCAACCGTCTACCTGTTCCATTCATTGTTCTACTTGTCGACATTTACAAATAATTTCCGATAAAAGATTAACCATTGGGGCTCATTGATCACTTAAACTTGAAGAACAAAAAATTGGCGAATGGTACTGTGTGGATGCTTTGCATATATGTTTCTTAGACTACATAGAAGCAATATATACAAAGATTTCAACCGTCTACCTGTTCCATTCATTGTTCTACTTGTCGAAAGTTACAAATAATTTCCGTTAAGGGATTAACAATGGGGATCGTAGTTTACTTAAACTTGAAGAACAAAAAATTGGCGAATTGTACTGTTTGGATGCTTTGCATATATGTTTCTTAGACTATATAGAAGCAATATATACAATGATTTCAACAGTCTACCTATTCCATTCATTGTTCTACTTGCCGAAATTTACAAATAATTTCCTTTAAAGAATTAACAATGGGGCTCATTGTTCACTTAAACTTGAAGAACAAAAAATTGGCGAATTGTACTGTTTGGACGCTTTGCATATATGTTTCTTGGACTTTATAGGAGCAATATATACAATGATTTCAACAGTCTACCTGTTCCATTCATTGTTCTACTTGTCGAAATTTACAAATAATTTCCGATAAAGGATTAACAATGGGGCTCATTGTTCACTTAAACTTGAAGAACAAAAAATTGGCGAATGGTACTGTTTGGATGCTTTGCATATATGTTTCTTAGACTATATAGAAGCAATATATACATTGATTTCAACCGTCTACCTGTTCCACTCATTGTTCTACTTGTCGAAAGTTACAAATAATTTCCGATAACGGATTAACCATTGGGGCTCATTGTTCACTTAAACTTGAAGAACAAAAAATTGGCGAATTGTACTGTTTGGATGCTTTGCATATATGTTTCTTAGACTACATAGAAGCAATATATACAAAGAATTCAACCGTCTACCTGTTCCATTCATTGTTCTACCTGTCGAAAGTTACAAATAATTTCCGTTAAGGGATTAACAATGGGGATCGTAGTTTACTTAAACTTGAAGAACAAAAAATTGGCGAATGGTACTGTTTGGATGCTTTGCATATATGTTTCTTAGACTATATAGAAGCAATATATACAAAGATTTCAACCGTCTACCTGTTCCATTCATTGTTCTACTTGTCGAAGTTTACAAATAATTTCCGATAAAAGATTAACCATTGGGGCTCATTGTTCACTTAAACTTGAAGAACAAAAAATTGGCGAATGGTACTGTGTGGATGCTTTGCATATATGTTTCTTAGACTACATAGAAGCAATATATACAAAGATTTCAACCGTCTACCTGTTCCATTCATTGTTCTACTTGTCGAAAGTTACAAATAATTTCCGTTAAGGGATTAACAATGGGGATCGTAGTTTACTTAAACTTGAAGAACAAAAAATTGGCGAATTGTACTGTTTGGATGCTTTGCATATATGTTTCTTTGACTATATAGAAGCAATATATAAAAAGATTTCAACCGTCTACCAGTTCCATTCATTGTTCTACTTGTCGAAAGTTACAAATAATTTCCGTTAAGGGATTAACAATGGGGATCGTAGTTTACTTAAACTTGAATAACAAAAAATTGGCGAATTGTACTGTTTGGATGCTTTGCATATATGTTTCTTAGACTATATAGAAGCAATATATACAATGATTTCAACAGTCTACCTATTCCATTCATTGTTCTACTTGCCGAAATTTACAAATAATTTCCTTTAAAGAATTAACAATGGGGCTCATTGTTCACTTAAACTTGAAGAACAAAAAATTGGCGAATTGTACTGTTTGGACGCTTTGCATATATGTTTCTTGGACTATATAGAAGCAATATATACAATGATTTCAACAGTCTACCTGTTCCATTCATTGTTCTACTTGTCGAAATTTACAAATAATTTCCGATAAAGGATTAACAATGGGGCTCATTGTTCACTTAAACTTGAAGAACAAAAAATTGGCGAATGTTACTGTTTGGATGCTTTGCATATATGTTTCTTAGACTATATAGAAGCAATATATACATTGATTTCAACCGTCTACCTGTTCCATTCACTGTTCTACTTGTCGAAAGTTACAAATAATTTCCGTTAAGGGATTAACAAAGGGGATCGTAGTTTACTTAAACTTGAATAACAAAAAATTGGCGAATTGTACTGTTTGGATGCTTTGCATATATGTTTCTTAGACTATATAGAAGCAATATATACAATGATTTCAACAGTCTACCTGTTCCATTCATTGTTCTACTTGTCGAAATTTACAAATAATTTCCGATAAAGGATTAACAATGGGGCTCATTGTTCACTTAAACTTGAAGAACAAAAAATTGGCGAATGGTACTGTTTGGATGCTTTGCATATATGTTTCTTAGACTATATAGAAGCAATATATACATTGATTTCAACCGTCTACCTGTTCCACTCATTGTTCTACTTGTCGAAAGTTACAAATAATTTCCGATAACGGATTAACCATTGGGGCTCATTGTTCACTTAAACTTGAAGAACAAAAAATTGGCGAATTGTACTGTTTGGATGCTTTGCATATATGTTTCTTAGACTACATAGAAGCAATATATACAAAGAATTCAACCGTCTACCTGTTCCATTCATTGTTCTACCTGTCGAAAGTTACAAATAATTTCCGTTAAGGGATTAACAATGGGGATCGTAGTTTACTTAAACTTGAAGAACAAAAAATTGGCGAATGGTACTGTTTGGATGCTTTGCATATATGTTTCTTAGACTATATAGAAGCAATATATACAAAGATTTCAACCGTCTACCTGTTCCATTCATTGTTCTACTTGTCGAAGTTTACAAATAATTTCCGATAAAAGATTAACCATTGGGGCTCATTGTTCACTTAAACTTGAAGAACAAAAAATTGGCGAATGGTACTGTGTGGATGCTTTGCATATATGTTTCTTAGACTACATAGAAGCAATATATACAAAGATTTCAACCGTCTACCTGTTCCATTCATTGTTCTACTTGTCGAAAGTTACAAATAATTTCCGTTAAGGGATTAACAATGGGGATCGTAGTTTACTTAAACTTGAAGAACAAAAAATTGGCGAATTGTACTGTTTGGATGCTTTGCATATATGTTTCTTTGACTATATAGAAGCAATATATAAAAAGATTTCAACCGTCTACCAGTTCCATTCATTGTTCTACTTGTCGAAAGTTACAAATAATTTCCGTTAAGGGATTAACAATGGGGATCGTAGTTTACTTAAACTTGAATAACAAAAAATTGGCGAATTGTACTGTTTGGATGCTTTGCATATATGTTTCTTAGACTATATAGAAGCAATATATACAATGATTTCAACAGTCTACCTATTCCATTCATTGTTCTACTTGCCGAAATTTACAAATAATTTCCTTTAAAGAATTAACAATGGGGCTCATTGTTCACTTAAACTTGAAGAACAAAAAATTGGCGAATTGTACTGTTTGGACGCTTTGCATATATGTTTCTTGGACTATATAGAAGCAATATATACAATGATTTCAACAGTCTACCTGTTCCATTCATTGTTCTACTTGTCGAAATTTACAAATAATTTCCGATAAAGGATTAACAATGGGGCTCATTGTTCACTTAAACTTGAAGAACAAAAAATTGGCGAATGTTACTGTTTGGATGCTTTGCATATATGTTTCTTAGACTATATAGAAGCAATATATACATTGATTTCAACCGTCTACCTGTTCCATTCACTGTTCTACTTGTCGAAAGTTACAAATAATTTCCGTTAAGGGATTAACAAAGGGGATCGTAGTTTACTTAAACTTGAAGAACAAAAAATTGGCGAATTGTACTGTTTGGATGCTTTGCATAAATGTTTCTTAGACTATATAGAAGCAATATATACAATGATTTCAACAGTCTACCTGTTCCATTCATTGTTCTACTTGTCGAAAGTTACAAATAATTTCCGTTAAGGGATTAACAATGGGGATCGTAGTTTACTTAAACTTGAAGAACAAAAAATTGGCGAATTGTACTGTTTGGATGCTTTGCATATATGTTTCTTAGACTATATAGAAGCAATATATACAAAGATTTCAACCGTCTACCTGTTCCATTCATTGTTCTACTTGTCGAAATTTACAAATAATTTCCTTTAAAGGATTAACAATGGGGCTCATTGTTCACTTAAACTTGAAGAACAAAAAATTGGCGAATTGTACTGTTTGGATGCTTTGCATATATGTTTCTTAGACTATATAGAAGCAATATATACAATGATTTCAACCGTCTACCTGTTCCATTCATTGTTCTACTTGTCGAATGTTACAAATAATTTCCGTTAAGGGATTAATAATGGGGATCGCAGTTTACTTAAACTTGAAGAACAAAAAATTGGCGAATTGTACTGTTTGGCTGCTTTGCATATATGTTTCTTAGACTATATAGAAGCAATATATACAATGATTTCAACCGTCTACCTGTTCCATTCATTGTTCTACTTGTCGAAAGTTACAAATAATTTCCGTTAAGGGATTAACAATGGGGATCGTAGTTTACTTAAACTTGAAGAACAAAAAATTGGCGAATTGTACTGTTTGGATGCTTTGCATAGATGTTTCTTAGACTATTTAGAAGCAATATATAGAAAGATTTCACCCGTCTACCTGTACTATTCATTGTTCTACTTGTAGAAAGTTACAAATAGTTTCCATTTAATGATTATCAATGGGGCTCGCTGTTCACTTAAACTTGAAGAACAAAAAATTGGCGAATTGTACTGTTTGGATGCTTTGCATATATGTTTCTTAGACTATATAGAAGTAATATATACAATGATTTCAACAGTCTACCTGTTCCATTCATTGTTCTACTTGTCGAAATTTACAAATAATTACCGATAAAGGATTAACCATTGGGGCTCATTGTTCACTTAAACTTGAAGAACAAAAAATTGGCGAATTGTACTGTTTGGATGCTTTGCATATATGTTTCTTAGACTATATAGAAGCAATATATACAATGATTTCAACCGTCTACCTGTTCTATTCATTGTTCTACTTGTCGAATGTTACAAATAATTTCCGTTAAGGGATTAATAATGGGGATCGTAGTTTACTTAAACTTGAAGAACAAAAAATTGGCGAATTGTACTGTTTGGATGCTTTGCATATATGTTTCTTAGACTATATAGAAGCAATATATACAATGATTTCAACCGTCTACCTGTTCCATTCATTGTTCTACTTGTCGAAAGTTACAAATAATTTCCGTTAAGGGATTAACAATGGGGATCGTAGTTTACTTAAACTTGAAGAACAATAAATTGGCGAATTGTACTGTTTGGGTGCTTTGCATATATGTTTCTTAGACTATATAGAAGCAATATATACAAAGATTTCAACCGTCTACCTGTTCCATTCATTGTTCTACTTGTCGAAAGTTACAAATAATTTTCTTTAAAGGATTAACAATGGGGCTCATTGTTCACTTAAACTTGAAGAACAAAAAATTGGCGAATTGTACTGTTTGGATGCTTTGCATATATGTTTCTTAGACTATATAGAAGCAATATATACAATGATTTCAACCGTCTACCTGTTCCATTCATTGTTCTACTTGTCGAATGTTACAAATAATTTCCGTTAAGGGATTAATAATGGGGATCGTAGTTTACTTAAACTTGAAGAACAAAAAATTGGCGAATTGTACTGTTTGGCTGCTTTGCATGTATGTTTCTTAGACTATATAGAAGCAATATATACAAAGATTTCAAAAGTCTTCCTTTTCCATTCATTGTTCTACTTGTCGAAAGTTACAAATAATTTCCGATAACGGATTAACCATTGGGGCTCATTGTTCACTTAAACTTGAAGAACAAAAAATTGGCGAATTGTACTGTTTGGATGATTTGCATATATGTTTCTTATACTATATAGAAGCAATATATACAAAGATTTCAACCGTCTACGTGTTCCATTCACTGTTCTACTTGTCGAAAGTTACAAATAATTTCCGTTAAGGGATTAACAATGGGGATCGTAGTTCACTTAAACTTGAAGAACTAAAAATTGGCGAATTGTACTGTTTGGATGCTTTGCGTACATGTTTCGTAGACTATATAGAAGCAATATATACATTGATTTCAACCGGCTACCTGTTCCATTCATTGTTCTACTTGTCGCAAGTTACAAATAATTTCCGTTAAAGTATTAACAATGGGGCTCGTAGTTCACTTAAACTTGAAGATCAAATAATTGGCGAATTGTACTGTTTGGATGATTAGCATATATGTTTCTTAGACTTTATAGAAGCAATATATACAAAGATTTCAACCGTCTACCTGTTCCATTCATTGTTCTACTTGTCGAAAGTTACAAATAATTTCCTTTAAAGGATTAACAATGGGGCTCATTGTTCACTTAAACTTGAAGAACAATAAATTGGCGAATTGTATTGTTTGGATGCTTTGCATATATGTTTCTTCGACTATATAGAAGCAATATATACAAAGATTTCAACCGTCTACCTGTTCCATTCATTGTTCTACTTGTCGAAAGTTACAAATAATTTCCTTTAAAGGATTAACAATGGGGCTCATTGTTCACTTAAACTTGAAGAACAAAAAATTGGCGAATTGTACTGTTTGGTTGCTTTGCATATATGTTTCTTAGACTATATAGAAGCAATATATACAATGATTTCAACCGTCTACCTGTTCCATTCATTGTTCTACTTGTCGAAAGTTACAAATAATTTCCGTTAAGGGATTAACAATGGGGATCGTAGTTTACTTAAACTTGAAGGACAAAAAATTGGCGAATTGTACTGTTTGGATGCTTTGCATATATGTTTCTTAGACTATATAGAAGCAATATATACAAAGATTTCAACCGTCTACCTGTTCTATTCATTGTTCTACTTGTCGAAAGTAACAAATAATTTCCTTTAAAGGATTAACAATGGGGCTCATTGTTCACTTAAACTTGAAGATGAAATAATTGGCGAATTGTACTGTTTGGATGCTTTGCATATATGTTTCTTAGACTATATAGAAGCAATATATACAATGATTTCAACAGTCTACCTGTTCCATTCATTGTTCTACTTGTCGAAAGTTACAAATAATTTCCTTTAAAGGATTAACAATGGGGCTCGTAGTTCACTTAAACTTGAAGATGAAATAATTGGCGAATTGTACTGTTTGGATGCTTTGCATATATGTTTCTTAGACTATATAGAAGCAATATATACAATGATTTCAACCGTCTACCTGTTCCATTCATTGTTCTACTTGTCGAAAGTTACAAATAATTTCCTTTAAAGAATTAACAATGGGGCTCGTAGTTCACTTAAACTTGAAGTACAAAAAATTGGCGAATGGTACTGTTTGGATGCTTTGCATATATGTTTCTTATACTATATAGAAGCAATAGATACAAAGATTTCAACCGTCTACCTGTTCCATTCATTGTTCTACTTGTCGAAAGTTACAAATAATTTCCGTTAAGGGATTAACAATGGGGATCGTAGTTTACTTAAACTTGAAGAACAAAAAATTGGCGAATTGTACTGTTTGGATGCTTTGCATATATGTTTCTTAGACTATATAGAAGCAATATATACAAAGATTTCAACCGTCTACCTGTTCCATTCATTGTTCTACTTGTCGAAAGTTACAAATAATTTCCGTTAAGGGATTAACAATGGGGATCGTAGTTTACTTAAACTTGAAGGACAAAAAATTGGCGAATTGTACTGTTTGGATGCTTTGCATATATGTTTCTTAGACTATATTGAATCAATATATACAATGATTTCAACCGTCTACCTGTTCCATTCATTGTTCTACTTGTCGAAAGTTACAAATAATTTCCGTTAAGGGATTAACAATGGGGATCGTAGTTTACTTAAACTTGAAGGACAAAAAATTGGCGAATTGTACTGTTTGGATGCTTTGCATATATGTTTCTTAGACTATATAGAAGCAATTTATACAAAGATTTCAACCGTCTACCTGTTCTATTCATTGTTCTACTTGTCGAAAGTAACAAATAATTTCCTTTAAAGGATTAACAATGGGGCTCATTGTTCACTTAAACTTGAAGATGAAATAATTGGCGAATTGTACTGTTTGGATGCTTTGCATATATGTTTCTTAGACTATATAGAAGCAATATATACAATGATTTCAACAGTCTACCTGTTCCATTCATTGTTCTACTTGTCGAAAGTTACAAATAATTTCCTTTAAAGAATTAACAATGGGGCTCGTAGTTCACTTAAACTTGAAGTACAAAAAATTGGCGAATGGTACTGTTTGGATGCTTTGCATATATGTTTCTTATACTATATAGAAGCAATAGATACAAAGATTTCAACCGTCTACCTGTTCCATTCATTGTTCTACTTGTCGAAAGTTACAAATAATTTCCGTTAAGGGATTAACAATGGGGATCGTAGTTTACTTAAACTTGAAGAACAAAAAATTGGCGAATTGTACTGTTTGGATGCTTTGCATATATGTTTCTTAGACTATATAGAAGCAATATATACAAAGATTTCAACCGTCTACCTGTTCCATTCATTGTTCTACTTGTCGAAAGTTACAAATAATTTCCTTTAAAGGATTAACAATGGGGCTCATTGTTCACTTAAACTTGAAGAACAAAAAATTGGCGAATTGTACTGTTTGGATGCTTTGCATATATGTTTCTTAGACTATATAGAAGCAATATATACAATGATTTCAACCGTCGACCTATTCCATTCATTGTTCTACTTGCCGAAATTTACAAATAATTTCCGTTAAGGGATTAACAATGGGGATCGTAGTTTACTTAAACTTGAAGAACAAAAAATTGGCGAATTGTACTGTTTGGATGCTTTGCATATATGTTTCTTAGACTATATTGAATCAATATATACAATGATTTCAACCGTCTACCTATTCCTTTCATTGTTCTACTTGTCGAAAGTTACAAATAATTTCCTTTAAAGGATTAACAATGGGGCTCGTAGTTCACTTAAACTTGAAGAACAAAAAATTGGCGAATGGTACTGTTTGGATGCTTTGCATATATGTTTCTTATACTATATAGAAGCAATAGATACAAAGATTTCAACCGTCTACCTGTTCCATTCATTGTTCTACTTGTCGAAAGTAACAAATAATTTCCTTTAAAGGATTAACAATGGGGCTCATTGTTCACTTAAACTTGAAGATGAAATAATTGGCGAATTGTACTGTTTGGATGCTTTGCATATATGTTTCTTAGACTATATAGAAGCAATATATACAATGATTTCAACAGTCTACCTGTTCCATTCATTGTTCTACTTGTCGAAAGTTACAAATAATTTCCTTTAAAGGATTAACAATGGGGCTCGTATTTCACTTAAACTTGAAGAACAAAAAATTGGCGAATGGTACTGTTTGGATGCTTTGCATATATGTTTCTTATACTATATAGAAGCAATAGATACAAAGATTTCAACCGTCTACCTGTTCCATTCATTGTTCTACTTGTCGAATGTTACAAATAATTTCCGTTAAGGGATTAACAATGGGGATCGTAGTTTACTTAAACTTGAAGAACAAAAAATTGGCTAATTGTACTGTTTGGATGCTTTGCATATATGTTTCTTAGACTATATAGAAGCAATATATATAAAAATTTCAACCGTCTACCTGTTCCATTCACTGTTCTACTTGTCGAAAGTTACAAATAATTTCCGTTAAGGGATTAACAATGGGGATCGTAGTTCACTTAAACTTGAAGAACAAAAAATTGGCTAATTGTACTATTTGGATGCTTT
The DNA here is from genome assembly GCA_963989415.1 of Cerceris ruficornis. Taxonomy (NCBI): domain Eukaryota; kingdom Metazoa; phylum Arthropoda; class Insecta; order Hymenoptera; family Crabronidae; genus Cerceris; species Cerceris ruficornis. The sequence continues at coordinate 289,581 of CAXDIW010000442.1, forward strand.
CCATATATGTTTCTTAGACTATATAGAAGCAATATATACAATGATTTCATCCGTCTACCTATTCCATTCATTGTTCTACTTGCCGAAATTTACAAATAATTTCCTTTAAAGGATTAACAATGGGGCTCGTAGTTCACTTAAACTTGAAGAGCAAAAAATTGTCGAATTGTACTGTTTGGATGCTTTGCATATATGTTTCTTAGACTATATAGAAGCAATATATGCAATGATTTCAACCGTCTACCTGTTCCATTCATTGTTCTACATGTCGAAAGTTACAAATAATTTCCGTTAAGGGATTAACAATGGGGATCGTAGTTTACTTAAACTTGAAGAACAAAAAATTGGCGAATTGTACTGTTTGGATGCTTTGCATATATGTTTCTTAGACTATATAGAAGCAATATATACAATGATTTCAACCGTCTACCTGTTCCATTCATTGTTCTACTTGTCGAAAGTTACAAATAATTTCCGTTAAGGGATTAACAATGGGGATCGTAGTTTACTTAAACTTGAAGGACAAAAAATTGGCGAATTGTACTGTTTGGATGCTTTGCATATATGTTTCTTAGACTATATAGAAGCAATATATACAAAGATTTCAACCGTCTACCTGTTCTATTCAATGTTCTACTTGTCGAAAGTAACAAATAATTTCCTTTAAAGGATTAACAATGGGGCTCATTGTTCACTTAAACTTGAAGATGAAATAATTGGCGAATTGTACTGTTTGGATGCTTTGCATATATGTTTCTTAGACTATATAGAAGCAATATATACAATGATTTCAACAGTCTACCTGTTCCATTCATTGTTCTACTTGTCGAAAGTTACAAATAATTTCCTTTAAAGGATTAACAATGGGGCTCGTAGTTCACTTAAACTTGAAGAACAAAAAATTGGCGAATGGTACTGTTTGGATGCTTTGCACATATGTTTCTTATACTATATAGAAGCAATAGATACAAAGATTTCAACCGTCTACCTGTTCCATTCATTGTTCTACTTGTCGAAAGTTACAAATAATTTCCGTTAAGGGATTAACAATGGGGATCGTAGTTCACTTAAACTTGAAGAACAAAAAATTGGCTAATTGTACTATTTGGATGCTTTGCGTACATGTTTCTTAGACTATATGGAAGCAATATATACAAAGATTTCAACCGTCTACGTGTTCCAATCATTGTTCTACTTGTAGAAAGTTACAATTAATTTCCGTTAAGGGATTAACAATGGGGCTCGTAGTTCACTTAAACTTGAAGAACAAGAAATTGGCGAATGGTACTGTTTGGATGCTTTGCATATATGTTTCTTAGACTATATGGAAGCAATATATACAAAGATTTCAACCGTCTACGTGTTCCAATCATTGTTCTACTTGTAGAAAGTTACAATTAATTTCCGTTAAGTGATTAACAATGGGGCTCGTAGTTCACTTAAACTTGAAGAACAAGAAATTGGCGAATGGTACTGTTTGGATGCTTTGCATATATGTTTCTTAGACTATATAAAAGCAATATATACATTGATTTCAACCGGCTACCTGTTCCATTCATTGTTCTACTTGTCGAAATTTACAAATAATTTCCGATAATGGATTAACCATTGGGGCTCATTGTCCACTTAAACTTGAAGAACAAAAAATTGGCGAATTATACTGTTTGGATGCTTTGCATATATCTTTCTTAGACTATATAGAAGCAATATATACATTGATTTCAACCGTCTACCTGTTCCATTCATTGTTCTACTTGTCGCAAGTTACAAATAATTTCCGTTAAAGTATTAACAATGGGGCTCGTAGTTCACTTAAACTTGAAGATCAAATAATAGGCGAATTGTACTGTTTGGATGCTTTGCATATATGTTTCTTAGACTATACAGAAGCAATATATACAATGATTTCAACCGTCTACCTATTCCATTCATTGTTCTACTTGCCGAAATTTACAAATAATTTCCGTTAAGGGATTAACAATGGGGATCGTAGTTTACTTAAACTTGAAGTACAAAAAATTGGCGAATTGTACTGTTTGGATGCTTTGCATATATGTTTCTCAGACTATATAGAAGCAATATATACAATGATTTCAACCGTCTACCTGTTCCATTCATTGTTCTACTTGTCGAAAGTTACAAATAATTTCCATTTCATGATTATCAATGGGGCTCGCTGTTCACTTAAACTTGAAGATCAAAAAATTGGCGATTGTTACTGTTTAGATGCTTTGCATATATGTTTCTTAGATTATATAGAAGCAATATATACAAAGATTTCAACCGTCTACCAGTTCCATTCATTGTTCTACTTGTCGAAAATTACAAATAATTTCCTTTAAAGGATTAACAATGGGGCTCGTTGTTAACTTAAACTTGAAGAACAATAAATTGGCGAATTGTACTGTTTGGATGCTTTGCATATATTTTTCTTAGACTATATAGAAGCAATATATACAAAGAATTCAACCGTCTACCTGTTCCATTCATTGTTCTACTTGTAGAAAGTTACAATTAATTTCCGTTAAAGGATTAATAACGGGGCTCGTAGTTCACTTAAACTTGAAGAACAAAAAATTGGCGAATTGTACTGTTTACATGCTTTGCATATATGTTTCTTAGACTATATAGAAGCAATATATACAAAGATTTCAACCGTCTGCCTGTTCCATTCATTGTTCTATTTGTCGAAAGTTACAAATAATTTCCGATAAAGGATTAACAATGGGGCTCATTGTTCACTTAAACTTGAAGGACAAAAAATTGGCGAATGGTACTGTTTGGATGCTTTGCGTACATGTTTCTTAGACTATATGGAAGCAACATAAACAAGGATTTCAACAGTCTACCTGTTCCATTCATTGTTCTACTTGTCGAAAGTTACAAATAATTTCCGATAAAGGATTAACAATGGGGCTCATTGTTCACTTAAACTTGAAGAACAAAAAATTGGCGAATGGTACTGTTTGGATGCTTTGCATATATGTTTCTTAGAATATATAGAAGCAATATATATATTGATTTCAACCGTCTACCTGTTCCACTCATTGTTCTACTTGTCGCAAGTTACAAATAATTTCCGTTAAAGTGTTAACAATGGGGCTCGTAGTTCACTTAAACTTGAAGATGAAATAATTGGCGAATTGTACTGTTTGGATGCTTTGCATATATGTTTCTTAGACTATATAGAAGCAATATATACAAAGATTTCTACCGTCTACCTGTTCCATTCATTGTTCTACTTGTCGAAATTTAAAAATAATTTCCTTTAAAGGATTAACAATGGGGCTCGTTGTTCACTTAAACTTGAAGAACAAAAAAGTGGCGAATGGTACTGTTTGGATGCTTTGCATATATGTTTCTTAGACTATACAGAAGCAATATATACAAAGATTTCAACCGTCTACCAGTTCCATTCATTGTTCTACTTGTCGAAAGTTACAAATAATTTCCGTTAAGGGATTAACAATGTGGATCGTAGTTTACTTAAACTTGAAGGACAAAAAATTGGCGAATTGTACTGTTTGGATGCTTTGCATATATGTTTCTTAGACTATATAGAAGCAATATATACAAAGATTTCAACCGTCTACCTGTTCTATTCATTGTTCTACTTGTCGAAAGTAACAAATAATTTCCTTTAAAGGATTAACAATGGGGCTCATTGTTCACTTAAACTTGAAGATGAAATAATTGGCGAATTGTACTGTTTGGATGCTTTGCATATATGTTTCTTAGACTATATAGAAGCAATATATACAATGATTTCAACAGTCTACCTGTTCCATTCATTGTTCTACTTGTCGAAAGTTACAAATAATTTCCTTTAAAGGATTAACAATGGGGCTCGTAGTTCACTTAAACTTGAAGATGAAATAATTGGCGAATTGTACTGTTTGGATGCTTTGCATATATGTTTCTTAGACTATATAGAAGCAATATATACAATGATTTCAACAGTCTACCTGTTCCATTCATTGTTCTACTTGTCGAAAGTTACAAATAATTTCCTTTAAAGAATTAACAATGGGGCTCGTAGTTCACTTAAACTTGAAGTACAAAAAATTGGCGAATGGTACTGTTTGGATGCTTTGCATATATGTTTCTTATACTATATAGAAGCAATAGATACAAAGATTTCAACCGTCTACCTGTTCCATTCATTGTTCTACTTGTCGAAAGTTACAAATAATTTCCGTTAAGGGATTAACAATGGGGATCGTAGTTTACTTAAACTTGAAGAACAAAAAATTGGCGAATTGTACTGTTTGGATGCTTTGCATATATGTTTCTTAGACTATATAGAAGCAATATATACAAAGATTTCAACCGTCTACCTGTTCCATTCATTGTTCTACTTGTCGAAAGTTACAAATAATTTCCGTTAAGGGATTAACAATGGGGATCGTAGTTTACTTAAACTTGAAGGACAAAAAATTGGCGAATTGTACTGTTTGGATGCTTTGCATATATGTTTCTTAGACTATATAGAAGCAATTTATACAAAGATTTCAACCGTCTACCTGTTCTATTCATTGTTCTACTTGTCGAAAGTAACAAATAATTTCCTTTAAAGGATTAACAATGGGGCTCATTGTTCACTTAAACTTGAAGATGAAATAATTGGCGAATTGTACTGTTTGGATGCTTTGCATATATGTTTCTTAGACTATATAGAAGCAATATATACAATGATTTCAACAGTCTACCTGTTCCATTCATTGTTCTACTTGTCGAAAGTTACAAATAATTTCCGTTAAGGGATTAACAATGGGGATCGTAGTTTACTTAAACTTGAAGAACAAAAAATTGGCGAATTGTACTGTTTGGATGCTTTGCATATATGTTTCTTAGACTATATAGAAGCAATATATACAAAGATTTCAACCGTCTACCTGTTCCATTCATTGTTCTACTTGTCGAAAGTTACAAATAATTTCCTTTAAAGGATTAACAATGGGGCTCATTGTTCACTTAAACTTGAAGAACAAAAAATTGGCGAATTGTACTGTTTGGATGCTTTGCATATATGTTTCTTAGACTATATAGAAGCAATATATACAATGATTTCAACCGTCTACCTATTCCATTCATTGTTCTACTTGCCGAAATTTACAAATAATTTCCGTTAAGGGATTAACAATGGGGATCGTAGTTTACTTAAACTTGAAGAACAAAAAATTGGCGAATTGTACTGTTTGGATGCTTTGCATATATGTTTCTTAGACTATATTGAATCAATATATACAATGATTTCAACCGTCTACCTATTCCTTTCATTGTTCTACTTGTCGAAAGTTACAAATAATTTCCTTTAAAGGATTAACAATGGGGCTCGTAGTTCACTTAAACTTGAAGAACAAAAAATTGGCGAATGGTACTGTTTGGATGCTTTGCATATATGTTTCTTATACTATATAGAAGCAATAGATACAAAGATTTCAACCGTCTACCTGTTCCATTCATTGTTCTACTTGTCGAAAGTAACAAATAATTTCCTTTAAAGGATTAACAATGGGGCTCATTGTTCACTTAAACTTGAAGATGAAATAATTGGCGAATTGTACTGTTTGGATGCTTTGCATATATGTTTCTTAGACTATATAGAAGCAATATATACAATGATTTCAACAGTCTACCTGTTCCATTCATTGTTCTACTTGTCGAAAGTTACAAATAATTTCCTTTAAAGGATTAACAATGGGGCTCGTATTTCACTTAAACTTGAAGAACAAAAAATTGGCGAATGGTACTGTTTGGATGCTTTGCATATATGTTTCTTATACTATATAGAAGCAATAGATACAAAGATTTCAACCGTCTACCTGTTCCATTCATTGTTCTACTTGTCGAATGTTACAAATAATTTCCGTTAAGGGATTAACAATGGGGATCGTAGTTTACTTAAACTTGAAGAACAAAAAATTGGCTAATTGTACTGTTTGGATGCTTTGCATATATGTTTCTTAGACTATATAGAAGCAATATATATAAAAATTTCAACCGTCTACCTGTTCCATTCACTGTTCTACTTGTCGAAAGTTACAAATAATTTCCGTTAAGGGATTAACAATGGGGATCGTAGTTCACTTATACTTGAAGAACAAAAAATTGGCTAATTGTACTATTTGGATGCTTTCCATATATGTTTCTTAGACTATATAGAAGCAATATATACAATGATTTCATCCGTCTACCTATTCCATTCATTGTTCTACTTGCCGAAATTTACAAATAATTTCCTTTAAAGGATTAACAATGGGGCTCGTAGTTCACTTAAACTTGAAGAGCAAAAAATTGTCGAATTGTACTGTTTGGATGCTTTGCATATATGTTTCTTAGACTATATAGAAGCAATATATGCAATGATTTCAACCGTCTACCTGTTCCATTCATTGTTCTACATGTCGAAAGTTACAAATAATTTCCGTTAAGGGATTAACAATGGGGATCGTAGTTTACTTAAACTTGAAGAACAAAAAATTGGCGAATTGTACTGTTTGGATGCTTTGCATATATGTTTCTTAGACTATATAGAAGCAATATATACAATGATTTCAACCGTCTACCTGTTCCATTCATTGTTCTACTTGTCGAAAGTTACAAATAATTTCCGTTAAGGGATTAACAATGGGGATCGTAGTTTACTTAAACTTGAAGGACAAAAAATTGGCGAATTGTACTGTTTGGATGCTTTGCATATATGTTTCTTAGACTATATAGAAGCAATATATACAAAGATTTCAACCGTCTACCTGTTCTATTCAATGTTCTACTTGTCGAAAGTAACAAATAATTTCCTTTAAAGGATTAACAATGGGGCTCATTGTTCACTTAAACTTGAAGATGAAATAATTGGCGAATTGTACTGTTTGGATGCTTTGCATATATGTTTCTTAGACTATATAGAAGCAATATATACAATGATTTCAACAGTCTACCTGTTCCATTCATTGTTCTACTTGTCGAAAGTTACAAATAATTTCCTTTAAAGGATTAACAATGGGGCTCGTAGTTCACTTAAACTTGAAGAACAAAAAATTGGCGAATGGTACTGTTTGGATGCTTTGCACATATGTTTCTTATACTATATAGAAGCAATAGATACAAAGATTTCAACCGTCTACCTGTTCCATTCATTGTTCTACTTGTCGAAAGTTACAAATAATTTCCGTTAAGGGATTAACAATGGGGATCGTAGTTCACTTAAACTTGAAGAACAAAAAATTGGCTAATTGTACTATTTGGATGCTTTGCGTACATGTTTCTTAGACTATATGGAAGCAATATATACAAAGATTTCAACCGTCTACGTGTTCCAATCATTGTTCTACTTGTAGAAAGTTACAATTAATTTCCGTTAAGGGATTAACAATGGGGCTCGTAGTTCACTTAAACTTGAAGAACAAGAAATTGGCGAATGGTACTGTTTGGATGCTTTGCATATATGTTTCTTAGACTATATGGAAGCAATATATACAAAGATTTCAACCGTCTACGTGTTCCAATCATTGTTCTACTTGTAGAAAGTTACAATTAATTTCCGTTAAGTGATTAACAATGGGGCTCGTAGTTCACTTAAACTTGAAGAACAAGAAATTGGCGAATGGTACTGTTTGGATGCTTTGCATATATGTTTCTTAGACTATATAAAAGCAATATATACATTGATTTCAACCGGCTACCTGTTCCATTCATTGTTCTACTTGTCGAAATTTACAAATAATTTCCGATAATGGATTAACCATTGGGGCTCATTGTCCACTTAAACTTGAAGAACAAAAAATTGGCGAATTATACTGTTTGGATGCTTTGCATATATCTTTCTTAGACTATATAGAAGCAATATATACATTGATTTCAACCGTCTACCTGTTCCATTCATTGTTCTACTTGTCGCAAGTTACAAATAATTTCCGTTAAAGTATTAACAATGGGGCTCGTAGTTCACTTAAACTTGAAGATCAAATAATAGGCGAATTGTACTGTTTGGATGCTTTGCATATATGTTTCTTAGACTATACAGAAGCAATATATACAATGATTTCAACCGTCTACCTATTCCATTCATTGTTCTACTTGCCGAAATTTACAAATAATTTCCGTTAAGGGATTAACAATGGGGATCGTAGTTTACTTAAACTTGAAGTACAAAAAATTGGCGAATTGTACTGTTTGGATGCTTTGCATATATGTTTCTCAGACTATATAGAAGCAATAAATACAATGATTTCAACCGTCTACCTGTTCCATTCATTGTTCTACTTGTCGAAAGTTACAAATAATTTCCATTTCATGATTATCAATGGGGCTCGCTGTTCACTTAAACTTGAAGATCAAAAAATTGGCGATTGTTACTGTTTAGATGCTTTGCATATATGTTTCTTAGATTATATAGAAGCAATATATACAAAGATTTCAACCGTCTACCAGTTCCATTCATTGTTCTACTTGTCGAAAATTACAAATAATTTCCTTTAAAGGATTAACAATGGGGCTCGTTGTTAACTTAAACTTGAAGAACAATAAATTGGCGAATTGTACTGTTTGGATGCTTTGCATATATTTTTCTTAGACTATATAGAAGCAATATATACAAAGAATTCAACCGTCTACCTGTTCCATTCATTGTTCTACTTGTCGAAAGTTACAAATAATTTCCGATAAAGGATTAACCATTGGGGTTCATTGTTCACTTAAACTTGAAGAACAAAAAATTGGCGAATGGTACTGTTTGGATGCTTTGCATATATGTTTCTTAGACTATATGGAAGCAATATATACAAAGATTTCAACCGTCTACGTGTTCCAATCATTGTTCTACTTGTAGAAAGTTACAATTAATTTCCGTTAAAGGATTAATAACGGGGCTCGTAGTTCACTTAAACTTGAAGAACAAAAAATTGGCGAATTGTACTGTTTACATGCTTTGCATATATGTTTCTTAGACTATATAGAAGCAATATATACAAAGATTTCAACCGTCTGCCTGTTCCATTCATTGTTCTATTTGTCGAAAGTTACAAATAATTTCCGATAAAGGATTAACAATGGGGCTCATTGTTCACTTAAACTTGAAGGACAAAAAATTGGCGAATGGTACTGTTTGGATGCTTTGCGTACATGTTTCTTAGACTATATGGAAGCAACATAAACAAGGATTTCAACAGTCTACCTGTTCCATTCATTGTTCTACTTGTCGAAAGTTACAAATAATTTCCGATAAAGGATTAACAATGGGGCTCATTGTTCACTTAAACTTGAAGAACAAAAAATTGGCGAATGGTACTGTTTGGATGCTTTGCATATATGTTTCTTAGAATATATAGAAGCAATATATATATTGATTTCAACCGTCTACCTGTTCCACTCATTGTTCTACTTGTCGCAAGTTACAAATAATTTCCGTTAAAGTGTTAACAATGGGGCTCGTAGTTCACTTAAACTTGAAGATGAAATAATTGGCGAATTGTACTGTTTGGATGCTTTGCATATATGTTTCTTAGACTATATAGAAGCAATATATACAAAGATTTCTACCGTCTACCTGTTCCATTCATTGTTCTACTTGTCGAAATTTAAAAATAATTTCCTTTAAAGGATTAACAATGGGGCTCGTTGTTCACTTAAACTTGAAGAACAAAAAAGTGGCGAATGGTACTGTTTGGATGCTTTGCATATATGTTTCTTAGACTATACAGAAGCAATATATACAAAGATTTCAACCGTCTACCAGTTCCATTCATTGTTCTACTTGTCGAAAATTACAAATAATTTCCTTTAAAGGATTAACAATGGGGCTCGTTGTTAACTTAAACTTGAAGAACAATAAATTGGCGAATTGTACTGTTTGGATGCTTTGCATATATTTTTCTTAGACTATATAGAAGCAATATATACAAAGAATTCAACCGTCTACCTGTTCCATTCATTGTTCTACTTGTCGAAAGTTACAAATAATTTCCGATAAAGGATTAACCATTGGGGTTCATTGTTCACTTAAACTTGAAGAACAAAAAATTGGCGAATGGTACTGTTTGGATGCTTTGCATATATGTTTCTTAGACTATATGGAAGCAATATATACAAAGATTTCAACCGTCTACGTGTTCCAATCATTGTTCTACTTGTAGAAAGTTACAATTAATTTCCGTTAAAGGATTAATAATGGGGCTCGTAGTTCACTTAAACTTGAAGAACAAAAAATTGGCGAATTGTACTGTTTACATGCTTTGCATATATGTTTCTTAGACTATATAGAAGCAATATATACAAAGATTTCAACCGTCTGCCTGTTCCATTCATTGTTCTATTTGTCGAAAGTTACAAATAATTTCCGATAAAGGATTAACAATGGGGCTCATTGTTCACTTAAACTTGAAGGACAAAAAATTGGCGAATGGTACTGTTTGGATGCTTTGCGTACATGTTTCTTAGACTATATGGAAGCAACATAAACAAGGATTTCAACCGTCTACCTGTTCCATTCATTGTTCTACTTGTCGAAAGTTACAAATAATTTCCGATAAAGGATTAACAATGGGGCTCATTGTTCACTTAAACTTGAAGAACAAAAAATTGGCGAATGGTACTGTTTGGATGCTTTGCATATATGTTTCTTAGAATATATAGAAGCAATATATATATTGATTTCAACCGTCTACCTGTTCCACTCATTGTTCTACTTGTCGCAAGTTACAAATAATTTCCGTTAAAGTGTTAACAATGGGGCTCGTAGTTCACTTAAACTTGAAGATGAAATAATTGGCGAATTGTACTGTTTGGATGCTTTGCATATATGTTTCTTAGACTATATAGAAGCAATATATACAAGGATTTCAACCGTCTACCTGTTCCATTCATTGTTCTACTTGTCGAAAGTTACAAATAATTTCCGATAAAGGATTAACAATGGGGCTCGTTGTTCACTTAAACTTGAAGAACAAAAAATTGGCGAATGGTACTGTTTGGATGCTTTGCATATATGTTTCTTAGAATATATAGAAGCAATATATACATTGATTTCAACCGTCTACCTGTTCCACTCATTGTTCTACTTGTCGCAAGTTACAAATAATTTCCGTTAAAGTGTTAACAATGGGGCTCGTAGTTCACTTAAACTTGAAGATGAAATAATTGGCGAATTGTACTGTTTGGATACTTTGCATATATGTTTCTTAGACTATATAGAAGCAATATATACAATGATTTCAACAGTCTACCTGTTCCATTCATTGTTCTACTTGTCGAAAGTTACAAATAATTTCCTTTAAAGGATTAACAATTGGGCTCGTAGCTCACTTAAACTTGAAGAACAAAAAATTGGCGAATGGTACTTTTTGGATGCTTTGCATATATGTTTCTTATACTATATAGAAGCAATAGATACAAAGATTTCAACCGTCTACCTGTTCCATTCATTGTTCTACTTGTCGAAATTTAAAAATAATTTCCTTTAAAGGATTATCAATGGGGCTCGTTGTTCACTTAAACTTGAAGAACAAAAAAGTGGCGAATGGTACTGTTTGGATGCTTTGCATATATGTTTCTTAGACTATATAGAAGCAATGTATACAAAGATTTCAACCGTCTACCTGTTCCATTCATTGTTCTACTTGTCGAAAGTTACAAATAATTTCCGATAAAGGATTAACAATGGGGCTCATTGTTCACTTAAACGTGAAGAACAAAAAATTGGCGAATGGTACTGTTTGGATGATTTGCATATATGTTTCTTATACTATATAGAAGCAATATATACAAAGATTTCAACCGTCTACCTGTTCCATTCATTGTTCTACTTGTCGAAAGTTACAAATAATTTCCTTTAAAGGATTAACAATGGGGCTCATTGTTCACTTAAACTTGAAGAACAAAAAATTGGCGAATTGTACTGTTTGGATGCTTTGCATATATGTTTCTTAGACTATATAGAAGCAATATATACAATGATTTCAACAGTCTACCTGTTCCATTCATTGTTCTACTTGTCGAAAGTTACAAATAATTTCCTTTAAAGGATTAACAATGGGGCTCGTAGTTCACTTAAACTTGAAGAACAAAAAATTGGCGAATGTTACTGTTTGGATGCTTTGCATATATGTTTCTTATACTATATAGAAGCAATAGATACAAAGATTTCAACCGTCTACCTGTTCCATTCATTGTTCTACTTGTCGAATGTTACAAATAATTTCCGTTAAGGGATTAACAATGGGGATCGTAGTTTACTTAAACTTGAAGAACAAAAAATTGGCTAATTGTACTGTTTGGATGCTTTGCATATATGTTTCTTAGACTATATAGAAGCAATATATACAAAGATTTCAACCGTCTACCTGTTCCATTCATTGTTCTACTTGTCGCAAGTTACAAATAATTTCCGTTAAAGTATTAACAATGGGGCTCGTAGTTCACTTAAACTTGAAGATCAAATAATAGGCGAATTGTACTGTTTGGATGCTTTGCATATATGTTTCTTAGACTATACAGAAGCAATATATACAATGATTTCAACCGTCTACCTATTCCATTCATTGTTCTACTTGCCGAAATTTACAAATAATTTCCGTTAAGGGATTAACAATGGGGATCGTAGTTTACTTAAACTTGAAGAACAAAAAATTGGCGAATTGTACTGTTTGGATGCTTTGCATATATGTTTCTTAGACTATATAGAAGCAATATATACAAAGATTTCAACCGTCTGCCTGTTCCATTCATTGTTCTATTTGTCGAAAGTTACAAATAATTTCCGATAAAGGATTAACAATGGGGCTCATTGTTCACTTAAACTTGAAGGCCAAAAAATTGGCGAATGGTACTGTTTGGATGCTTTGCGTACATGTTTCTTAGACTATATGGAAGCAACATAAACAAGGATTTCAACCGTCTACCTGTTCCATTCATTGTTCTACTTGTCGAAAGTTACAAATAATTTCCGATAAAGGATTAACAATGGGGCTCATTGTTCACTTAAACTTGAAGAACAAAAAATTGGCGAATGGTACTGTTTGGATGCTTTGCATATATGTTTCTTAGAATATATAGAAGCAATATATACATTGATTTCAACCGTCTACCTGTTCCACTCATTGTTCTACTTGTCGCAAGTTACAAATGATTTCCGTTAAAGTGTTAACAATGGGGCTCGTAGTTCACTTAAACTTGAAGATGAAATAATTGGCGAATTGTACTGTTTGGATGCTTTGCATATATGTTTCTTAGACTATATAGAAGCAATATATACAATGATTTCAACAGTCTACCTGTTCCATTCATTGTTCTACTTGTCGAAAGTTACAAATAATTTCCTTTAAAGGATTAACAATTGGGCTCGTAGCTCACTTAAACTTGAAGAACAAAAAATTGGCGAATGGTACTTTTTGGATGCTTTGCATATATGTTTCTTATACTATATAGAAGCAATAGATACAAAGATTTCAACCGTCTACCTGTTCCATTCATTGTTCTACTTGTCGAAATTTAAAAATAATTTCCTTTAAAGGATTATCAATGGGGCTCGTTGTTCACTTAAACTTGAAGAACAAAAAAGTGGCGAATGGTACTGTTTGGATGCTTTGCATATATGTTTCTTAGACTATATAGAAGCAATGTATACAAAGATTTCAACCGTCTACCTGTTCCATTCATTGTTCTACTTGTCGAAAGTTACAAATAATTTCCGATAAAGGATTAACAATGGGGCTCATTGTTCACTTAAACGTGAAGAACAAAAAATTGGCGAATGGTACTGTTTGGATGATTTGCATATATGTTTCTTATACTATATAGAAGCAATATATACAAAGATTTCAACCGTCTACCTGTTCCATTCATTGTTCTACTTGTCGAAAGTTACAAATAATTTCCTTTAAAGGATTAACAATGGGGCTCATTGTTCACTTAAACTTGAAGAACAAAAAATTGGCGAATTGTACTGTTTGGATGCTTTGCATATATGTTTCTTAGACTATATAGAAGCAATATATACAATGATTTCAACAGTCTACCTGTTCCATTCATTGTTCTACTTGTCGCAAGTTACAAATAATTTCCGTTAAAGTATTAACAATGGGGCTCGTAGTTCACTTAAACTTGAAGATCAAATAATAGGCGAATTGTACTGTTTGGATGCTTTGCATATATGTTTCTTAGACTATACAGAAGCAATATATACAATGATTTCAACCGTCTACCTATTCCATTCATTGTTCTACTTGCCGAAATTTACAAATAATTTCCGTTAAGGGATTAACAATGGGGATCGTAGTTTACTTAAACTTGAAGAACAAAAAATTGGCGAATTGTACTGTTTGGATGCTTTGCATATATGTTTCTTAGACTATATAGAAGCAATATATACAAAGATTTCAACCGTCTGCCTGTTCCATTCATTGTTCTATTTGTCGAAAGTTACAAATAATTTCCGATAAAGGATTAACAATGGGGCTCATTGTTCACTTAAACTTGAAGGACAAAAAATTGGCGAATGGTACTGTTTGGATGCTTTGCGTACATGATTCTTAGACTATATGGAAGCAACATAAACAAGGATTTCAACCGTCTACCTGTTCCATTCATTGTTCTACTTGTCGAAAGTTACAAATAATTTCCGATAAAGGATTAACAATGGGGCTCATTGTTCACTTAAACTTGAAGAACAAAAAATTGGCGAATGGTACTGTTTGGATGCTTTGCATATATGTTTCTTAGAATATATAGAAGCAATATATACATTGATTTCAACCGTCTACCTGTTCCACTCATTGTTCTACTTGTCGCAAGTTACAAATAATTTCCGTTAAAGTGTTAACAATGGGGCTCGTAGTTCACTTAAACTTGAAGATGAAATAATTGGCGAATTGTACTGTTTGGATGCTTTGCATATATGTTTCTTAGACTATATAGAAGCAATATATACAATGATTTCAACAGTCTACCTGTTCCATTCATTGTTCTACTTGTCGAAAGTTACAAATAATTTCCTTTAAAGGATTAACAATGGGGCTCGTAGTTCACTTAAACTTGAAGTACAAAAAATTGGCGAATGGTACTGTTTGGATGCTTTGCATATATGTTTCTTATACTATATAGAAGCAATAGATACAAAGATTTCAACCGTCTACCTGTTCCATTCATTGTTCTACTTGTCGAAAGTTACAAATAATTTTCGTTAAGGGATTAACAATGGGGATCGTAGTTTACTTAAACTTGAAGAACAAAAAATTGGCGAATTGTACTGTTTGGATGCTTTGCATATATGTTTCTTAGACTATATAGAAGCAATATATACAAAGATTTCAACCGTCTACCTGTTCCATTCATTGTTCTACTTGTCGAAAGTTACAAATAATTTCCTTTAAAGGATTAACAATGGGGCTCATTGTTCACTTAAACTTGAAGAACAAAAAATTGGCGAATTGTACTGTTTGGATGCTTTGCATATATGTTTCTTAGACTATATAGAAGCAATATATACAATGATTTCAACAGTCTACCTGTTCCATTCATTGTTCTACTTGTCGCAAGTTACAAATAATTTCCGTTAAAGTATTAACAATGGGGCTCGTAGTTCACTTAAACTTGAAGATCAAATAATAGGCGAATTGTACTGTTTGGATGCTTTGCATATATGTTTCTTAGACTATACAGAAGCAATATATACAATGATTTCAACCGTCTACCTATTCCATTCATTGTTCTACTTGCCGAAATTTACAAATAATTTCCGTTAAGGGATTAACAATGGGGATCGTAGTTTACTTAAACTTGAAGAACAAAAAATTGGCGAATTGTACTGTTTGGATGCTTTGCATATATGTTTCTTAGACTATATAGAAGCAATATATACAAAGATTTCAACCGTCTGCCTGTTCCATTCATTGTTCTATTTGTCGAAAGTTACAAATAATTTCCGATAAAGGATTAACAATGGGGCTCATTGTTCACTTAAACTTGAAGGACAAAAAATTGGCGAATGGTACTGTTTGGATGCTTTGCGTACATGTTTCTTAGACTATATGGAAGCAACATAAACAAGGATTTCAACCGTCTACCTGTTCCATTCATTGTTCTACTTGTCGAAAGTTACAAATAATTTCCGATAAAGGATTAACAATGGGGCTCATTGTTCACTTAAACTTGAAGAACAAAAAATTGGCGAATGGTACTGTTTGGATGCTTTGCATATATGTTTCTTAGAATATATAGAAGCAATATATACATTGATTTCAACCGTCTACCTGTTCCACTCATTGTTCTACTTGTCGCAAGTTACAAATAATTTCCGTTAAAGTGTTAACAATGGGGCTCGTAGTTCACTTAAACTTGAAGATGAAATAATTGGCGAATTGTACTGTTTGGATGCTTTGCATATATGTTTCTTAGACTATATAGAAGCAATATATACAATGATTTCAACAGTCTACCTGTTCCATTCATTGTTCTACTTGTCGAAAGTTACAAATAATTTCCTTTAAAGGATTAACAATGGGGCTCGTAGTTCACTTAAACTTGAAGTACAAAAAATTGGCGAATGGTACTGTTTGGATGCTTTGCATATATGTTTCTTATACTATATAGAAGCAATAGATACAAAGATTTCAACCGTCTACCTGTTCCATTCATTGTTCTACTTGTCGAAAGTTACAAATAATTTTCGTTAAGGGATTAACAATGGGGATCGTAGTTTACTTAAACTTGAAGAACAAAAAATTGGCGAATTGTACTGTTTGGATGCTTTGCATATATGTTTCTTAGACTATATAGAAGCAATATATACAAAGATTTCAACCGTCTACCTGTTCCATTCATTGTTCTACTTGTCGAAAGTTACAAATAATTTCCTTTAAAGGATTAACAATGGGGCTCAATGTTCACTTAAACTTGAAGAACAAAAAATTGGCGAATTGTACTGTTTGGATGCTTTGCATATATGTTTCTTAGACTATATAGAAGCAATATATACAATGATTTCAACCGTCTACCTGTTCCATTCATTGTTCTACTTGTCGAATGTTACAAATAATTTCCGTTAAGGGATTAACAATGGGGATCGTAGTTTACTTAAACTTGAAGAACAAAAAATTGGCGAATTGTGCTGTTTGGATGCTTTGCATATATGTTTCTTAGACTATATAGAAGCAATATATACAATGATTTCAACCGTCTACCTGTTCCATTCATTGTTCTACTTGTCGAAAGTTACAAATAATTTCCGTTAAGGGATTAACAATGGGGCTCATTGTTCACTTAAACTTGAAGGACAAAAAATTGGCGAATGGTACTGTTTGGATGCTTTGCGTACATGTTTCTTAGACTATATGGAAGCAACATAAACAAGGATTTCAACCGTCTACCTGTTCCATTCATTGTTCTACTTGTCGAAAGTTACAAATAATTTCCGATAAAGGATTAACAATGGGGCTCATTGTTCACTTAAACTTGAAGAACAAAAAATTGGCGAATGGTACTGTTTGGATGCTTTGCATATATGTTTCTTAGAATATATAGAAGCAATATATATATTGATTTCAACCGTCTACCTGTTCCACTCATTGTTCTACTTGTCGCAAGTTACAAATAATTTCCGTTAAAGTGTTAACAATGGGGCTCGTAGTTCACTTAAACTTGAAGATGAAATAATTGGCGAATTGTACTGTTTGGATGCTTTGCATATATGTTTCTTAGACTATATAGAAGCAATATATACAAGGATTTCAACCGTCTACCTGTTCCATTCATTGTTCTACTTGTCGAAAGTTACAAATAATTTCCGATAAAGGATTAACAATGGGGCTCGTTGTTCACTTAAACTTGAAGAACAAAAAATTGGCGAATGGTACTGTTTGGATGCTTTGCATATATGTTTCTTAGAATATATAGAAGCAATATATACATTGATTTCAACCGTCTACCTGTTCCACTCATTGTTCTACTTGTCGCAAGTTACAAATAATTTCCGTTAAAGTGTTAACAATGGGGCTCGTAGTTCACTTAAACTTGAAGATGAAATAATTGGCGAATTGTACTGTTTGGATGCTTTGCATATATGTTTCTTAGACTATATAGAAGCAATATATACAATGATTTCAACAGTCTACCTGTTCCATTCATTGTTCTACTTGTCGAAAGTTACAAATAATTTCCTTTAAAGGATTAACAATGGGGCTCAATGTTCACTTAAACTTGAAGAACAAAAAATTGGCGAATTGTACTGTTTGGATGCTTTGCATATATGTTTCTTAGACTATATAGAAGCAATATATACAATGATTTCAACCGTCTACCTGTTCCATTCATTGTTCTACTTGTCGAATGTTACAAATAATTTCCGTTAAGGGATTAACAATGGGGATCGTAGTTTACTTAAACTTGAAGAACAAAAAATTGGCGAATTGTGCTGTTTGGATGCTTTGCATATATGTTTCTTAGACTATATAGAAGCAATATATACAATGATTTCAACCGTCTACCTGTTCCATTCATTGTTCTACTTGTCGAAAGTTACAAATAATTTCCGTTAAGGGATTAACAATGGGGATCGTAGTTTACTTAAACTTGAAGAACAAAAAATTGGCGAATTGTACTGTTTGGATGCTCTGCATAGATGTTTGTTAGACTATTTAGAAGCAATATAAACAAGGATTTCAACCGTCTACCTGTTCCATTCATTGTTCTACTTGTCGAAAGTTACAAATAATTACCGATAAAGGATTAACCATTGGGGCTCATTGTTCACTTAAACTTGAAGAACAAAAAATTGGCGAATTGTACTGTTTGGATGCTTTGCATATATGTTTCTTAGACTATATAGAAGCAATATATACAATGATTTCAACCTTCTACCTGTTCCATTCATTGTTCTACTTGTCGAAAGTTACAAATGATTTCCGTTAAGGGATTAACAATGGGGATCGTAGTTCACTTAAACTTGAAGAACAAAAAATTGGCGAATTGTACTGTTTGGATGCTTTGCATAGATGTTTGTTAGACTATTTAGAAGCAATATATAGAAAGATTTCACCCGTCTACCTGTACTATTCATTGTTCTACTTGTAGAAAGTTACAAATAATTTCCGAGAAAGGATTAACCATTGGGGCTCATTGTTCACTTAAACTTGAAGAACAAAAAATTGGCGAATGGTACAGTTTGGATGCTTTGCATATATGTTTCTTAGACTATATGGAAGCAATATATACAAAGATTTCAACCGTCTACGTGTTCCAATCATTGTTCTACTTGTAGAAAGTTACAATTAATTTCCGTTAAAGGATTAATAATGGGGCTCGTAGTTCACTTAAACTTGAAGAACAAAAAATTGGCGAATTGTACTGTTTGCATGCTTTGCATATATGTTTCTTAGACTATATAGAAGTAATATATACAAAGATTTCAACCGTCTACCTGTTCCATTCATTGTTCTATTTGTCGAAAGTTACAAACAATTTCCGATAAAGGATTAACAATGGGGCTCATTGTTCACTTAAACTTGAAGGACAAAAAATTGGCGAATGGTACTGTTTGGATGCTTTGCGTACATGTTTCTTAGACTATATGGAAGCAATATAAACAAGGATTTCAACCGTCTACCTGTTCCATTCATTGTTCTACTTGTCGAAAGTTACAAATAATTACCGATAAAGGATTAACCATTGGGGCTCATTGTTCACTTAAACTTGAAGAACAAAAAATTGGCGAATTGTACTGTTTGGATGCTTTGCATATATGTTTCTTAGACTATATAGAAGCAATATATACAAAGATTTCAACCGTCTACGTGTTCCAATCATTGTTCTACTTGTCGAAATTTACAAACAATTTCCTTTAAAGGATTAACAATGGGGCTCGTTGTTCACTTAAACTTGAAGAACAAAAAAGTGGCGAATGGTACTGTTTGGATGCTTTGCATATATGTTTCTTAGACTATATAGAAGCAATATATACATTGATTTCAACCGTCTACCTGTTCCATTCATTGTTCTACTTGTCGCAAGTTACAAATAATTTCCGTTAAAGTATTAACAATGGGGCTCGTAGTTCACTTAAATTTGAAGATCAAATAATTGGCGAATTGTACTGTTTGGATGCTTTGCATATATGTTTCTTAGACTATATAGAAGCAATATATACAATGATTTCAACCGTCTACCTATTCCATTCATTGTTCTACTTGCCGAAATTTACAAATAATTTCTGTTAAGGGATTAACAATGGGGATCGTAGTTTACTTAAACTTGAAGAACAAAAAATTGGCAAATTGTACTGTTTGGATGCTTTGCATATATGTTTCTTAGAATATATAGAAGCAATATATACAATGATTTCAACAGTCTACCTGTTCCATTCATTGTTCTACTTGTCGAAATTTACAAATAATTTCCTTTAAAGGATTATCAATGGGGCTCGTTGTTCACTTAAACTTGAAGAACAAAAAAGTGGCGAATGGTACTGTTTGGATGCTTTGCATATATGTTTCTTAGACTATATAGAAGCAATGTATACAAAGATTTCAACCGTCTACCTGTTCCATTCATTGTTCTACTTGTCGAAAGTTACAAATAATTTCCGATAAAGGATTAACAATGGGGCTCATTGTTCACTTAAACGTGAAGAACAAAAAATTGGCGAATGGTACTGTTTGGATGATTTGCATATATGTTTCTTATACTATATAGAAGCAATATATACAAAGATTTCAACCGTCTACCTGTTCCATTCATTGTTCTACTTGTCGAAAGTTACAAATAATTTCCTTTAAAGGATTAACAATGGGGCTCATTGTTCACTTAAACTTGAAGAACAAAAAATTGGCGAATTGTACTGTTTGCATGCTTTGCATATATGTTTCTTAGACTATATAGAAGTAATATATACAAAGATTTCAACCGTCTACCTGTTCCATTCATTGTTCTATTTGTCGAAAGTTACAAACAATTTCCGATAAAGGATTAACAATGGGGCTCATTGTTCACTTAAACTTGAAGGACAAAAAATTGGCGAATGGTACTGTTTGGATGCTTTGCGTACATGTTTCTTAGACTATATGGAAGCAATATAAACAAGGATTTCAACCGTCTACCTGTTCCATTCATTGTTCTACTTGTCGAAAGTTACAAATAATTACCGATAAAGGATTAACCATTGGGGCTCATTGTTCACTTAAACTTGAAGAACAAAAAATTGGCGAATTGTACTGTTTGGATGCTTTGCATATATGTTTCTTAGACTATATAGAAGCAATATATACAAAGATTTCAACCGTCTACGTGTTCCAATCATTGTTCTACTTGTCGAAATTTACAAACAATTTCCTTTAAAGGATTAACAATGGGGCTCGTTGTTCACTTAAACTTGAAGAACAAAAAAGTGGCGAATGGTACTGTTTGGATGCTTTGCATATATGTTTCTTAGACTATATAGAAGCAATATATACATTGATTTCAACCGTCTACCTGTTCCATTCATTGTTCTACTTGTCGCAAGTTACAAATAATTTCCGTTAAAGTATTAACAATGGGGCTCGTAGTTCACTTAAATTTGAAGATCAAATAATTGGCGAATTGTACTGTTTGGATGCTTTGCATATATGTTTCTTAGACTATATAGAAGCAATATATACAATGATTTCAACCGTCTACCTATTCCATTCATTGTTCTACTTGCCGAAATTTACAAATAATTTCTGTTAAGGGATTAACAATGGGGATCGTAGTTTACTTAAACTTGAAGAACAAAAAATTGGCAAATTGTACTGTTTGGATGCTTTGCATATATGTTTCTTAGAATATATAGAAGCAATATATACAATGATTTCAACAGTCTACCTGTTCCATTCATTGTTCTACTTGTCGAAATTTACAAATAATTTCCTTTAAAGGATTAACAATGGGGCTCGCAGTTCACTTAAACTTGAAGAACAAAAAATTGGCGAATGGTACTGTTAGGATGCTTTGCATATATGTTTCTTAGACTATATAGAAGCAATATATACAAAGATTTCAAAAGTCTTCCTTTTCCATTCATTGTTCTACTTGTCGAAAGTTACAAATAATTTCCGATAACGGATTAACCATTGGGGCTCATTGTTCACTTAAACTTGAAGAACAAAAAATTGGCGAATTGTACTGTTTGGATGATTTGCATATATGTTTCTTATACTATACAGAAGCAATATATACAAAGATTTCAACCGTCTACCTGTTCCATTCACTGTTCTACTTGTCGAAAGTTACAAATAATTTCCGTTAAGGGATTAACAATGGGGATCGTAGTTCACTTAAACTTGAAGAACAAAAAATTGGCGAATTGTACTGTTTGGATGCTTTGCGTACATGTTTCTTAGACTATATAGAAGCAATATGTACATTGATTTCAACCGGCTACCTGTTCCATTCATTGTTCTACTTGTCGAAATTTACAAATAATTTCCGATAAAGGATTAACCATTGGGGCTCATTGTCCACTTAAACTTGAAGAACAAAAAATTGGCGAATTATACTGTTTGGATGCTTTGCATATGTTTCATAGACTATATAGAAGCAATATATACAAAGATTTCAACCGGCTACCTGTTCCATTCATTGTTCTACTTGGCGAAATTTACAAATAATTTCCGATAAAGGATTAACCATTAGGGCTCATTGTTCACTTAAACTTGAAGAACAAAAAATTGGCGAATTGTACTGTTTGGATGCTTTGCATATATTTTTCTTAGACTATATAGAAGCAATATATACAAAGATTTCAACCGTCTACCTGTTCCATTCATTGTTCTACTTGTCGAAAGTTACAATTAATTTCCGTTAAAGGATTAACAATGGGGCTCGTAGTTCACTTAAACTTGAAGTACAAAAAATTGGCGAATTGTACTGTTTGGATGCTTTGCATATATGTTTCGTAGACTATATGCAAGCAATATATACAATTTTTTCAACCGTCTACATGATCCATTCATTGTTCTACTTGTCGAAATTTACAAATAATTTCCTTTAAAGGATTAACAATGGGGCTCGTAGTTCACTTAAACTTGAAGAACAAAAAATTGGCGAATTGTACTGTTTGGATGCTTTGCATATATGTTTCGTAGACTATATAGAAGCAATATATACAATTTTTTCAACCGTCTACATGATCCATTCATTGTTCTACTTGTCGAAAATTACAAATAATTTCCGATAAAGGATTAACCATTGGGGCTCATTGTTCACTTAAACTTGAAGAACAAAAAATTGGCGAATGGTACTGTTTGGATGCTTTGCGAACATGTTTCTTAGACTATATGGAAGCAATATATACAAAGATTTCAACCGTCTACGTGTTCCTATCATTGTTCTACTTGTCGAAATTTACAAATAATTTCCTTTAAAGTATTAACAATGGGGCTCGTTGTTCACTTAAACTTGAAGAACAAAAAAGTGGCGAATGGTACTGTTTGGATGCTTTGCATATATGTTTCTTAGATTATATAGAAGCAATATATACATTGATTTCAACCGTATACCTGTTCCATTCATTGTTCTACTTGTCGCAAATTACAAATAATTTCCGTTAAAGTATTAACAATGGGGCTCGTAGTTCACTTAAACTTGAAGATCAAATAATTGGCGAATTGTACTGTTTGGATGATTTGCATATATGTTTCTTAGACTTTATAGAAGCAATATATACAAAGATTTCAACCGTCTACCTGTTCCATTCATTGTTCTACTTGTCGAAAGTTACAAATAATTTCCGTTAAGGCATTAACAATGGGGCTCGTAGTTCACTTAAACTTGAAGAGCAAAAGATTGTCGAATTGTACTGTTTGGATGCTTTGCATATATGTTTCTTAGATTATATAGAAGCAATATATACAAATATTTCAACCGTCTAACTGTTCCATTCATTGTTCTACTTGCCGAAATTTACAAATAATTTCCTTTAAAGGATTAACAATGGGGCTCGTAGTTCACTTAAACTTGAAGAGCAAAAAATTGTCGAATTGTACTGTTTGGATGCTTTGCATATATGTTTCTTAGACTATATAGAAGCAATATATACAAAGATTTCAACCGTCTACCTGTTCCATTCATTGTTCTACTTGTCGAAAGTTACAAATAATTTCCGATAAAGGATTAACAATGGGGCTCATTGTTCCCTTAAACTTGAAGAACAAAAAATTGGCGAATGGTACTGTTTGGATGCTTTGCATATATGCTTCTTAGACTATATAGAAGCAATATATACAAAGATTTCAACCGTCTACCTGTTCCATTCATTGTTCTACTTGTCGAAAGTTACAAATAATTTCCGATAAAGGATTAACAATGGGGCTCATTGTTCACTTAAACTTGAAGAACAAAAAATTGGCGAATGGTACTGTTTGGATGCTTTGCATATATGTTTCTTATACTATATAGAAGCAATATATACAAAGATTTCAACCGTCTACCTGTTCCATTCATTGTTCTACTTGTCGAAAGTTACAAATAATTTCCTTTAAAGGATTAACAATGGGGCTCATTGTTCACTTAAACTTGAAGAACAAAAAATTGGCGAATTGTACTGTTTGGATGCTTTGCATATATGTTTCTTAGACTATATAGAAGCAATATATACAATGATTTCAACCGTCTACCTGTTCCATTCATTGTTCTACTTGTCGAATGTTACAAATAATTTCCGTTAGGGGATTAACAATGGGGATCGTAGTTTACTTACACTTGAAGAACAAAAAATTGGCTAATTGTACTGTTTGGATGCTTTGCATATATGTTTCTTAGACTATATAGAAGCAATATATACAAAGATTTCAACCGTCTACCTGTTCCATTCACTGTTCTACTTGTCGAAAGTTACAAATAATTTCCGTTAAGGGATTAACAATGGGGCTCGTAGTTCACTTAAACTTGAAGAACAAGAAATTGGCGAATGGTACTGTTTGGATGCTTTGCATATATGTTTCTTAGACTATATAAAAGCAATATATACATTGATTTCAACCGGCTACCTGTTCCATTCATTGTTCTACTTGTCGAAATTTACAAATAATTTCCGATAATGGATTAACCATTGGGGCTCATTGTCCACTTAAACTTGAAGAACAAAAAATTGGCGAATTATACTGTTTGGATGCTTTGCATATATGTTTCTTAGACTATATAGAAGCAATATATACAAAGATTTTAACCGGCTACCTGTTCCATTCATTGTTCTACTTGTCGAAAGTTACAATTAATTTCCGTTAAAGGATTAACAATGGGGCTCGTAGTTCACTTAAACTTGAAGAACAAAAAATTGGCGAATTGTACTGTTTGGATGCTTTGCATAGATGTTTCTTAGACTATTTAGAAGCAATATATAGAAAGATTTCACCCGTCTACCTGTACTATTCATTGTTCTACTTGTAGAAAGTTACAAATAATTTCCATTTCATGATTATCAATGGGGCTCGCTGTTCACTTAAACTTGAAGATCAAAAAATTGGCGATTGTTACTGTTTATATGCTTTGCATATATGTTTCTTAGATTATATAGAAGCAATATATACAAATATTTCAACCGTCTAACTGTTCCATTCATTGTTCTACTTGTCGAAAATTACAAATAATTTCCGATAAAGGATTAACCATTGGGGCTCATTGTTCACTTAAACTTGAAGAACAAAAAATTGGCGAATGGTACTGTTTGGATGCTTTGCGTACATGTTTCTTAGACTATATGGAAGCAATATATACAAAGATTTCAACCGTCTACGTGTTCCAATCATTGTTCTACTTGTCGAAATTTACAAATAATTTCCTTTAAAGGATTAACAATGGGGCTCGTTGTTCACTTAAACTTGAAGAACAAAAAAGTGGCGAATGGTACTGTTTGGATGCTTTGCATATATGTTTCTTAGACTATATAGAAGCAATGTATACAAAGATTTCAACCGTCTACCTGTTCCATTCATTGTTCTACTTGTCGAAAGTTACAAATAATTTCCGATAAAGGATTAACAATGGGGCTCATTGTTCACTTAAACTTGAAGAACAAAAAATTGGCGAATGGTACTGTTTGGATGCTTTGCATATATGTTTCTTAGACTATATGGAAGCAATATATACAAAGATTTCAACCGTCTACGTGTTCCAATCATTGTTCTACTTGTAGAAAGTTACAATTAATTTCCGTTAAAGGATTAATAATGGGGCTCGTAGTTCACTTAAACTTGAAGACCAAAAAATTGGCGAATGGTACTGTTTGGATGCTTTGCATATATGTTTCTTAGACTATATAGAAGCAATATATACATTGATTTCAACCGTCTACCTGTTCCATTCATTGTTCTACTTGTCGAAAGTTACAAATAATTTCCGTTAAAGTATTAACAATGGGGCTCGTAGTTCACTTAAATTTGAAGATCAAATAATTGGCGAATTGTACTGTTTGGATGCTTTGCATATATGTTTCTTAGACTATATAGAAGCAATATATACAATGATTTCAACCGTCTACCTATTCCATTCATTGTTCTACTTGCCGAAATTTACAAATAATTTCTGTTAAGGGATTAACAATGGGGATCGTAGTTTACTTAAACTTGAAGAACAAAAAATTGGCGAATTGTACTGTTTGGATGCTTTGCATATATATTTCTTAGAATATATAGAAGCAATATATACAATGATTTCAACAGTCTACCTGTTCCATTCATTGTTCTACTTGTCGAAATTTACAAATAATTTCCTTTAAAGGATTAACAATGGGGCTCGCAGTTCACTTAAACTTGAAGAACAAAAAATTGGCGAATGGTACTGTTAGGATGCTTTGCATATATGTTTCTTAGACTATATAGAAGCAATATATACAAAGATTTCAAAAGTCTTCCTTTTCCATTCATTGTTCTACTTGTCGAAAGTTACAAATAATTTCCGATAACGGATTAACCATTGGGGCTCATTGTTCACTTAAACTTGAAGAACAAAAAATTGGCGAATTGTACTGTTTGGATGATTTGCATATATGTTTCTTATACTATACAGAAGCAATATATACAAAGATTTCAACCGTCTACCTGTTCCATTCACTGTTCTACTTGTCGACAGTTACAAATAATTTCCGTTAAGGGATTAACAATGGGGATCGTAGTTCACTTAAACTTGAAGAACAAAAAATTGGCGAATTGTACTGTTTGGATGCTTTGCGTACATGTTTCTTAGACTATATAGAAGCAATATGTACATTGATTTCAACCGGCTACCTGTTCCATTCATTGTTCTACATGGCGAAATTTACAAATAATTTCCGATAAAGGATTAACCATTAGGGCTCATTGTTCACTTAAACTTGAAGAACAAAAAATTGGCGAATTGTACTGTTTGGATGCTTTGCATATATTTTTCTTAGACTATATAGAAGCAATATATACAAAGATTTCAACCGTCTACCTGTTCCATTCATTGTTCTACTTGTCGAAAGTTACAATTAATTTCCGTTAAAGGATTAACAATGGGGCTCGTAGTTCACTTAAACTTGAAGTACAAAAAATTGGCGAATTGTACTGTTTGGATGCTTTGCATATATGTTTCGTAGACTATATACAAGCAATATATACAATTTTTTCAACCGTCTACATGATCCATTCATTGTTCTACTTGTCGAAATTTACAAATAATTTCCTTTAAAGGATTAACAATGGGGCTCGTAGTTCACTTAAACTTGAAGAGCAAAAGATTGTCGAATTGTACTGTTTGGATGCTTTGCATATATGTTTCTTAGACTATATAGAAGCAATATATACAAAGATTTCAACCGTCTACCTGTTCCATTCATTGTTCTACTTGTCGAAAGTTACAAATAATTTCCGATAAAGGATTAACAATGGGGCTCATTGTTCCCTTAAACTTGAAGAACAAAAAATTGGCGAATGGTACTGTTTGGATGCTTTGCATATATGTTTCTTAGACTATATAGAAGCAATATATACAAAGATTTCAACCGTCTACCTGTTCCATTCATTGTTCTACTTGTCGAAAGTTACAAATAATTTCCGATAAAGGATTAACAATGGGGCTCATTGTTCACTTAAACTTGAAGAACAAAAAATTGGCGAATGGTACTGTTTGGATGCTTTGCATATATGTTTCTTATACTATATAGAAGCAATATATACAAAGATTTCAACCGTCTACCTGTTCCATTCATTGTTCTACTTGTCGAAAGTCACAAATAATTTCCTTTAAAGGATTAACAATGGGGCTCATTGTTCACTTAAACTTGAAGAACAAAAAATTGGCGAATTGTACTGTTTGGATGCTTTGCATATATGTTTCTTAGACTATATAGAAGCAATATATACAATGATTTCAACCGTCTACCTGTTCCATTCATTGTTCTACTTGTCGAATGTTACAAATAATTTCCGTTAGGGGATTAACAATGGGGATCGTAGTTTACTTAAACTTGAAGAACAAAAAATTGGCTAATTGTACTGTTTGGATGCTTTGCATATATGTTTCTTAGACTATATAGAAGCAATATATACAAAGATTTCAACCGTCTACCTGTTCCATTCACTGTTCTACTTGTCGAAAGTTACAAATAATTTCCGTTAAGGGATTAACAATGGGGATCGTAGTTCACTTAAACTTGAAGAACAAAAAATTGGCTAATTGTACTATTTGGATGCTTTGCGTACATGTTTCTTAGACTATATGGAAGCAATATATACAAAGATTTCAACCGTCTACGTGTTCCAATCATTGTTCTACTTGTAGAAAGTTACAATTAATTTCCGTTAAGGGATTAACAATGGGGCTCGTAGTTCACTTAAACTTGAAGAACAAGAAATTGGCGAATGGTACTGTTAGGATGCTTTGCATATATGTTTCTTAGACTATATAGAAGCAATATATACAAAGATTTCAAAAGTCTTCCTTTTCCATTCATTGTTCTACTTGTCGAAAGTTACAAATAATTTCCGATAACGGATTAACCATTGGGGCTCATTGTTCACTTAAACTTGAAGAACAAAAAATTGGCGAATTGTACTGTTTGGATGATTTGCATATATGTTTCTTATACTATACAGAAGCAATATATACAAAGATTTCAACCGTCTACCTGTTCCATTCACTGTTCTACTTGTCGAAAGTTACAAATAATTTCCGTTAAGGGATTAACAATGGGGATCGTAGTTCACTTAAACTTGAAGAACAAAAAATTGGCGAATTGTACTGTTTGGATGCTTTGCGTACATGTTTCTTAGACTATATAGAAGCAATATGTACATTGATTTCAACCGGCTACCTGTTCCATTCATTGTTCTACATGGCGAAATTTACAAATAATTTCCGATAAAGGATTAACCATTAGGGCTCATTGTTCACTTAAACTTGAAGAACAAGAAATTGGCGAATGGTACTGTTTGGATGCTTTGCATATATGTTTCTTAGACTATATAAAAGCAATATATACATTGATTTCAACCGGCTACCTGTTCCAATCATTGTTCTACTTGTCGAAATTTACAAATAATTTCCGATAATGGATTAACCATTGGGGCTCATTGTCCACTTAAACTTGAAGAACAAAAAATTGGTGAGTTATACTGTTTGGATGCTTTGCATATATGTTTCTTAGACTATATAGAAGCAATATATACAAAGATTTCAACCGGCTACCTGTTCCATTCATTGTTCTACTTGGCGAATGTTACAAATAATTTCCGTTAAGGGATTAACAATGGGGATCGTAGTTTACTTAAACTTGAAGAACAAAAAATTGGCGAATGGTACTGTTTGGATGCTTTGCATATATGTTTCTTAGACTATATAGAAGCAATATATACAAAGATTTCTACCGTCTACATGTTCCATTCATTGTTCTACTTGTCGAAATTTACAAATAATTTCCTTTAAAGGATTAACAATGGGGCTCGTTGTTCACTTAAACTTGAAGAACAAAAAAGTGGCGAATGGTACTGTTTGGATGCTTTGCATATATGTTTCTTAGACTATATAGAAGCAATATATACATTGATTTCAACCGTCTACCTGTTCCATTCATTGTTCTACTTGTCGCAAGTTACAAATAATTTCCGTTAAAGTATTAACAATGGGGCTCGTAGTTCACTTAAACTTGAAGATCAAATAATAGGCGAATTGTACTGTTTGGATGCTTTGCATATATGTTTCTTAGACTATATAGAAGCAATATATACAATGATTTCAACCGTCTACCTATTCCATTCATTGTTCTACTTGCCGAAATTTACAAATAATTTCCGTTAAGGGATTAACAATGGGGATCGTAGTTTACTTAAACTTGAAGAACAATAAATTGGCGAATTGTACTGTTTGCATGCTTTGCAAATATGTTTCTTAGACTATATAGAAGCAATATATACAAAGATTTCAACCGTCTGCCTGTTCCATTCATTGTTCTATTTGTCGAAAGTTACAAATAATTTCCGATAAAGGATTAACAATGGGGCTCATTGTTCACTTAAACTTGAAGGACAAAAAATTGGCGAATGGTACTGTTTGGATGCTTTGCGTACATGTTTCTTAGACTATATGGAAGCAACATAAACAAGGATTTCAACCGTCTACCTGTTCCATTCATTGTTCTACTTGTCGAAAGTTACAAATAATTTCCGATAAAGGATTAACAATGGGGCTCCTTGTTCACTTAAAATTGAAGAACAAAAAATTGGCGAATTGTACTGTTTGGATGCTTTGCATATATGTTTCTTAGACTATATAGGAGCAATATATACAAAGATTTCACCCGTCTACCTGTACTATTCATTGTTCTACTTCTAGAAAGTTACAAATAATTTCCATTTCATGATTATCAATGGGGCTCGCTGTTCACTTAAACTTGAAGATCAAAAAATTGGCGATTGTTACTGTTTAGATGCTTTGCATATATGTTTCCTAGATTATATAGAAGCAATATATACAAATATTTCAACCGTCTAACTGTTCCATTCATTGTTCTACTTGTCGAAAATTACAAATAATTTCCGATAAAGGATTAACCATTGGGGCTCATTGTTCACTTAAACTTGAAGAACAAAAAATTGGCGAATGGTACTGTTTGGATGCTTTGCGTACATGTTTCTTAGACTATATGGAAGCAATATATACAAAGATTTCAACCGTCTACGTGTTCCAATCATTGTTCTACTTGTCGAAATTTACAAATAATTTCCATTAAAGGATTAACAATGGGGCTCGTTGTTCACTTAAACTTAAAGAACAAAAAAGTGGCGAATGGTACTGTTTGGATGCTTTGCATATATGTTTCTTAGACTATATAGAAGCAATATATACATTGATTTCAACCGTCTACCAGTTCCATTCATTGTTCTACTTGTCGCAAGTTACAAATAATTTCCGTTAAAGTATTAACAATGGGGCTCGTAGTTCACTTAAACTTGAAGATCAAATAATTGGCGAATTGTACTGTTTGGATGCTTTGCATATATGTTTCTTAGACTATATAGAAGCAATATATACAATGATTTCAACCGTCTACCTATTCCATTCATTGTTCTACTTGCCGAAATTTACAAATAATTTCCGTTAAGGGATTAACAATGGGGATCGTAGTTTACTTAAACTTGAAGAACAAAAAATTGGCGAATTGTACTGTTTGGATGCTTTGCATATATGTTTCTTAGACTATATAGAAGCAATATAAACAATGATTTCAAACGTCTACCTGTTCCATTCATTGTTCTACTTGTCGAAAGTTACAAATAATTTCCTTTAAAGGATTAACAATGGGGCTCGTTGTTAACTTAAACTTGAAGAACAAAAAATTGGCGAATGGTACTGTTTGGATGCTTTGCATATATGTTTCTTAGACTATATAGAAGCAATATATACAAAGATTTCAACCGTCTACGTGTTCCAATCATTGTTGTACTTGTCGAAATTTACAAATAATTTCCTTTAAAGGATTAACAATGGGGCTCGTTGTTCACTTAAACTTGAAGAACAAAAAAGTGGCGAATGGTACTGTTTGGATGCTTTGCATATATGTTTCTTAGACTATATAGAAGCAATATATACATTGATTTCAACCGTCTACCTGTTCCATTCATTGTTCTACTTGTCGCAAGTTAGAAATAATTCCGTTAAAGTATTAACAATGGGGCTCGTAGTTCACTTAAACTTGAAGATCAAATAATTGGCGAATTGTACTGTTTGGATGTGTAAGAAATTATAGGTGTGAGAATGCATGTGGTGTGTATGAGAGTATGCATGTGGTGATAGATGAAGCAGAAGAATCGAATGACTGCGACTTAGGTGGTAGAGATTATGTGCGTGACATTGAGAGTGTGTGAATGATGTGTGCGAGATTTGCGACGGAGGCGAACGAGCGGATGAAGAGCGATCGGCAGTATGAAAGAAAGCGTAGAAAGAGAAAGACCATCGAGAAAGTATACTAAGCAATCTTAATAAACTCTTATCTTATATTATAATTTTATTTGAAAGTTAAACCCCTCATCCTCCTCACAGATGCTTTGCATATATGTTTCTTAGACTATATAGAAGCAATATATACAATGATTTCAACCGTCTACCTATTCCATTCATTGTTCTACTTGCCGAAATTTACAAATAATTTCCGTTAAGGGATTAACAATGGGGATCGTAGTTTACTTAAACTTGAAGAACAATAAATTGGCGAATTGTACTGTTTGCATGCTTTGCAAATATGTTTCTTAGACTATATAGAAGCAATATATACAAAGATTTCAACCGTCTGCCTGTTCCATTCATTGTTCTATTTGTCGAAAGTTACAAATAATTTCCGATAAAGGATTAACAATGGGGCTCATTGTTCACTTAAACTTGAAGGACAAAAAATTGGCGAATGGTACTGTTTGGATGCTTTGCGTACATGTTTCTTAGACTATATGGAAGCAACATAAACAAGGATTTCAACCGTCTACCTGTTCCATTCATTGTTCTACTTGTCGAAAGTTACAAATAATTTCCGATAAAGGATTAACAATGGGGCTCATTGTTCACTTAAAATTGAAGAACAAAAAATTGGCGAATTGTACTGTTTGGATGCTTTGCATATATGTTTCTTAGACTATATAGGAGCAATATATACAAAGATTTCACCCGTCTACCTGTACTATTCATTGTTCTACTTCTAGAAAGTTACAAATAATTTCCATTTCATGATTATCAATGGGGCTCGCTGTTCACTTAAACTTGAAGATCAAAAAATTGGCGATTGTTACTGTTTAGATGCTTTGCATATATGTTTCCTAGATTATATAGAAGCAATATATACAAATATTTCAACCGTCTAACTGTTCCATTCATTGTTCTACTTGTCGAAAATTACAAATAATTTCCGATAAAGGATTAACCATTGGGGCTCATTGTTCACTTAAACTTGAAGAACAAAAAATTGGCGAATGGTACTGTTTGGATGCTTTGCGTACATGTTTCTTAGACTATATGGAAGCAATATATACAAAGATTTCAACCGTCTACGTGTTCCAATCATTGTTCTACTTGTCGAAATTTACAAATAATTTCCATTAAAGGATTAACAATGGGGCTCGTTGTTCACTTAAACTTAAAGAACAAAAAAGTGGCGAATGGTACTGTTTGGATGCTTTGCATATATGTTTCTTAGACTATATAGAAGCAATATATACATTGATTTCAACCGTCTACCAGTTCCATTCATTGTTCTACTTGTCGCAAGTTACAAATAATTTCCGTTAAAGTATTAACAATGGGGCTCGTAGTTCACTTAAACTTGAAGATCAAATAATTGGCGAATTGTACTGTTTGGATGCTTTGCATATATGTTTCTTAGACTATATAGAAGCAATATATACAATGATTTCAACCGTCTACCTATTCCATTCATTGTTCTACTTGCCGAAATTTACAAATAATTTCCGTTAAGGGATTAACAATGGGGATCGTAGTTTACTTAAACTTGAAGAACAAAAAATTGGCGAATTGTACTGTTTGGATGCTTTGCATATATGTTTCTTAGACTATATAGAAGCAATATATACAATGATTTCAAACGTCTACCTGTTCCATTCATTGTTCTACTTGTCGAAAGTTACAAATAATTTCCGTTAAGGGATTAACAATGGGGATCGTAGTTTACTTAAACTTGAAGAACAAAAAATTGGCGATTGTTACTGTTTAGATGCTTTGCATATATGTTTCTTAGATTATATAGAAGCAATATATACAAAGATTTCAACCGTCTACCAGTTCCATTCATTGTTCTACTTGTCGAAAATTACAAATAATTTCCTTTAAAGGATTAACAATGGGGCTCGTTGTTAACTTAAATTTGAAGAACAATAAATTGGCGAATTGTACTGTTTGGATGCTTTGCATATATGTTTCTTAGACTATATAGAAGCAATATATACAAAGATTTCAACCGTCTACCTGTTCCATTCATTGTTCTACTTGTCGAAAGTTACAAATAATTTCCGATAAAGGATTAACCATTGGGGCTCATTGTTCACTTAAACTTGAAGAACAAAAAATTGGCGAATGGTACTGTTTGGATGCTTTGCATATATGTTTCTTAGACTATATGGAAGCAATATATACAAAAATTTCAACCGTCTACGTGTTCCAATTATTGTTCTACTTGTAGAAAGTTACAATTAATTTCCGTTAAAGGATTAATAATGGGGCTCGTAGTTCACATAAACTTGAAGAACAAAAAATTGGCGAATTGTACTGTTTGCATGCTTTGCATATATGTTTCTTAGACTATATAGAAGCAATATATACAAAGATTTCAACCGTCTGCCTGTTCCATTCATTGTTCTATTTGTCGAAAGTTACAAATAATTTCCGATAAAGGATTAACAATGGGGCTCATTGTTCACTTAAACTTGAAGGACAAAAAATTGGCGAATGGTACTGTTTGGATGCTTTGCGTACATGTTTCTTAGACTATATGGAAGCAACATAAACAAGGATTTCAACCGTCTACCTGTTCCATTCATTGTTCTACTTGTCGAAAGTTACAAATAATTTCCGATAAAGGATTAACAATGGGGCTCATTGTTCACTTAAACTTGAAGAACAAAAAATTGGCGAATGGTACTGTTTGGATGCTTTGCATATATGTTTCTTAGAATATATAGAAGCAATATATACATTGATTTCAACCGTCTACCTGTTCCACTCATTGTTCTACTTGTCGCAAGTTACAAATAATTTCCGTTAAAGTGTTAACAATGGGGCTCGTAGTTCACTTAAACTTGAAGATGAAATAATTGGCGAATTGTACTGTTTGGATGCTTTGCATATATGTTTCTTAGACTATATAGAAGCAATATATACAATGATTTCAACCGTCTACCTGTTCCATTCATTGTTCTACTTGTCGAATGTTACAAATAATTTCCGTTAAGGGATTAACAATGGGGATCGTAGTTTACTTAAACTTGAAGAACAAAAAATTGGCGAATGGTACTGTTTGGATGCTTTGCATATATGTTTCTTAGACTATATAGAAGCAATATATACAAAGATTTCAACCGTCTACGTGTTCCAATCATTGTTGTACTTGTCGAAATTTACAAATAATTTCCTTTAAAGGATTAACAATGGGGCTCGTTGTTCACTTAAACTTGAAGAACAAAAAAGTGGCGAATGGTACTGTTTGGATGCTTTGCATATATGTTTCTTAGACTATATAGAAGCAATATATACATTGATTTCAACCGTCTACCTGTTCCATTCATTGTTCTACTTGTCGCAAGTTAGAAATAATTCCGTTAAAGTATTAACAATGGGGCTCGTAGTTCACTTAAACTTGAAGATCAAATAATTGGCGAATTGTACTGTTTGGATGTGTAAGAAATTATAGGTGTGAGAATGCATGTGGTGTGTATGAGAGTATGCATGTGGTGATAGATGAAGCAGAAGAATCGAATGACTGCGACTTAGGTGGTAGAGATTATGTGCGTGACATTGAGAGTGTGTGAATGATGTGTGCGAGATTTGCGACGGAGGCGAACGAGCGGATGAAGAGCGATCGGCAGTATGAAAGAAAGCGTAGAAAGAGAAAGACCATCGAGAAAGTATACTAAGCAATCTTAATAAACTCTTATCTTATATTATAATTTTATTTGAAAGTTAAACCCCTCATCCTCCTCACAGATGCTTTGCATATATGTTTCTTAGACTATATAGAAGCAATATATACAATGATTTCAACCGTCTACCTATTCCATTCATTGTTCTACTTGCCGAAATTTACAAATAATTTCCGTTAAGGGATTAACAATGGGGATCGTAGTTTACTTAAACTTGAAGAACAAAAAATTGGCGAATTGTACTGTTTGGATGCTTTGCATATATGTTTCTTAGACTATATAGAAGCAATATATACAATGATTTCAACCGTCTACCTGTTCCATTCATAGTTCTACTTGTCGAAAGTTACAAATAATTTCCGTTAAGGGATTAACAATGGGGATCGTAGTTTACTTAAACTTGAAGAACAAAAAATTGGCGAATTGTACTGTTTGGATGCTTTGCATAGATGTTTCTTAGACTATTTAGAAGCAATATATAGAAAGATTTCACCCGTCTACCTGTA
Source organism: Cerceris ruficornis (assembly GCA_963989415.1). Classification (NCBI taxonomy): domain Eukaryota; kingdom Metazoa; phylum Arthropoda; class Insecta; order Hymenoptera; family Crabronidae; genus Cerceris; species Cerceris ruficornis. Next base: position 326,182 of record CAXDIW010000442.1, read on the forward strand.
CTATTCATTGTTCTACTTGTAGAAAGTTACAAATAATTTCCATTTCATGATTATCAATGGGGCTCGCTGTTCACTTAAACTTGAAGATCAAAAAATTGGCGATTGTTACTGTTTAGATGCTTTGCATATATGTTTCTTAGATTATATAGAAGCAATATATACAAAGATTTCAACCGTCTACCAGTTCCGTTCATTGTTCTACTTGTCGAAATTTACAAATAATTTCCTTTAAAGGATTAACAATGGGGCTCGTTGTTCACTTAAACTTGAAGAACAATAAATTGGCGAATTGTACTGTTTAGATGCTTTGCATATATGTTTCTTAGATTATATAGACGCAATATATACAAAGATTTCAACCGTCTACCTGTTCGATTCATTGTTCTACTTGTCGAAAATTACAAGTAATTTCCGATAAAGGATTAACCATTGGGGCTCATTGTTCACTTAAACTTGAAGAACAAAAAATTGGCGAATGGTACTGTTTGGATGCTTTGCGTACATGTTTCTTAGACTATATGGAAGCAATATATACAAAGATTTCAACCGTCTACGTGTTCCAATCATTGTTCTACTTGTAGAAAGTTACAATTAATTTCCGTTAAAGGATTAACAATGGGGCTCGTAGTTCTGTTACGTCCCGGGGACTAAAATTCTTTTTCTTTTGAGATCATTGCCTGCGCATTTGCCAATGTTTGAAATTCCTTCGGCAAATACGCAGAACGTTAATAATTGTTCTCCGATTCCGATGATGCAGGAATGCCTATGCATTCAGAGTTCTCTCTAACTGGATTACGATATCGTTTGAGATTCAATAACAAAGATATGTACATCCGGCTGCCCTGCTGACAAAGATCGCTTCGAGTCACGTACGCCCTCCGGTCCCAGGAATTGCGAGGCAAATCAGCAGCGGCTGATGTGTGGGGCTCGGACGGAAGGGAGGATGGAGACTAGCACCCAAAATTGTTAACCTTAGCAAAACGTGACCACGGAACGTGGCTACCACCTCTACCTAGGGCCCACCCTTGTGAGGCCAAAGACGAGCTCAACTCGTCACTATCGTCTGGAAAGTCGCGAGGTGCGTAGGCATAGTCCGAGGGTTTAGTTAAGCTTAGGTTATACGCGAATAACTTCAATAGTTCGATACGCGGTAACGGACTTTATAATCCTCGTTAAACAAATAAATCTCTTGGTTTTCAATCGTAAAGTCGCGAGGTGCGTGATTGTTAACCCGCGAAACCGTGAGAGAATCCTAGATTCTCCGTGAGCGCAGTTCGGTAACGCTGTAGTTCCGAAAGACTCAGAGTTTCGTGCGAGAATTGTATTGTAAAACCTACTTATAAAATTCGTTAACCGTATATTTTACTATTGCATGATCTATAGAATCATTAGAATAGGTAAATTCGAAAAAGTGCAGTTCTAATCCATCCACTCTTCTGTTCAGCCACTTGAACTCCGAATTGAACTTCAACGAGAGTACCTTGTAATACCGCTACAACCGATATAGAGATAGGACCGAAATTATCATTTATACTTGTATCGTCAGAAAATTCAGGGTGAGTTCTAATTTTCCATTACCATAATTATCTTGTCATATTCTATTGTAAACCGCCGTCTCAATAGTGAGTTTCTCTACCGTTGGACTATTTTAAAATATACATTTTGCCTGTAAATGGGAGGTTGTTTCGGAAACGAAAGATAGATTCGATTGGATCATAATCACTCGATTTCGAGCCAGCTTCACCACCAATAAATTGTTAACGTACATATATCTATTCAAAATCAATTATTTTATATCCAACTTAGCCGATATTATAACCCATTTCATTACCGTTTGTAACGTTTCTTTGTTTAAATTTGAATACACATTGCTTTTACCCATTATAACATTGTGAGATTCAGTTCTATTATTCAATATCCTTATCCTTTAGATTTCGATTAAGCCAGACCTGTATAGGTCTTAACAGATCGACCCATCCATCCTGTCCTCTCCTCGCCTTAGGCTGGGGAGAGCTACAAAATTTTCAAATAGAGTCAACCGCGGAAACCCGCGCGCGATTCGTTTCGTCTTGGCCGTTACGCACGGAATCTACCATCCGTCGGCACCCGCTCGACGACGGACGGGACGTTCGAATAATACGCCGTTCGTAACAGTTCACTTAAACTTGAAGATCAAAAAATTGGCGATTGTTACTGTTTAGATGCTTTGCATATATGTTTCTTAGATTATATAGAAGCAATATATACAAAGATTTCAACCGTCTACCTGTTCCATTCATTGTTCTACTTGTCGAAAAATACAAATAATTTCCGATAAAGGATTAACCATTGGGGCTCATTGTTCACTTAAACTTGAAGAACAAAAAATTGGCGAATGGTCCTGTTTGGATGCTTTGCGTATATGTTTCTTAGACTATATGGAAGCAATATATACAAAGATTTCAACCGTCTACGTGTTCCAATCATTGTTCTACTTGTCGAAATTTACAAATAATTTCCTTTAAAGGATTAACAATGGGGCTCGTTGTTCACTTAAACTTCAAGAACAATAAATTGGCGAATTGTACTGTTTGGATGCTTTGCATATATGTTTCTTAGACTTTATAGAAGCAATATATACAAAGAATTCAACCGTCTACCTGTTCCATTCATTGTTCTACTTGTCGAAAGTTACAAATAATTTCCGATAAAGGATTAACCATTGGGGCTAATTGTTCACTTAAACTTGAAAAACAAAAAATTGGCGAATGGTACTGTTTGGATGCTTTGCATATATGTTTCTTAGACTTTATAGAAGCAATATATACATTGATTTCAACCGTCTACCTGTTCCATTCATTGTTCTACTTGTCGAAATTTACAAATAATTTCCTTTAAAGGATTAACAATGGGGCTCGTAGTTCACTTAAACTTGAAGAACAAAAAATTGGCGAATGGTACTGTTTGGATGCTTTGCATATATGTTTCTTAGATTATATAGACGCAATATATACAAGGATTTCAACCGTCTACCTGTTCCATTCATTGTTCTACATGTCGAAAGTTACAAATAATTACCGATAAAGGATTAACCATAGGGGCTCATTGTTCACTTAAACTGGAAGACCAAAAAATTGGCGAATGGTACTGTTTGGATGCTTTGCATATAGGTTTCTTAGACTATATAGAAGCAACATATACAAAGATTTCAACCGTCTACCTGTTCAATTCATTGTTCTACTTGTAAAAAGTTACAAATAATTTCCGTTTCATGATTATCAATGGGGCTCGTTGTTCACTTAAACTTGAAGAACAAAAAATTGGCGACTGGTACTGTTTGGATGCTTTGCATATATGTTTCTTAGACTATATGGAAGCAATATATACAAAGATTTCAACCGTCTACGTGTTCCAATCATTGTTCTACTTGTAGAAAGTTACAATTAATTTCCGTTAAAGGATTAACAATGGGGCTCGTAGTTCACATAAACTTGAAGAACAAAAAATTGGCGAATTGTACTGTTTGGATGCTTTGCATAGATGTTTCTTAGACTATTTAGAAGCAATATATAGAAAGATTTCACCCGTCTACCTGTACTATTCATTGTTCTACTTGTAGAAAGTTACAAATAATTTCCATTTCATGATTATCAATGGGGCTCGCTGTTCACTTAAACTTGAAGATCAAAAAATTGGCGATTGTTACTGTTTAGATGCTTTGCATATGTGTTTCATAGATTATATAGAAGCAATATATACAAAGATTTCAACCGTCTACCTGTTCCATTCATTGTTCTACTTGTCGAAAGCTACAAATAATTTCCGATAACGGATTAACCATTGGGGCTCATTGTTCACTTAAACTTGAAGAACAAAAAATTGGCGAATTGTACTGTTTGGATGCTTTGCATATATGTTTCCGATACTATATAGAAGCAATATATACAAAGATTTCAACCGTCTACCTGTTCCATTCACTGTTCTACTTGTCGAAAGTTACAAATAATTTCCGTTAAGGGATTAACAATGGGGATCGTAGTTTACTTAAACTTGAAGAACAAAAAATTGGCGAATTGTACTGTTTGGATGCTTTGCATATATGTTTCTTAGACTATATAGAAGCAATATATACAATGATTTCAACAGTCTACCTGTTCCATTCATTGTTCTACTTGTCGAAAGTTACAAATAATTTCCTTTAAAGGATTAACAATGGGGCTCGTAGTTCACTTAAACTTGAAGAACAAAAAATTGGCGAATGGTACTGTTTGGATGCTTTGCATATATGTTTCTTAGACTATATAGAAGCAATATATACAATGATTTCAACAGTCTACCTGTTCCATTCATTGTTCTACTTGTCGAAAGTTACAAATAATTTCCTTTAAAGGGTTAACAATGGGGCTCGTATTTCACTTAAACTTGAAGAACAAAAAATTGGCGAATGGTACTGTTTGGATGCTTTGCATATATGTTTCGTATACTATATAGAAGCAATAGATACAAAGATTTCAACCGTCTACCTGTTCCATTCATTGTTCTACTTGTCGAATGTTACAAATAATTTCCGTTAAGGGATTAACAATGGGGATCGTAGTTTACTTAAACTTGAAGATCAAAAAATTGGCGATTGTTACTGTTTGGATGCTTTGCATATATTTTTCTTAGACTATATAGAAGCAATATATACAAAGAATTCAACCGTCTACCTGTTCCATTCATTGTTCTACTTGTCGAAAGTTACAAATAATTTCCGATAAAGGATTAACCATTGGGGCTCATTGTTCACTTAAACTTGAAGAACAAAAAATTGGCGAATGGTACTGTTTGGATGCTTTGCATATATGTTTCTTAGACTATATGGAAGCAATATATACAATGATTTCAACAGTCTACCTGTTCCATTCATTGTTCTACTTGTCGAAAGTTACAAATAATTTCCGATAAAGGATTAACAATGGGGCTCATTGTTCACTTAAACTTGAAGAACAAAAAATTGGCGAATGGTACTGTTTGGATGCTTTGCATATATGTTTCTTAGAATATATAGAAGCAATATATATATTGATTTCAACCGTCTACCTGTTCCACTCATTGTTCTACTTGTCGCAAGTTACAAATAATTTCCGTTAAAGTGTTAACAACGGGGCTCGTAGTTCACTTAAACTTGAAGATGAAATAATTGGCGAATTGTACTGTTTGGATGCTTTGCATATATGTTTCTTAGACTATATAGAAGCAATATATACAAAGATTTCAACCGTCTACGTGTTCCAATCATTGTTCTACTTGTCGAAATTTATAAATAATTTCCTTTAAAGGATTAACAATGGGGCTCGTTGTTCACTTAAACTTGAAGAACAAAAAAGTGGCGAATGGTACTGTTTGGATGCTTTGCATATATGTTTCTTAGACTATATAGAAGCAATTTATACATTGATTTCAACCGTCTACCTGTTCCATTCATTGTTCTACTTGTCGCAAGTTACAAATAATTTCCGTTAAAGTATTAACAATGGGGCTCGTAGTTCACTTAAATTTGAAGATCAAATAATTGGCGAATTGTACTGTTTGGATGCTTTGCATATATGTTTCTTAGACTATATAGAAGCAATATATACAATGATTTCAACCGTCTACCTATTCCATTCATTGTTCTACTTGCCGAAATTTACAAATAATTTCTGTTAAGGGATTAACAATGGGGATCGTAGTTTACTTAAACTTGAAGAACAAAAAATTGGCGAATTGTACTGTTTGGATGCTTTGCATATATGTTTCTTAGAATATATAGAAGCAATATATACAATGATTTCAACAGTCTACCTGTTCCATTCATTGTTCTACTTGTCGAAATTTACAAATAATTTCCTTTAAAGGATTAACAATGGGGCTCGCAGTTCACTTAAACTTGAAGAACAAAAAATTGGCGAATGGTACTGTTAGGATGCTTTGCATATATGTTTCTTAGACTATATAGAAGCAATATATACAAAGATTTCAAAAGTCTTCCTTTTCCATTCATTGTTCTACTTGTCGAAAGTTACAAATAATTTCCGATAACGGATTAACCATTGGGGCTCATTGTTCACTTAAACTTGAAGAACAAAAAATTGGCGAATTGTACTGTTTGGATGCTTTGCATAGATGTTTCTTAGACTATATAGAAGCAATATATACAATGATTTCAACCGTCTACCTGTTCCATTCATTGTTCTACTTGTCGAATGTTACAAATAATTTCCGTTAAGGGATTAACAATGGGGATCGTAGTTTACTTAAACATGAAGAACAAAAAATTGGCGAATGGTACTGTTTGGATGCTTTGCATATATGTTTCTTAGACTATATAGAAGCAATATATACAAAGATTTCAACCGTCTACCTGTTCCATTCATTGTTCTACTTGTCGAAAATTACAAATAATTTCCTTTAAAGGATTAACAATGGGGCTCGTAGTTCACTTAAACTTGAAGAACAAAAAATTGGCGAATTATACTGTTTGGATGCTTTGCATATATGTTTCTTAGACTATATAGAAGCAATATATACAATGATTTCAACCGTCTACCTGTTCCATTCATTGTTCTACTTGTCGAAAGTTACAAATAATTTCCGTTAAGGGATTAACAATGGGGATCGTAGTTTACTTAAACTTGAAGAACAAAAAATTGGCGAATTGTACTGTTTGGATGCTTTACATAGATGTTTGTTAGACTATTTAGAAGCAATATAAACAAGGATTTCAACCGTCTACCTGTTCCATTCATTGTTCTACTTGTCGAAAGCTACAAATAATTACCGATAAAGGATTAACCATTGGGGCTCATTGTTCACTTAAACTTGAAGAACAAAAAATTGGCGAATTGTACTGTTTGGATGCTTTGCATATATGTTTCTTAGACTATATAGAAGCAATATATACAATGATTTCAACCTTCTACCTGTTCCATTCATTGTTCTACTTGTCGAAAGTTACAAATGATTTCCGTTAAGGGATTAACAATGGGGATCGTAGTTCACTTAAACTTGAAGAACAAAAAATTGGCGAATTGTACTGTTTGGATGCTTTGCATATATGTTTCTTAGACTATATAGAATCAATATATACAATGATTTCAACCGTCTACCTGTTCCATTCATTGTTCTACTTGTCGAAAGTTACAAATAATTTCCGCTAAGGGATTAACAATGGGGATCGTAGTTTACTTAAACTTGAAGAACAAAAAATTGGCGAATTGTACTGTTTGGATGCTTTGCATAGATGTTTGTTAGACTATTTAGAAGCAATATATAGAAAGATTTCACCCGTCTACCTGTACTATTCATTGTTCTACTTGTAGAAAGTTACAAATAATTTCCGAGAAAGGATTAACCATTGGGGCTCATTGTTCACTTAAACTTGAAGAACAAAAAATTGGCGAATGGTACTGTTTGGATGCTTTGCATATATGTTTCTTAGACTATATAGAAGTAATATATACAAAGATTTCAACCGTCTACCTGTTCCATTCATTGTTCTATTTGTCGAAAGTTACAAACAATTTCCGATAAAGGATTAACAATGGGGCTCATTGTTCACTTAAACTTGAAGGACAAAAAATTGGCGAATGGTACTGTTTGGATGCTTTGCGTACATGTTTCTTAGACTATATGGAAGCAATATAAACAAGGATTTCAACCGTCTACCTGTTCCATTCATTGTTCTACTTGTCGAAAGTTACAAATAATTACCGATAAAGGATTAACCATTGGGGCTCATTGTTCACTTAAACTTGAAGAACAAAAAATTGGCGAATTGTACTGTTTGGATGCTTTGCATATATGTTTCTTAGACTATATAGAAGCAATATATACAAAGATTTCAACCGTCTACGTGTTCCAATCATTGTTCTACTTGTCGAAATTTACAAATAATTTCCTTTAAAGGATTAACAATGGGGCTCGTTGTTCACTTAAACTTGAAGAACAAAAAAGTGGCGAATGGTACTGTTTGGATGCTTTGCATATATGTTTCTTAGACTATATAGAAGCAATATATACATTGATTTCAACCGTCTACCTGTTCCATTCATTGTTCTACTTGTCGCAAGTTACAAATAATTTCCGTTAAAGTATTAACAATGGGGCTCGTAGTTCACTTAAATTTGAAGATCAAATAATTGGCGAATTGTACTGTTTGGATGCTTTGCATATATGTTTCTTAGACTATATAGAAGCAATATATACAATGATTTCAACCGTCTACCTATTCCATTCATTGTTCTACTTGCCGAAATTTACAAATAATTTCTGTTAAGGGATTAACAATGGGGATCGTAGTTTACTTAAACTTGAAGAACAAAAAATTGGCGAATTGTACTGTTTGGATGCTTTGCATATATGTTTCTTAGAATATATAGAAGCAATATATACAATGATTTCAACAGTCTACCTGTTCCATTCATTGTTCTACTTGTCGAAATTTACAAATAATTTCCTTTAAAGGATTAACAATGGGGCTCGCAGTTCACTTAAACTTGAAGAACAAAAAATTGGCGAATGGTACTGTTAGGATGCTTTGCATATATGTTTCTTAGACTATATAGAAGCAATATATACAAAGATTTCAAAAGTCTTCCTTTTCCATTCATTGTTCTACTTGTCGAAAGTTACAAATAATTTCCGATAACGGATTAACCATTGGGGCTCATTGTTCACTTAAACTTGAAGAACAAAAAATTGGCGAATTGTACTGTTTGGATGATTTGCATATATGTTTCTTATACTATATAGAAGCAATATATACAAAGATTTCAACCGTCTACCTGTTCCATTCACTGTTCTACTTGTCGAAAGTTACAAATAATTTCCGTTAAGGGATTAACAATGGGGATCGTAGTTCACTTAAACTTGAAGAACAAAAAATTGGCGAATTGTGCTGTTTGGATGCTTTGCGTACATGTTTCTTAGACTATATAGAAGCAATATATACATTGATTTCAACCGGCTACCTGTTCCATTCATTGTTCTACTTGTCGAAATTTACAAATAATTTCCGATAAAGGATTAACCATTGGGGCTCATTGTCCACTTAAACTTGAAGAACAAAAAATTGGCGAATTATACTGTTTGGATGCTTTGCATATGTTTCATAGACTATATAGAAGCAATAAATACAAAGTTTTCAACCGGCTACCTGTTCCATTCATTGTTCTACTTGGCGAAATTTACAAATAATTTCCGATAAAGGATTAACCATTAGGGCTCATTGTTCACTTAAACTTGAAGAACAAAAAATTGGCGAATTGTACTGTTTGGATGCTTTGCATATATTTTTCTTAGACTATATAGAAGCAATATATACAAAGATTTCAACCGTCTACCTGTAACATTCATTGTTCTACTTGTCGAAAGTTACAATTAATTTCCGTTAAAGGATTAACAATGGGGCTCGTAGTTCACTTAAACTTGAAGTACAAAAAATTGGCGAATTGTACTGTTTGGATGCTTTGCATATATGTTTCGTAGACTATTTACAAGCAATATATACAATTTTTTCAACCGTCTACATGATCCATTCATTGTTCTACTTGTCGAAATTTACAAATAATTTCCTTTAAAGGATTAACAATGGGGCTCGTAGTTCACTTAAACTTGAAGAACAAAAAATTGGCGAATGGTACTGTTTGGATGCTTTGCATATATGTTTCTTAGAATATATAGAAGCAATATATACATTGATTTCAACCGTCTACCTGTTCCACTCATTGTTCTACTTGTCGCAAGTTACAAATAATTTCCGTTAAAGTGTTAACAATGGGGCTCGTAGTTCACTTAAACTTGAAGATGAAATAATTGGCGAATTGTACTGTTTGGATGCTTTGCATATATGTTTCTTAGACTATATAGAAGCAATATATACAATGATTTCAACCGTCTACCTGTTCCATTCATTGTTCTACTTGTCGAATGTTACAAATAATTTCCGTTAAGGGATTAACAATGGGGATCGTAGTTTACTTAAACTTGAAGAACAAAAAATTGGCGAATGGTACTGTTTGGATGCTTTGCATATATGTTTCTTAGACTATATAGAAGCAATATATACAAAGATTTCAACCGTCTACGTGTTCCAATCATTGTTGTACTTGTCGAAATTTACAAATAATTTCCTTTAAAGGATTAACAATGGGGCTCGTTGTTCACTTAAACTTGAAGAACAAAAAAGTGGCGAATGGTACTGTTTGGATGCTTTGCATATATGTTTCTTAGACTATATAGAAGCAATATATACATTGATTTCAACCGTCTACCTGTTCCATTCATTGTTCTACTTGTCGCAAGTTAGAAATAATTCCGTTAAAGTATTAACAATGGGGCTCGTAGTTCACTTAAACTTGAAGATCAAATAATTGGCGAATTGTACTGTTTGGATGTGTAAGAAATTATAGGTGTGAGAATGCATGTGGTGTGTATGAGAGTATGCATGTGGTGATAGATGAAGCAGAAGAATCGAATGACTGCGACTTAGGTGGTAGAGATTATGTGCGTGACATTGAGAGTGTGTGAATGATGTGTGCGAGATTTGCGACGGAGGCGAACGAGCGGATGAAGAGCGATCGGCAGTATGAAAGAAAGCGTAGAAAGAGAAAGACCATCGAGAAAGTATACTAAGCAATCTTAATAAACTCTTATCTTATATTATAATTTTATTTGAAAGTTAAACCCCTCATCCTCCTCACAGATGCTTTGCATATATGTTTCTTAGACTATATAGAAGCAATATATACAATGATTTCAACCGTCTACCTATTCCATTCATTGTTCTACTTGCCGAAATTTACAAATAATTTCCGTTAAGGGATTAACAATGGGGATCGTAGTTTACTTAAACTTGAAGAACAAAAAATTGGCGAATTGTACTGTTTGGATGCTTTGCATATATGTTTCTTAGACTATATAGAAGCAATATATACAATGATTTCAACCGTCTACCTGTTCCATTCATAGTTCTACTTGTCGAAAGTTACAAATAATTTCCGTTAAGGGATTAACAATGGGGATCGTAGTTTACTTAAACTTGAAGAACAAAAAATTGGCGAATTGTACTGTTTGGATGCTTTGCATAGATGTTTCTTAGACTATTTAGAAGCAATATATAGAAAGATTTCACCCGTCTACCTGTACTATTCATTGTTCTACTTGTAGAAAGTTACAAATAATTTCCATTTCATGATTATCAATGGGGCTCGCTGTTCACTTAAACTTGAAGATCAAAAAATTGGCGATTGTTACTGTTTAGATGCTTTGCATATATGTTTCTTAGATTATATAGAAGCAATATATACAAAGATTTCAACCGTCTACCAGTTCCGTTCATTGTTCTACTTGTCGAAATTTACAAATAATTTCCTTTAAAGGATTAACAATGGGGCTCGTTGTTCACTTAAACTTGAAGAACAATAAATTGGCGAATTGTACTGTTTAGATGCTTTGCATATATGTTTCTTAGATTATATAGACGCAATATATACAAAGATTTCAACCGTCTACCTGTTCGATTCATTGTTCTACTTGTCGAAAATTACAAGTAATTTCCGATAAAGGATTAACCATTGGGGCTCATTGTTCACTTAAACTTGAAGAACAAAAAATTGGCGAATGGTACTGTTTGGATGCTTTGCGTACATGTTTCTTAGACTATATGGAAGCAATATATACAAAGATTTCAACCGTCTACGTGTTCCAATCATTGTTCTACTTGTAGAAAGTTACAATTAATTTCCGTTAAAGGATTAACAATGGGGCTCGTAGTTCTGTTACGTCCCGGGGACTAAAATTCTTTTTCTTTTGAGATCATTGCCTGCGCATTTGCCAATGTTTGAAATTCCTTCGGCAAATACGCAGAACGTTAATAATTGTTCTCCGATTCCGATGATGCAGGAATGCCTATGCATTCAGAGTTCTCTCTAACTGGATTACGATATCGTTTGAGATTCAATAACAAAGATATGTACATCCGGCTGCCCTGCTGACAAAGATCGCTTCGAGTCACGTACGCCCTCCGGTCCCAGGAATTGCGAGGCAAATCAGCAGCGGCTGATGTGTGGGGCTCGGACGGAAGGGAGGATGGAGACTAGCACCCAAAATTGTTAACCTTAGCAAAACGTGACCACGGAACGTGGCTACCACCTCTACCTAGGGCCCACCCTTGTGAGGCCAAAGACGAGCTCAACTCGTCACTATCGTCTGGAAAGTCGCGAGGTGCGTAGGCATAGTCCGAGGGTTTAGTTAAGCTTAGGTTATACGCGAATAACTTCAATAGTTCGATACGCGGTAACGGACTTTATAATCCTCGTTAAACAAATAAATCTCTTGGTTTTCAATCGTAAAGTCGCGAGGTGCGTGATTGTTAACCCGCGAAACCGTGAGAGAATCCTAGATTCTCCGTGAGCGCAGTTCGGTAACGCTGTAGTTCCGAAAGACTCAGAGTTTCGTGCGAGAATTGTATTGTAAAACCTACTTATAAAATTCGTTAACCGTATATTTTACTATTGCATGATCTATAGAATCATTAGAATAGGTAAATTCGAAAAAGTGCAGTTCTAATCCATCCACTCTTCTGTTCAGCCACTTGAACTCCGAATTGAACTTCAACGAGAGTACCTTGTAATACCGCTACAACCGATATAGAGATAGGACCGAAATTATCATTTATACTTGTATCGTCAGAAAATTCAGGGTGAGTTCTAATTTTCCATTACCATAATTATCTTGTCATATTCTATTGTAAACCGCCGTCTCAATAGTGAGTTTCTCTACCGTTGGACTATTTTAAAATATACATTTTGCCTGTAAATGGGAGGTTGTTTCGGAAACGAAAGATAGATTCGATTGGATCATAATCACTCGATTTCGAGCCAGCTTCACCACCAATAAATTGTTAACGTACATATATCTATTCAAAATCAATTATTTTATATCCAACTTAGCCGATATTATAACCCATTTCATTACCGTTTGTAACGTTTCTTTGTTTAAATTTGAATACACATTGCTTTTACCCATTATAACATTGTGAGATTCAGTTCTATTATTCAATATCCTTATCCTTTAGATTTCGATTAAGCCAGACCTGTATAGGTCTTAACAGATCGACCCATCCATCCTGTCCTCTCCTCGCCTTAGGCTGGGGAGAGCTACAAAATTTTCAAATAGAGTCAACCGCGGAAACCCGCGCGCGATTCGTTTCGTCTTGGCCGTTACGCACGGAATCTACCATCCGTCGGCACCCGCTCGACGACGGACGGGACGTTCGAATAATACGCCGTTCGTAACAGTTCACTTAAACTTGAAGATCAAAAAATTGGCGATTGTTACTGTTTAGATGCTTTGCATATATGTTTCTTAGATTATATAGAAGCAATATATACAAAGATTTCAACCGTCTACCTGTTCCATTCATTGTTCTACTTGTCGAAAAATACAAATAATTTCCGATAAAGGATTAACCATTGGGGCTCATTGTTCACTTAAACTTGAAGAACAAAAAATTGGCGAATGGTCCTGTTTGGATGCTTTGCGTATATGTTTCTTAGACTATATGGAAGCAATATATACAAAGATTTCAACCGTCTACGTGTTCCAATCATTGTTCTACTTGTCGAAATTTACAAATAATTTCCTTTAAAGGATTAACAATGGGGCTCGTTGTTCACTTAAACTTCAAGAACAATAAATTGGCGAATTGTACTGTTTGGATGCTTTGCATATATGTTTCTTAGACTTTATAGAAGCAATATATACAAAGAATTCAACCGTCTACCTGTTCCATTCATTGTTCTACTTGTCGAAAGTTACAAATAATTTCCGATAAAGGATTAACCATTGGGGCTAATTGTTCACTTAAACTTGAAAAACAAAAAATTGGCGAATGGTACTGTTTGGATGCTTTGCATATATGTTTCTTAGACTTTATAGAAGCAATATATACATTGATTTCAACCGTCTACCTGTTCCATTCATTGTTCTACTTGTCGAAATTTACAAATAATTTCCTTTAAAGGATTAACAATGGGGCTCGTAGTTCACTTAAACTTGAAGAACAAAAAATTGGCGAATGGTACTGTTTGGATGCTTTGCATATATGTTTCTTAGATTATATAGACGCAATATATACAAGGATTTCAACCGTCTACCTGTTCCATTCATTGTTCTACATGTCGAAAGTTACAAATAATTACCGATAAAGGATTAACCATAGGGGCTCATTGTTCACTTAAACTGGAAGACCAAAAAATTGGCGAATGGTACTGTTTGGATGCTTTGCATATAGGTTTCTTAGACTATATAGAAGCAACATATACAAAGATTTCAACCGTCTACCTGTTCAATTCATTGTTCTACTTGTAAAAAGTTACAAATAATTTCCGTTTCATGATTATCAATGGGGCTCGTTGTTCACTTAAACTTGAAGAACAAAAAATTGGCGAATGGTACTGTTTGGATGCTTTGCATATATGTTTCTTAGACTATATGGAAGCAATATATACAAAGATTTCAACCGTCTACGTGTTCCAATCATTGTTCTACTTGTAGAAAGTTACAACTAATTTCCGTTAAAGGATTAACAATGGGGCTCGTAGTTCACATAAACTTGAAGAACAAAAAATTGGCGAATTGTACTGTTTGGATGCTTTGCATAGATGTTTCTTAGACTATTTAGAAGCAATATATAGAAAGATTTCACCCGTCTACCTGTACTATTCATTGTTCTACTTGTAGAAAGTTACAAATAATTTCCATTTCATGATTATCAATGGGGCTCGCTGTTCACTTAAACTTGAAGATCAAAAAATTGGCGATTGTTACTGTTTAGATGCTTTGCATATGTGTTTCATAGATTATATAGAAGCAATATATACAAAGATTTCAACCGTCTACCTGTTCCATTCATTGTTCTACTTGTCGAAAGCTACAAATAATTTCCGATAACGGATTAACCATTGGGGCTCATTGTTCACTTAAACTTGAAGAACAAAAAATTGGCGAATTGTACTGTTTGGATGCTTTGCATATATGTTTCCGATACTATATAGAAGCAATATATACAAAGATTTCAACCGTCTACCTGTTCCATTCACTGTTCTACTTGTCGAAAGTTACAAATAATTTCCGTTAAGGGATTAACAATGGGGATCGTAGTTTACTTAAACTTGAAGAACAAAAAATTGGCGAATTGTACTGTTTGGATGCTTTGCATATATGTTTCTTAGACTATATAGAAGCAATATATACAATGATTTCAACAGTCTACCTGTTCCATTCATTGTTCTACTTGTCGAAAGTTACAAATAATTTCCTTTAAAGGATTAACAATGGGGCTCGTAGTTCACTTAAACTTGAAGAACAAAAAATTGGCGAATGGTACTGTTTGGATGCTTTGCATATATGTTTCTTAGACTATATAGAAGCAATATATACAATGATTTCAACAGTCTACCTGTTCCATTCATTGTTCTACTTGTCGAAAGTTACAAATAATTTCCTTTAAAGGGTTAACAATGGGGCTCGTATTTCACTTAAACTTGAAGAACAAAAAATTGGCGAATGGTACTGTTTGGATGCTTTGCATATATGTTTCTTATACTATATAGAAGCAATAGATACAAAGATTTCAACCGTCTACCTGTTCCATTCATTGTTCTACTTGTCGAATGTTACAAATAATTTCCGTTAAGGGATTAACAATGGGGATCGTAGTTTACTTAAACTTGAAGATCAAAAAATTGGCGATTGTTACTGTTTGGATGCTTTGCATATATTTTTCTTAGACTATATAGAAGCAATATATACAAAGAATTCAACCGTCTACCTGTTCCATTCATTGTTCTACTTGTCGAAAGTTACAAATAATTTCCGATAAAGGATTAACCATTGGGGCTCATTGTTCACTTAAACTTGAAGAACAAAAAATTGGCGAATGGTACTGTTTGGATGCTTTGCATATATGTTTCTTAGACTATATGGAAGCAATATATACAAAGATTTCAACCGTCTACGTGTTCCAATCATTGTTCTACTTGTAGAAAGTTACAATTAATTTCCGTTGAAGGATTAATAATGGGGCTCGTAGTTCACTTAAACTTGAAGAACAAAAAATTGGCGAATTGTACTGTTTACATGCTTTGCATATATGTTTCTTAGACTATATAGAAGCAATATATACAAAGATTTCAACCGTCTGCCTGTTCCATTCATTGTTCTATTTGTCGAAAGTTACAAATAATTTCCGATAAAGGATTAACAATGGGGCTCATTGTTCACTTAAACTTGAAGGACAAAAAATTGGCGAATGGTACTGTTTGGATGCTTTGCGTACATGTTTCTTAGACTAAATGGAAGCAACATAAACAAGGATTTCAACCGTCTACCTGTTCCATTCATTGTTCTACTTGTCGAAAGTTACAAATAATTTCCGATAAAGGATTAACAATGGGGCTCATTGTTCACTTAAACTTGAAGAACAAAAAATTGGCGAATGGTACTGTTTGGATGCTTTGCATATATGTTTCTTAGAATATATAGAAGCAATATATATATTGATTTCAACCGTCTACCTGTTCCACTCATTGTTCTACTTGTCGCAAGTTACAAATAATTTCCGTTAAAGTGTTAACAACGGGGCTCGTAGTTCACTTAAACTTGAAGATGAAATAATTGGCGAATTGTACTGTTTGGATGCTTTGCATATATGTTTCTTAGACTATATAGAAGCAATATATACAAAGATTTCTACCGTCTACCTGTTCCATTCATTGTTCTACTTGTCGAAATTTAAAAATAATTTCCTTTAAAGGATTAACAATGGGGCTCGTTGTTCACTTAAACTTGAAGAACAAAAAAGTGGCGAATGGTACTGTTTGGATGCTTTGCATATATGTTTCTTAGACTATATAGAAGCAATATATACAATGATTTCAACAGTCTACCTGTTCCATTCATTGTTCTACTTGTCGAAAGTTACAAATAATTTCCGATAAAGGATTAACAATGGGGCTCATTGTTCACTTAAACTTGAAGAACAAAAAATTGGCGAATGGTACTGTTTGGATGCTTTGCATATATGTTTCTTAGAATATATAGAAGCAATATATATATTGATTTCAACCGTCTACCTGTTCCACTCATTGTTCTACTTGTCGCAAGTTACAAATAATTTCCGTTAAAGTGTTAACAACGGGGCTCGTAGTTCACTTAAACTTGAAGATGAAATAATTGGCGAATTGTACTGTTTGGATGCTTTGCATATATGTTTCTTAGACTATATAGAAGCAATATATACAAAGATTTCAACCGTCTACGTGTTCCAATCATTGTTCTACTTGTCGAAATTTATAAATAATTTCCTTTAAAGGATTAACAATGGGGCTCGTTGTTCACTTAAACTTGAAGAACAAAAAAGTGGCGAATGGTACTGTTTGGATGCTTTGCATATATGTTTCTTAGACTATATAGAAGCAATATATACATTGATTTCAACCGTCTACCTGTTCCATTCATTGTTCTACTTGTCGCAAGTTACAAATAATTTCCGTTAAAGTATTAACAATGGGGCTCGTAGTTCACTTAAATTTGAAGATCAAATAATTGGCGAATTGTACTGTTTGGATGCTTTGCATATATGTTTCTTAGACTATATAGAAGCAATATATACAATGATTTCAACCGTCTACCTATTCCATTCATTGTTCTACTTGCCGAAATTTACAAATAATTTCTGTTAAGGGATTAACAATGGGGATCGTAGTTTACTTAAACTTGAAGAACAAAAAATTGGCGAATTGTACTGTTTGGATGCTTTGCATATATGTTTCTTAGAATATATAGAAGCAATATATACAATGATTTCAACAGTCTACCTGTTCCATTCATTGTTCTACTTGTCGAAATTTACAAATAATTTCCTTTAAAGGATTAACAATGGGGCTCGCAGTTCACTTAAACTTGAAGAACAAAAAATTGGCGAATGGTACTGTTAGGATGCTTTGCATATATGTTTCTTAGACTATATAGAAGCAATATATACAAAGATTTCAAAAGTCTTCCTTTTCCATTCATTGTTCTACTTGTCGAAAGTTACAAATAATTTCCGATAACGGATTAACCATTGGGGCTCATTGTTCACTTAAACTTGAAGAACAAAAAATTGGCGAATTGTACTGTTTGGATGCTTTGCATAGATGTTTCTTAGACTATATAGAAGCAATATATACAATGATTTCAACCGTCTACCTGTTCCATTCATTGTTCTACTTGTCGAATGTTACAAATAATTTCCGTTAAGGGATTAACAATGGGGATCGTAGTTTACTTAAACATGAAGAACAAAAAATTGGCGAATGGTACTGTTTGGATGCTTTGCATATATGTTTCTTAGACTATATAGAAGCAATATATACAAAGATTTCAACCGTCTACCTGTTCCATTCATTGTTCTACTTGTCGAAAATTACAAATAATTTCCTTTAAAGGATTAACAATGGGGCTCGTAGTTCACTTAAACTTGAAGAACAAAAAATTGGCGAATTATACTGTTTGGATGCTTTGCATATATGTTTCTTAGACTATATAGAAGCAATATATACAATGATTTCAACCGTCTACCTGTTCCATTCATTGTTCTACTTGTCGAAAGTTACAAATAATTTCCGTTAAGGGATTAACAATGGGGATCGTAGTTTACTTAAACTTGAAGAACAAAAAATTGGCGAATTGTACTGTTTGGATGCTTTGCATAGATGTTTGTTAGACTATTTAGAAGCAATATATAGAAAGATTTCACCCGTCTACCTGTACTATTCATTGTTCTACTTGTAGAAAGTTACAAATAATTTCCGAGAAAGGATTAACCATTGGGGCTCATTGTTCACTTAAACATGAAGAACAAAAAATTGGCGAATGGTACTGTTTGGATGCTTTGCATATATGTTTCTTAGACTATATGGAAGCAATATAAACAAGGATTTCAACCGTCTACCTGTTCCATTCATTGTTCTACTTGTCGAAAGCTACAAATAATTACCGATAAAGGATTAACCATTGGGGCTCATTGTTCACTTAAACTTGAAGAACAAAAAATTGGCGAATTGTACTGTTTGGATGCTTTGCATATATGTTTCTTAGACTATATAGAAGCAATATATACAATGATTTCAACCTTCTACCTGTTCCATTCATTGTTCTACTTGTCGAAAGTTACAAATGATTTCCGTTAAGGGATTAACAATGGGGATCGTAGTTCACTTAAACTTGAAGAACAAAAAATTGGCGAATTGTACTGTTTGGATGCTTTGCATATATGTTTCTTAGACTATATAGAATCAATATATACAATGATTTCAACCGTCTACCTGTTCCATTCATTGTTCTACTTGTCGAAAGTTACAAATAATTTCCGCTAAGGGATTAACAATGGGGATCGTAGTTTACTTAAACTTGAAGAACAAAAAATTGGCGAATTGTACTGTTTGGATGCTTTGCATAGATGTTTGTTAGACTATTTAGAAGCAATATATAGAAAGATTTCACCCGTCTACCTGTACTATTCATTGTTCTACTTGTAGAAAGTTACAAATAATTTCCGAGAAAGGATTAACCATTGGGGCTCATTGTTCACTTAAACTTGAAGAACAAAAAATTGGCGAATGGTACTGTTTGGATGCTTTGCATATATGTTTCTTAGACTATATAGAAGTAATATATACAAAGATTTCAACCGTCTACCTGTTCCATTCATTGTTCTATTTGTCGAAAGTTACAAACAATTTCCGATAAAGGATTAACAATGGGGCTCATTGTTCACTTAAACTTGAAGGACAAAAAATTGGCGAATGGTACTGTTTGGATGCTTTGCGTACATGTTTCTTAGACTATATGGAAGCAATATAAACAAGGATTTCAACCGTCTACCTGTTCCATTCATTGTTCTACTTGTCGAAAGTTACAAATAATTACCGATAAAGGATTAACCATTGGGGCTCATTGTTCACTTAAACTTGAAGAACAAAAAATTGGCGAATTGTACTGTTTGGATGCTTTGCATATATGTTTCTTAGACTATATAGAAGCAATATATACAAAGATTTCAACCGTCTACGTGTTCCAATCATTGTTCTACTTGTCGAAATTTACAAATAATTTCCTTTAAAGGATTAACAATGGGGCTCGTTGTTCACTTAAACTTGAAGAACAAAAAAGTGGCGAATGGTACTGTTTGGATGCTTTGCATATATGTTTCTTAGACTATATAGAAGCAATATATACATTGATTTCAACCGTCTACCTGTTCCATTCATTGTTCTACTTGTCGCAAGTTACAAATAATTTCCGTTAAAGTATTAACAATGGGGCTCGTAGTTCACTTAAATTTGAAGATCAAATAATTGGCGAATTGTACTGTTTGGATGCTTTGCATATATGTTTCTTAGACTATATAGAAGCAATATATACAATGATTTCAACCGTCTACCTATTCCATTCATTGTTCTACTTGCCGAAATTTACAAATAATTTCTGTTAAGGGATTAACAATGGGGATCGTAGTTTACTTAAACTTGAAGAACAAAAAATTGGCGAATTGTACTGTTTGGATGCTTTGCATATATGTTTCTTAGAATATATAGAAGCAATATATACAATGATTTCAACAGTCTACCTGTTCCATTCATTGTTCTACTTGTCGAAATTTACAAATAATTTCCTTTAAAGGATTAACAATGGGGCTCGCAGTTCACTTAAACTTGAAGAACAAAAAATTGGCGAATGGTACTGTTAGGATGCTTTGCATATATGTTTCTTAGACTATATAGAAGCAATATATACAAAGATTTCAAAAGTCTTCCTTTTCCATTCATTGTTCTACTTGTCGAAAGTTACAAATAATTTCCGATAACGGATTAACCATTGGGGCTCATTGTTCACTTAAACTTGAAGAACAAAAAATTGGCGAATTGTACTGTTTGGATGATTTGCATATATGTTTCTTATACTATATAGAAGCAATATATACAAAGATTTCAACCGTCTACCTGTTCCATTCACTGTTCTACTTGTCGAAAGTTACAAATAATTTCCGTTAAGGGATTAACAATGGGGATCGTAGTTCACTTAAACTTGAAGAACAAAAAATTGTCGAATTGTGCTGTTTGGATGCTTTGCGTACATGTTTCTTAGACTATATAGAAGCAATATATACATTGATTTCAACCGGCTACCTGTTCCATTCATTGTTCTACTTGTCGAAATTTACAAATAATTTCCGATAAAGGATTAACCATTGGGGCTCATTGTCCACTTAAACTTGAAGAACAAAAAATTGGCGAATTATACTGTTTGGATGCTTTGCATATGTTTCATAGACTATATAGAAGCAATAAATACAAAGTTTTCAACCGGCTACCTGTTCCATTCATTGTTCTACTTGGCGAAATTTACAAATAATTTCCGATAAAGGATTAACCATTAGGGCTCATTGTTCACTTAAACTTGAAGAACAAAAAATTGGCGAATTGTACTGTTTGGATGCTTTGCATATATTTTTCTTAGACTATATAGAAGCAATATATACAAAGATTTCAACCGTCTACCTGTAACATTCATTGTTCTACTTGTCGAAAGTTACAATTAATTTCCGTTAAAGGATTAACAATGGGGCTCGTAGTTCACTTAAACTTGAAGTACAAAAAATTGGCGAATTGTACTGTTTGGATGCTTTGCATATATGTTTCGTAGACTATTTACAAGCAATATATACAATTTTTTCAACCGTCTACATGATCCATTCATTGTTCTACTTGTCGAAATTTACAAATAATTTCCTTTAAAGGATTAACAATGGGGCTCGTAGTTCACTTAAACTTGAAGAACAAAAAATTGGCGAATTGTACTGTTTGGTTGCTTTGCATATATGTTTCGTAGACTATATAGAAGCAATATATACAATTTTTTCAACCGTCTACATGATCCATTCATTGTTCTACTTGTCGAAAATTACAAATAATTTCCGATAAAGGATTAACCATTGGGGCTCATTGTTCACTTAAACTTGAAGAACAAAAAATTGGCGAATGGTACTGTTTGGATGCTTTGCATTTATGTTTCTTAGACTATATAGAAGCAATATATACAATGATTTCAACAGTCTACCTGTTCCATTCATTGTTCTACTTGTCGAAAGTTACAAATAATTTCCGTTAAGGCATTAACAATGGGGCTCGTAGTTCACTTAAACTTGAAGAGCAAAAGATTGTCGAATTGTACTGTTTGGATGCTTTGCATATATGTTTCTTAGATTATATAGAAGCAATATATACAAATATTTCAACCGTCTACCTGTTCCATTCATTGTTCTACTTGTCGAAAGTTACAAATAATTACCGATAAAGGATTAACCATTGGGGCTCATTGTTCACTTAAACTTGAAGAACAAAAAATTGGCGAATTGTACTGTTTGGATGCTTTGCATATATATTTCTTAGACTATATAGAAGCAATATATACAATGATTTCAACCTTCTACCTGTTCCATTCATTGTTCTACTTGTCGAAAGTTACAAATGATTTCCGTTAAGGGATTAACAATGGGGATCGTAGTTCACTTAAACTTGAAGAACAAAAAATTGGCGAATTGTACTGTTTGGATGCTTTGCATATATGTTTCTTAGACTATATAGAATCAATATATACAATGATTTCAACCGTCTACCTGTTCCATTCATTGTTCTACTTGTCGAAAGTTACAAATAATTTCCGCTAAGGGATTAACAATGGGGATCGTAGTTTACTTAAACTTGAAGAACAAAAAATTGGCGAATTGTACTGTTTGGATGCTTTGCATAGATGTTTGTTAGACTATTTAGAAGCAATATATAGAAAGATTTCACCCGTCTACCTGTACTATTCATTGTTCTACTTGTAGAAAGTTACAAATAATTTCCGAGAAAGGATTAACCATTGGGGCTCATTGTTCACTTAAACATGAAGAACAAAAAATTGGCGAATGGTACTGTTTGGATGCTTTGCATATATGTTTCTTAGACTATATGGAAGCAATATATACAAAGATTTCAACCGTCTACGTGTTCCAATCATTGTTCTACTTGTAGAAAGTTACAATTAATTTCCGTTAAAGGATTAATAATGAGGCTCGTAGTTCACTTAAACTTGAAGAACAAAAAATTGGCGAATTGTACTGTTTGGATGCTTTGCATAGATGTTTGTTAGACTATTTAGAAGCAATATATAGAAAGATTTCACCCGTCTACCTGTACTATTCATTGTTCTACTTGTCGCAAGTTACAAATAATTTCCTTTAAAGGATTAACAATGGGGCTCGCAGTTCACTTAAACTTGAAGAACAAAAAATTGGCGAATGGTACTGTTAGGATGCTTTGCATATATGTTTCTTAGACTATATAGAAGCAATATATACAAAGATTTCAAAAGTCTTCCTTTTCCATTCATTGTTCTACTTGTCGAAAGTTACAAATAATTTCCGATAACGGATTAACCATTGGGGCTCATTGTCCACTTAAACTTGAAGAACAAAAAATTGGCGAATTGTACTGTTTGGATGATTTGCATATATGTTTCTTATACTATATAGAAGCAATATACACAAAGATTTCAACCGTCTACCTGTTCCATTCACTGTTCTACTTGTCGAAAGTTACAAATAATTTCCGTTAAGGGATAAACAATGGGGATCGTAGTTCACTTAAACTTGAAGAACAAAAAATTGGCGAATTGTACTGTTTGCATGCTTTGCATATATGTTTCTTAGACTATATAGAAGCAATATATACAAAGATTTTAACCGGCTACCTGTTCCATTCATTGTTCTACTTGTCGAAAGTTACAATTAATTTCCGTTAAAGGATTAACAATGGGGCTCGTAGTTCACTTAAACTTGAAGAGCAAAAAATTGTCGAATTGTACTGTTTGGATGCTTTGCATATATGTTTCTTAGACTATATAGAAGCAATATATACAAAGATTTCAACCGTCTACCTGTTCCATTCATTGTTCTACTTGTCGAAAGTTACAAATAATTTCCGATAAAGGATTAACAATGGGGCTCATTGTTCCCTTAAACTTGAAGAACAAAAAATTGGCGAATGGTACTGTTTGGATGCTTTGCATATATGTTTCTTAGACTATATAGAAGCAAAATATACAAAGATTTCAACCGTCTACCTGTTCCATTCATTGTTCTACTTGTCGAAAGTTACAAATAATTTCCGATAAAGGATTAACAATGGGGCTCATTGTTCACTTAAACTTGAAGAACAAAAAATTGGCGAATGGTACTGTTTGGATGCTTTGCATATATGTTTCTTATACTATATAGAAGCAATATATACAAATATTTCAACCGTCTAACTGTTCCATTCATTGTTCTACTTGTCGAAAGTTACAAATAATTTCCGATAAAGGATTAACAATGGGGCTCATTGTTCTCTTAAACTTGAAGAACAAAAAATTGGCGAATGGTACTGTTTGGATGCTTTGCATATATGTTTCTTAGACTATATAGAAGCAATATATACAAAATTTCAACCGTCTACCTGTTCCATTCATTGTTCTACTTGTCGAAAGTTACAAATAATTTCCGATAAAGGATTAACAATGGGGCTCATTGTTCACTTAAACTTGAAGAACAAAAAATTGGCGAATGGTACTGTTTGGATGCTTTGCATATATGTTTCTTATACTATATAGAAGCAATATATACAAAGATTTCAACCGTCTACCTGTTCCATTCATTGTTCTACTTGTCGAAAGTTACAAATAATTTCCTTTAAAGGATTAACAATGGGGCTCATTGTTCACTTAAACTTGAAGAACAAAAAATTGGCGAATTGTACTGTTTGGATGCTTTGCATATATGTTTCTTAGACTATATAGAAGCAATATATACAATGATTTCAACCGTCTACCTGTTCCATTCATTGTTCTACTTGTCGAATGTTACAAATAATTTCCGTTAGGGGATTAACAATGGGGATCGTAGTTTACTTAAACTTGAAGAACAAAAAATTGGCTAATTGTACTTTTTGGATGCTTTGCATATATGTTTCTTAGACTATATAGAAGCAATATATACAAAGATTTCAACCGTCTACCTGTTCCATTCACTGTTCTACTTGTCGAAAGTTACAAATAATTTCCGTTAAGGGATTAACAATGGGGATCGTAGTTCACTTAAACTTGAAGAACAAAAAATTGGCTAATTGTACTATTTGGATGCTTTGCGTACATGTTTCTTAGACTATATGGAAGCAATATATACAAAGATTTCAACCGTCTACGTGTTCCAATCATTGTTCTACTTGTAGAAAGTTACAATTAATTTCCGTTAAGGGATTAACAATGGGGCTCGTAGTTCACTTAAACTTGAAGAACAAGAAATTGGCGAATGGTACTGTTTGGATGCTTTGCATATATGTTTCTTAGACTATATAAAAGCAATATATACATTGATCTCAACCGGCCACCTGTTCCATTCATTGTTCTACTTGTCGAAATTTACAAATAATTTCCGATAATGGATTAACCATTGGGGCTCATTGTCCACTTAAACTTGAAGAACAAAAAATTGGTGAGTTATACTGTTTGGATGCTTTGCATATATGTTTCTTAGACTATATAGAAGCAATATATACAAAGATTTCAACCGGCTACCTGTTCCATTCATTGTTCTACTTGGCGAATGTTACAAATAATTTCCGTTAAGGGATTAACAATGGGGATCGTAGTTTACTTAAACTTGAAGAACAAAAAATTGGCGAATGGTACTGTTTGGATGCTTTGCATATATGTTTCTTAGACTATATAGAAGCAATATATACAAAGATTTCTACCGTCTACCTGTTCCATTCATTGTTCTACTTGTCGAAATTTACAAATAATTTCCTTTAAAGGATTAACAATGGGGCTCGTTGTTCACTTAAACTTGAAGAACAAAAAAGTGGCGAATGGTACTGTTTGGATGCTTTGCATATATGTTTCTTAGACTATATAGAAGCAATATATACATTGATTTCAACCGTCTACCTGTTCCATTCATTGTTCTACTTGACGCAAGTTACAAATAATTTCCGTTAAAGTATTAACAATGGGGCTCGTAGTTCACTTAAACTTGAAGATCAAATAATAGGCGAATTGTACTGTTTGGATGCTTTGCATATATGTTTCTTAGACTATATAGAAGCAATATATACAATGATTTCAACCGTCTACCTATTCCATTCATTGTTCTACTTGCCGAAATTTACAAATAATTTCCGTTAAGGGATTAACAATGGGGATCGTAGTTTACTTAAACTTGAAGAACAATAAATTGGCGAATTGTACTGTTTGGATGCTTTGCATATATGTTTCTTAGACTATATAGAAGCAATATATACAAAGATTTCAACCGTCTACCTGTTCCATTCATTGTTCTACTTGTCGAAAGTTACAAATTATTTCCGATAAAGGATTTACCATTGGGGCTCATTGTTCACTTAAACTTGAAGAACAAAAAATTGGCGAATGGTACTGTTTGGATGCTTTGCATATATGTTTCTTAGACTATATGGAAGCAATATATACATTGATTTCAACCGTCTACCTGTTCCATTCATTGTTCTACTTGTCGCAAGTTACAAATAATTTCCGTTAAAGGATTAATAATGGGGCTCGTAGTTCACTTAAACTTGAAGAACAATAAATTGGCGAATTGTACTGTTTGCATGCTTTGCAAATATGTTTCTTAGACTATATAGAAGCAATATATACAAAGATTTCAACCGTCTGCCTGTTCCATTCATTGTTCTATTTGTCGAAAGTTACAAATAATTTCCGATAAAGGATTAACAATGGGGCTCATTGTTCACTTAAAATTGAAGAACAAAAAATTGGCGAATTGTACTGTTTGGATGCTTTGCATATATGTTTCTTAGACTATATAGGAGCAATATATACAAAGATTTCACCCGTCTACCTGTACTATTCATTGTTCTACTTCTAGAAAGATACAAATAATTTCCATTTCATGATTATCAATGGGGCTCGCTGTTCACTTAAACTTGAAGATCAAAAAATTGGCGATTGTTACTGTTTAGATGCTTTGCATATATGTTTCCTAGATTATATAGAAGCAATATATACAAATATTTCAACCGTCTAACTGTTCCATTCATTGTTCTACTTGTCGAAAATTACAAATAATTTCCGATAAAGGATTAACCATTGGGGCTCATTGTTCACTTAAACTTGAAGAACAAAAAATTGGCGAATGGTACTGTTTGGATGCTTTGCATATATGTTTCTTAGACTATATAGAAGCAATATATACATTGATTTCAACCGTCTACCAGTTCCATTCATTGTTCTACTTGTCGCAAGTTACAAATAATTTCCGTTAAAGTATTAACAATGGGGCTCGTAGTTCACTTAAACTTGAAGATCAAATAATTGGCGAATTGTACTGTTTGGATGCTTTGCATATATGTTTCTTAGACTATATAGAAGCAATATATACAATGATTTCAACCGTCTACCTATTCCATTCATTGTTCTACTTGCCGAAATTTACAAATAATTTCCGTTAAGGGATTAACAATGGGGATCGTAGTTTACTTAAACTTGAAGAACAAAAAATTGGCGAATTGTACTGTTTGGATGCTTTGCATATATGTTTCTTAGACTATATAGAAGCAATATATACAATGATTTCAACCGTCTACCTGTTCCATTCATTGTTCTACTTGTCGAAAGTTACAAATAATTTCCGTTAAGGGATTAACAATGGGGATCGTAGTTTACTTAAACTTGAAGAACAAAAAATTGGCGATTGTTACTGTTTAGATGCTTTGCATATATGTTTCTTAGATTATATAGAAGCAATATATACAAAGATTTCAACCGTCTACCAGTTCCATTCATTGTTCTACTTGTCGAAAATTACAAATAATTTCCTTTAAAGGATTAACAATGGGGCTCGTTGTTAACTTAAACTTGAAGAACAATAAATTGGCGAATTGTACTGTTTGGATGCTTTGCATATATGTTTCTTAGACTATATAGAAGCAATATATACAAAGATTTCAACCGTCTACCTGTTCCATTCATTGTTCTACTTGTCGAAAGTTACAAATAATTTCCGATAAAGGATTAACCATTGGGGCTCATTGTTCACTTAAACTTGAAGAACAAAAAATTGGCGAATGGTACTGTTTGGATGCTTTGCATATATGTTTCTTAGACTATATGGAAGCAATATATACAAAAATTTCAACCGTCTACGTGTTCCAATCATTGTTCTACTTGTAGAAAGTTACAATTAATTTCCGTTAAAGGATTAATAATGGGGCTCGTAGTTCACATAAACTTGAAGAACAAAAAATTGGCGAATTGTACTGTTTGCATGCTTTGCATATATGTTTCTTAGACTATATAGAAGCAATATATACAAAGATTTCAACCGTCTGCCTGTTCCATTCATTGTTCTATTTGTCGAAAGTTACAAATAATTTCCGATAAAGGATTAACAATGGGGCTCATTGTTCACTTAAACTTGAAGGACAAAAAATTGGCGAATGGTACTGTTTGGATGCTTTGCATATATGTTTCTTAGACTATATAGAAGCAATATATACAAAGATTTCAACCGTCTACCTTTTCCATTCATGGTTCTTCTTGTCGAAAGTTACAAATAATTTCCGTTAAGGGATTAACAATGGGGATCGTAGTTCACTTAAACTTGAAGAACAAAAAATTGGCGAATGGTACTGTTTGGATGCTTTGCGTACATGTTTCTTAGACTATATGGAAGCAATATATACAAAAATTTCAACCGTCTACGTGTTCCAATCATTGTTCTACTTGTCGAAATTTACAAATAATTTCCTTTAAAGGATTAACAATGGGGCTCGTTGTTCACTTAAACTTGAAGAACAAAAAAGTGGCGTATGGTACTGTTTGGATGCTTTGCATATATGTTTCTTAGACTATGAAGAAGCAATATATACATTGATTTCAACCGTCTACCTGTTCCATTCATTGTTCTACTTGTCGCAAGTTACAAATAATTTCCGTTAAAGTATTAACAATGGGGCTCGTAGTTCACTTAAACTTGAAGATCAAATAATTGGCGAATTGTACTGTTTGGATGATTTGCATATATGTTTCTTAGACTATATAGAAGCAATATATACAAAGATTTCAACCGTCTACCTGTTCCATTCATTGTTCTACTTGTCGAAAGTTACAATTAATTTCCGTTAAAGGATTAACAATGGGGCTCGTAGTTCACTTAAACTTGAAGTACAAAAAATTGGCGAATTGTACTGTTTGGATGCTTTGCATATATGTTTCGTAGACTATATAGAAGCAATATATACAAATATTTCAACCGTCTAACTGTTCCATTCATTGTTCTACTTGTCGAAAATTACAAATAATTTCCGATAAAGGATTAACCATTGGGGCTCATTGTTCACTTAAACTTGAAGAACAAAAAATTGGCGAATGGTACTGTTTGGATGCTTTGCATATATGTTTCTTAGACTATATAGAAGCAATATATACAAAGATTTCAACCGTCTACCTTTTCCATTCATTGTTCTTCTTGTCGAAAGTTACAAATAATTCCCGATAACGGATTAACCATTGGGGCTCATTGTTCACTTAAACTTGAAGAACAAAAAATTGGCGAATTGTACTGTTTGGATGCTTTGCATATATGTTTCTTATACTATATAGAAGCAATATATACAAAGATTTCAATCGTCTACCTGTTCCATTCACTGTTCTACTTGTCGAAAATTACAAATAATTTCCGATAATGGATTAACAATGGGGCTCATTGTTCACTTAAACTTGAAGAACAAAAAATAGGCGAATTGTACTGTTTGGATGCTTTGCATATATGTTTCGTAGACTATATAGAAGCAATATATACAAATATTTCAACCGTCTAACTGTTCCATTCATTGTTCTACTTGTCGAAAGTTACAAATAATTTCCGATAAAGGATTAACCATTGGGGCTCATTGTTCACTTAAACTTGAAGAACAAAAAATTGGCGAATGGTACTGTTTGGATGCTTTGCATATATGTTTCTTATACTATATAGAAGCAATATATACAAAGATTTCAACCGTCTACCTGTTCCATTCACAGTTCTACTTGTCGAAAGTTACAAATAATTTCCGTTAAGGGATTAACAATGGGGATCGTAGTTTACTTAAACTTGAAGAACAAAAAATTGGCGAATTGTACTGTTTGGATGCTTTGCATAAATGTTTCATAGACTATATAGAAGCAATATATACAATGATTTCAACAGTCTACCTGTTCCATTCATTGTTCTACTTGTCGCAAGTTACAAATAATTTCCGTTAAAGTATTAACAATGGGGCTCGTAGTTCCCTTAAACTTGAAGATCAAATAATTGGCGAATTGTACTGTTTGGATGATTTGCATATATGTTTCTTATACTATATAGAAGCAATATATACAAAGATTTCAATCGTCTACCTGTTCCATTCACTGTTCTACTTGTCGAAAATTACAAATAATTTCCGATAATGGATTAACAATGGGGCTCATTGTTCACTTAAACTTGAAGAACAAAAAATAGGCGAATTGTACTGTTTGGATGCTTTGCATATATGTTTCGTAGACTATATAGAAGCAATATATACAAATATTTCAACCGTCTAACTGTTCCATTCATTGTTCTACTTGTCGAAAGTTACAAATAATTTCCGATAAAGGATTAACCATTGGGGCTCATTGTTCACTTAAACTTGAAGAACAAAAAATTGGCGAATGGTACTGTTTGGATGCTTTGCATATATGTTTCTTATACTATATAGAAGCAATATATACAAAGATTTCAACCGTCTACCTGTTCCATTCACTGTTCTACTTGTCGAAAGTTACAAATAATTTCCGTTAAGGGATTAACAATGGGGCTCGTTGTTCACTTAAACTTGAAGAACAAAAAAGTGGCGTATGGTACTGTTTGGATGCTTTGCATATATGTTGCTTAGACTATGAAGAAGCAATATATACATTGATTTCAACCGTCTACCTGTTCCATTCATTGTTCTACTTGTCGCAAGTTACAAATAATTTCCGTTAAAGTATTAACAATGGGGCTCGTAGTTCACTTAAACTTGAAGATCAAATAATTGGCGAATTGTACTGTTTGGATGCTTTGCATATATGTTTCTTAGACTATATAGAAGCAATATATACAATGATTTCAACCGTCTACCTATTCCATTCATTGTTCTACTTGCCGAAATTTACAAATAATTTCCGTTAAGG
This sequence comes from Cerceris ruficornis, assembly GCA_963989415.1. Classification (NCBI taxonomy): domain Eukaryota; kingdom Metazoa; phylum Arthropoda; class Insecta; order Hymenoptera; family Crabronidae; genus Cerceris; species Cerceris ruficornis. Next base: position 357,526 of record CAXDIW010000442.1, read on the forward strand.
GATTAACAATGGGGATCGTAGTTTACTTAAACTTGAAGAACAAAAAATTGGCGAATTGTACTGTTTGGATGCTTTGCATATATGTTTCTTAGACTATATAGAAGCAATATATACAATGATTTCAACCGTCTACCTGTTCCATTCATTGTTCTACTTGTCGAAAGTTACAAATAATTTCCGTTAAGGGATTAACAATGGGGATCGTAGTTTACTTAAACTTGAAGAACAAAAAATTGGCGATTGTTACTGTTTAGATGCTTTGCATATATGTTTCTTAGATTATATAGAAGCAATATATACAAAGATTTCAACCGTCTACCAGTTCCATTCATTGTTCTACTTGTCGAAAATTACAAATAATTTCCTTTAAAGGATTAACAATGGGGCTCGTTGTTAACTTAAACTTGAAGAACAATAAATTGGCGAATTGTACTGTTTGGATGCTTTGCATATATGTTTCTTAGACTATATAGAAGCAATATATACAAAGATTTCAACCGTCTACCTGTTCCATTCATTGTTCTACTTGTCGAAAGTTACAAATAATTTCCGATAAAGGATTAACCATTGGGGCTCATTGTTCACTTAAACTTGAAGAACAAAAAATTGGCGAATGGTACTGTTTGGATGCTTTGCATATATGTTTCTTAGACTATATGGAAGCAATATATACAAAAATTTCAACCGTCTACGTGTTCCAATCATTGTTCTACTTGTAGAAAGTTACAATTAATTTCCGTTAAAGGATTAATAATGGGGCTCGTAGTTCACATAAACTTGAAGAACAAAAAATTGGCGAATTGTACTGTTTGCATGCTTTGCATATATGTTTCTTAGACTATATAGAAGCAATATATACAAAGATTTCAACCGTCTGCCTGTTCCATTCATTGTTCTATTTGTCGAAAGTTACAAATAATTTCCGATAAAGGATTAACAATGGGGCTCATTGTTCACTTAAACTTGAAGGACAAAAAATTGGCGAATGGTACTGTTTGGATGCTTTGCATATATGTTTCTTAGACTATATAGAAGCAATATATACAAAGATTTCAACCGTCTACCTTTTCCATTCATGGTTCTTCTTGTCGAAAGTTACAAATAATTTCCGTTAAGGGATTAACAATGGGGATCGTAGTTCACTTAAACTTGAAGAACAAAAAATTGGCGAATGGTACTGTTTGGATGCTTTGCGTACATGTTTCTTAGACTATATGGAAGCAATATATACAAAAATTTCAACCGTCTACGTGTTCCAATCATTGTTCTACTTGTCGAAATTTACAAATAATTTCCTTTAAAGGATTAACAATGGGGCTCGTTGTTCACTTAAACTTGAAGAACAAAAAAGTGGCGTATGGTACTGTTTGGATGCTTTGCATATATGTTTCTTAGACTATGAAGAAGCAATATATACATTGATTTCAACCGTCTACCTGTTCCATTCATTGTTCTACTTGTCGCAAGTTACAAATAATTTCCGTTAAAGTATTAACAATGGGGCTCGTAGTTCACTTAAACTTGAAGATCAAATAATTGGCGAATTGTACTGTTTGGATGATTTGCATATATGTTTCTTAGACTATATAGAAGCAATATATACAAAGATTTCAACCGTCTACCTGTTCCATTCATTGTTCTACTTGTCGAAAGTTACAATTAATTTCCGTTAAAGGATTAACAATGGGGCTCGTAGTTCACTTAAACTTGAAGTACAAAAAATTGGCGAATTGTACTGTTTGGATGCTTTGCATATATGTTTCGTAGACTATATAGAAGCAATATATACAAATATTTCAACCGTCTAACTGTTCCATTCATTGTTCTACTTGTCGAAAATTACAAATAATTTCCGATAAAGGATTAACCATTGGGGCTCATTGTTCACTTAAACTTGAAGAACAAAAAATTGGCGAATGGTACTGTTTGGATGCTTTGCATATATGTTTCTTAGACTATATAGAAGCAATATATACAAAGATTTCAACCGTCTACCTTTTCCATTCATTGTTCTTCTTGTCGAAAGTTACAAATAATTCCCGATAACGGATTAACCATTGGGGCTCATTGTTCACTTAAACTTGAAGAACAAAAAATTGGCGAATTGTACTGTTTGGATGCTTTGCATATATGTTTCTTATACTATATAGAAGCAATATATACAAAGATTTCAATCGTCTACCTGCTCCATTCACTGTTCTACTTGTCGAAAATTACAAATAATTTCCGATAATGGATTAACAATGGGGCTCATTGTTCACTTAAACTTGAAGAACAAAAAATAGGCGAATTGTACTGTTTGGATGCTTTGCATATATGTTTCGTAGACTATATAGAAGCAATATATACAAATATTTCAACCGTCTAACTGTTCCATTCATTGTTCTACTTGTCGAAAGTTACAAATAATTTCCGATAAAGGATTAACCATTGGGGCTCATTGTTCACTTAAACTTGAAGAACAAAAAATTGGCGAATGGTACTGTTTGGATGCTTTGCATATATGTTTCTTATACTATATAGAAGCAATATATACAAAGATTTCAACCGTCTACCTGTTCCATTCACAGTTCTACTTGTCGAAAGTTACAAATAATTTCCGTTAAGGGATTAACAATGGGGATCGTAGTTTACTTAAACTTGAAGAACAAAAAATTGGCGAATTGTACTGTTTGGATGCTTTGCATAAATGTTTCATAGACTATATAGAAGCAATATATACAATGATTTCAACAGTCTACCTGTTCCATTCATTGTTCTACTTGTCGCAAGTTACAAATAATTTCCGTTAAAGTATTAACAATGGGGCTCGTAGTTCCCTTAAACTTGAAGATCAAATAATTGGCGAATTGTACTGTTTGGATGATTTGCATATATGTTTCTTATACTATATAGAAGCAATATATACAAAGATTTCAATCGTCTACCTGTTCCATTCACTGTTCTACTTGTCGAAAATTACAAATAATTTCCGATAATGGATTAACAATGGGGCTCATTGTTCACTTAAACTTGAAGAACAAAAAATAGGCGAATTGTACTGTTTGGATGCTTTGCATATATGTTTCGTAGACTATATAGAAGCAATATATACAAATATTTCAACCGTCTAACTGTTCCATTCATTGTTCTACTTGTCGAAAGTTACAAATAATTTCCGATAAAGGATTAACCATTGGGGCTCATTGTTCACTTAAACTTGAAGAACAAAAAATTGGCGAATGGTACTGTTTGGATGCTTTGCATATATGTTTCTTATACTATATAGAAGCAATATATACAAAGATTTCAACCGTCTACCTGTTCCATTCACTGTTCTACTTGTCGAAAGTTACAAATAATTTCCGTTAAGGGATTAACAATGGGGCTCGTTGTTCACTTAAACTTGAAGAACAAAAAAGTGGCGTATGGTACTGTTTGGATGCTTTGCATATATGTTGCTTAGACTATGAAGAAGCAATATATACATTGATTTCAACCGTCTACCTGTTCCATTCATTGTTCTACTTGTCGCAAGTTACAAATAATTTCCGTTAAAGTATTAACAATGGGGCTCGTAGTTCACTTAAACTTGAAGATCAAATAATTGGCGAATTGTACTGTTTGGATGATTTGCATATATGTTTCTTAGACTATATAGAAGCAATATATACAAAGATTTCAACCGTCTACCTGTTCCATTCATTGTTCTACTTGTCGAAAGTTACAATTAATTTCCGTTAAAGGATTAACAATGGGGCTCGTAGTTCACTTAAACTTGAAGTACAAAAAATTGGCGAATTGTACTGTTTGGATGCTTTGCATATATGTTTCGTAGACTATATAGAAGCAATATATACAAATATTTCAATCGTCTACCTGTTCCATTCACTGTTCTACTTGTCGAAAATTACAAATAATTTCCGATAAAGGATTAACCATTGGGGCTCATTGTTCACTTAAACTTGAAGAACAAAAAATTGGCGAATGGTACTGTTTGGATGCTTTGCATATATGTTTCTTAGACTATATAGAAGCAATATATACAAAGATTTCAACCGTCTACCTTTTCCATTCATTGTTCTTCTTGTCGAAAGTTACAAATAATTCCCGATAACGGATTAACCATTGGGGCTCATTGTTCACTTAAACTTGAAGAACAAAAAATTGGCGAATTGTACTGTTTGGATGCTTTGCATATATGTTTCGTAGACTATATAGAAGCAATATATACAAATATTTCAATCGTCTACCTGTTCCATTCACTGTTCTACTTGTCGAAAATTACAAATAATTTCCGATAAAGGATTAACCATTGGGGCTCATTGTTCACTTAAACTTGAAGAACAAAAAATTGGCGAATGGTACTGTTTGGATGCTTTGCATATATGTTTCTTAGACTATATAGAAGCAATATATACAAAGATTTCAACCGTCTACCTTTTCCATTCATTGTTCTTCTTGTCGAAAGTTACAAATAATTCCCGATAACGGATTAACCATTGGGGCTCATTGTTCACTTAAACTTGAAGAACAAAAAATTGGCGAATTGTACTGTTTGGATGCTTTGCATATATGTTTCTTATACTATATAGAAGCAATATATACAAAGATTTCAATCGTCTACCTGTTCCATTCACTGTTCTACTTGTCGAAAATTACAAATAATTTCCGATAATGGATTAACAATGGGGCTCATTGTTCACTTAAACTTGAAGAACAAAAAATAGGCGAATTGTACTGTTTGGATGCTTTGCATATATGTTTCGTAGACTATATAGAAGCAATATATACAAATATTTCAACCGTCTAACTGTTCCATTCATTGTTCTACTTGTCGAAAGTTACAAATAATTTCCGATAAAGGATTAACCATTGGGGCTCATTGTTCACTTAAACTTGAAGAACAAAAAATTGGCGAATGGTACTGTTTGGATGCTTTGCATATATGTTTCTTATACTATATAGAAGCAATATATACAAAGATTTCAACCGTCTACCTGTTCCATTCACTGTTCTACTTGTCGAAAGTTACAAATAATTTCCGTTAAGGGATTAACAATGGGGATCGTAGTTTACTTAAACTTGAAGAACAAAAAATTGGCGAATTGTACTGTTTGGATGCTTTGCATAAATGTTTCATAGACTATATAGAAGCAATATATACAAATATTTCAACCGTCTAACTGTTCCATTCATTGTTCTACTTGTCGAAAATTACAAATAATTTCCGATAAAGGATTAACCATTGGGGCTCATTGTTCACTTAAACTTGAAGAACAAAAAATTGGCGAATGGTACTGTTTGGATGCTTTGCATATATGTTTCTTAGACTATATAGAAGCAATATATACAAAGATTTCAACCGTCTACCTTTTCCATTCATTGTTCTTCTTGTCGAAAGTTACAAATAATTCCCGATAACGGATTAACCATTGGGGCTCATTGTTCACTTAAACTTGAAGAACAAAAAATTGGCGAATTGTACTGTTTGGATGCTTTGCATATATGTTTCTTATACTATATAGAAGCAATATATACAAAGATTTCAATCGTCTACCTGTTCCATTCACTGTTCTACTTGTCGAAAATTACAAATAATTTCCGATAATGGATTAACAATGGGGCTCATTGTTCACTTAAACTTGAAGAACAAAAAATAGGCGAATTGTACTGTTTGGATGCTTTGCATATATGTTTCGTAGACTATATAGAAGCAATATATACAAATATTTCAACCGTCTAACTGTTCCATTCATTGTTCTACTTGTCGAAAGTTACAAATAATTTCCGATAAAGGATTAACCATTGGGGCTCATTGTTCACTTAAACTTGAAGAACAAAAAATTGGCGAATGGTACTGTTTGGATGCTTTGCATATATGTTTCTTATACTATATAGAAGCAATATATACAAAGATTTCAACCGTCTACCTGTTCCATTCACTGTTCTACTTGTCGAAAGTTACAAATAATTTCCGTTAAGGGATTAACAATGGGGATCGTAGTTTACTTAAACTTGAAGAACAAAAAATTGGCGAATTGTACTGTTTGGATGCTTTGCATAAATGTTTCATAGACTATATAGAAGCAATATGTACAATGATTTCAACAGTCTACCTGTTCCATTCATTGTTCTACTTGTCGCAAGTTACAAATAATTTCCGTTAAAGTATTAACAATGGGGCTCGTAGTTCCCTTAAACTTGAAGATCAAATAATTGGCGAATTGTACTGTTTGGATGATTTGCATATATGTTTCTTATACTATATAGAAGCAATATATACAAAGATTTCAATCGTCTACCTGTTCCATTCACTGTTCTACTTGTCGAAAATTACAAATAATTTCCGATAATGGATTAACAATGGGGCTCATTGTTCACTTAAACTTGAAGAACAAAAAATAGGCGAATTGTACTGTTTGGATGCTTTGCATATATGTTTCGTAGACTATATAGAAGCAATATATACAAATATTTCAACCGTCTAACTGTTCCATTCATTGTTCTACTTGTCGAAAGTTACAAATAATTTCCGATAAAGGATTAACCATTGGGGCTCATTGTTCACTTAAACTTGAAGAACAAAAAATTGGCGAATGGTACTGTTTGGATGCTTTGCATATATGTTTCTTATACTATATAGAAGCAATATATACAAAGATTTCAACCGTCTACCTGTTCCATTCACTGTTCTACTTGTCGAAAGTTACAAATAATTTCCGTTAAGGGATTAACAATGGGGCTCGTTGTTCACTTAAACTTGAAGAACAAAAAAGTGGCGTATGGTACTGTTTGGATGCTTTGCATATATGTTGCTTAGACTATGAAGAAGCAATATATACATTGATTTCAACCGTCTACCTGTTCCATTCATTGTTCTACTTGTCGCAAGTTACAAATAATTTCCGTTAAAGTATTAACAATGGGGCTCGTAGTTCACTTAAACTTGAAGATCAAATAATTGGCGAATTGTACTGTTTGGATGATTTGCATATATGTTTCTTAGACTATATAGAAGCAATATATACAAAGATTTCAACCGTCTACCTGTTCCATTCATTGTTCTACTTGTCGAAAGTTACAATTAATTTCCGTTAAAGGATTAACAATGGGGCTCGTAGTTCACTTAAACTTGAAGTACAAAAAATTGGCGAATTGTACTGTTTGGATGCTTTGCATATATGTTTCGTAGACTATATAGAAGCAATATATACAAATATTTCAATCGTCTACCTGTTCCATTCACTGTTCTACTTGTCGAAAATTACAAATAATTTCCGATAAAGGATTAACCATTGGGGCTCATTGTTCACTTAAACTTGAAGAACAAAAAATTGGCGACTGGTACTGGTTGGATGCTTTGCATATATGTTTCTTAGACTATATAGAAGCAATATATACAAAGATTTCAACCGTCTACCTTTTCCATTCATTGTTCTTCTTGTCGAAAGTTACAAATAATTCCCGATAACGGATTAACCATTGGGGCTCATTGTTCACTTAAACTTGAAGAACAAAAAATTGGCGAATTGTACTGTTTGGATGCTTTGCATATATGTTTCTTATACTATATAGAAGCAATATATACAAAGATTTCAATCGTCTACCTGTTCCATTCACTGTTCTACTTGTCGAAAATTACAAATAATTTCCGATAATGGATTAACAATGGGGCTCATTGTTCACTTAAACTTGAAGAACAAAAAATAGGCGAATTGTACTGTTTGGATGCTTTGCATATATGTTTCGTAGACTATATAGAAGCAATATATACAAATATTTCAACCGTCTAACTGTTCCATTCATTGTTCTACTTGTCGAAAGTTACAAATAATTTCCGATAAAGGATTAACCATTGGGGCTCATTGTTCACTTAAACTTGAAGAACAAAAAATTGGCGAATGGTACTGTTTGGATGCTTTGCATATATGTTTCTTATACTATATAGAAGCAATATATACAAAGATTTCAACCGTCTACCTGTTCCATTCACTGTTCTACTTGTCGAAAGTTACAAATAATTTCCGTTAAGGGATTAACAATGGGGATCGTAGTTTACTTAAACTTGAAGAACAAAAAATTGGCGAATTGTACTGTTTGGATGCTTTGCATAAATGTTTCATAGACTATATAGAAGCAATATATACAATGATTTCAACAGTCTACCTGTTCCATTCATTGTTCTACTTGTCGAAATTTACAAATAATTTCCTTTAAAGGATTAACAATGGAGCTCGCAGTTCACTTAAACTTGAAGAACAAAAAATTGGCGAATTGTACTGTTTGGATGCTTTGCATATATGTTTCTTATACTATATAGAAGCAATATATACAAAGATTTCAATCGTCTACCTGTTCCATTCACTGTTCTACTTGTCGAAAATTACAAATAATTTCCGATAATGGATTAACAATGGGGCTCATTGTTCACTTAAACTTGAAGAACAAAAAATAGGCGAATTGTACTGTTTGGATGCTTTGCATATATGTTTCGTAGACTATATAGAAGCAATATATACAAATATTTCAACCGTCTAACTGTTCCATTCATTGTTCTACTTGTCGAAAGTTACAAATAATTTCCGATAAAGGATTAACCATTGGGGCTCATTGTTCACTTAAACTTGAAGAACAAAAAATTGGCGAATGGTACTGTTTGGATGCTTTGCATATATGTTTCTTATACTATATAGAAGCAATATATATAAAGATTTCAACCGTCTACCTGTTCCATTCACTGTTCTACTTGTCGAAAGTTACAAATAATTTCCGTTAAGGGATTAACAATGGGGATCGTAGTTTACTTAAACTTGAAGAACAAAAAATTGGCGAATGGTACTGTTTGGATGCTTTGCATATATGTTTCTTAGATTATATAGAAGCAATATATACAAAGATTTCAACCGTCTACCTGTTCCATTCACTGTTCTACTTGTCGAAATTTACAAATAATTTCCATTAAAGGATTAACAATGGGGCTCGTTGTTCACTTAAACTTGAAGAACAAAAAAGTGGCGTATGGTACTGTTTGGATGCTTTGCATATATGTTTCTTAGACTATGAAGAAGCAATGTATACATTGATTTCAACCGTCTACCTGTTCCATTCATTGTTCTACTTGTCGCAAGTTACAAATAATTTCCGTTAAAGTATTAACAATGGGGCTCGTAGTTCACTTAAACTTGAAGATCAAATAATTGGCGAATTGTACTGTTTGGATGATTTGCATATATGTTTCTTAGACTATATAGAAGCAATATATACAAAGATTTCAACCGTCTACCTGTTCCATTCATTGTTCTACTTGTCGAAAGTTACAATTAATTTCCGTTAAAGGATTAACAATGGGGCTCGTAGTTCACTTAAACTTGAAGTACAAAAAATTGGCGAATGGTACTGTTTGGATGCTTTGCATATATGTTTCTTAGACTATATAGAAGCAATATATACAAAGATTTCAACCGTCTACCTGTTCCATTCATTGTTCTACTTGTCGAAAGTTACAATTAATTTCCGTTAAAGGATTAACAATGGGGCTCGTAGTTCACTTAAACTTGAAGTACAAAAAATTGGCGAATTGTACTGTTTGGATGCTTTGCATATATGTTTCGTAGACTATATAGAAGCAATATATACAAATATTTCAACCGTCTAACTGTTCCATTCATTGTTCTACTTGTCGAAAATTACAAATAATTTCCGATAAAGGATTAACCATTGGGGCTCATTGTTCACTTAAACTTGAAGAACAAAAAATTGGCGAATGGTACTGTTTGGATGCTTTGCATATATGTTTCTTAGACTATATAGAAGCAATATATACAAAGATTTCAACCGTCTACCTTTTCCATTCATTGTTCTTCTTGTCGAAAGTTACAAATAATTTCCGATAACGGATTAACCATTGGGGCTCATTGTTCACTTAAACTTGAAGAACAAAAAATTGGCGAATTGTACTGTTTGGATGCTTTGCATATATGTTTCTTATACTATATAGAAGCAATATATACAAAGATTTCAATCGTCTACCTGTTCCATTCACTGTTCCACTTGTCGAAAATTACAAATAATTTCCGATAATGGATTAACAATGGGGCTCATTGTTCACTTAAACTTGAAGAACAAAAAATAGGCGAATTGTACTGTTTGGATGCTTTGCATATATGTTTCGTAGACTATATAGAAGCAATATATACAAATATTTCAACCGTCTAACTGTTCCATTCATTGTTCTACTAGTCGAAAGTTACAAATAATTTCCGATAAAGGATTAACCATTGGGGCTCATTGTTCACTTAAACTTGAAGAACAAAAAATTGGCGAATGGTACTGTTTGGATGCTTTGCATATATGTTTCTTATACTATATAGAAGCAATATATACAAAGATTTCAACCGTCTACCTGTTCCATTCACTGTTCTACTTGTCGAAAGTTACAAATAATTTCCGTTAAGGGATTAACAATGGGGATCGTAGTTTACTTAAACTTGAAGAACAAAAAATTGGCGAATTGTACTGTTTGGATGCTTTGCACAAATGTTTCATAGACTATATAGAAGCAATATATACAATGATTTCAACAGTCTACCTGTTCCATTCATTGTTCTACTTGTCGAAAGTTACAAATAATTTCCTTTAAAGGATTAACAATGGAGCTCGCAGTTCACTTAAACTTGAAGAACAAAAAATTGGCGAATTGTACTGTTTGGATGCTTTGCATATATGATTCTTATACTATATAGAAGCAATATATACAAAGATTTCAATCGTCTACCTGTTCCATTCACTGTTCTACTTGTCGAAATTTACAAATAATTTCCATTAAAGGATTAACAATGGGGCTCGTTGTTCACTTAAACTTGAAGAACAAAAAAGTGGCGTATGGTACTGTTTGGATGCTTTGCATATATGTTTCTTAGACTATGAAGAAGCAATGTATACATTGATTTCAACCGTCTACCTGTTCCATTCATTGTTCTACTTGTCGCAAGTTACAAATAATTTCCGTTAAAGTATTAACAATGGGGCTCGTAGTTCACTTAAACTTGAAGATCAAATAATTGGCGAATTGTACTGTTTGGATGATTTGCATATATGTTTCTTAGACTATATAGAAGCAATATATACAAAGATTTCAACCGTCTACCTGTTCCATTCATTGTTCTACTTGTCGAAAGTTACAAATAATTTCCGTTAAGGGATTATCAATGGGGATCGTAGTTTACTTAAACTTGAAGAACAAGAAATTGGCGAATTGTATTGTTTGGATGATTTGCATATATGTTTCTTACACTATATAGAAGCAATATATACAATGATTTCAACCGTCTACCTATTCCATTCATTGTTCTACTTGCCGAAATTTACAAATAATTCCCTTTAAAGGATTAACAATGGGGCTCGTAGTTCACTTAAACATGAAGAACAAAAAATTGGCGAATGGTACTGTTTGGATGCTTTGCATATATGTTTCTTAGACTATATAGAAGCAATATATACAAAGATTTCAACCGTCTACCTGTTCCATTCATTGTTCTACTTGTCGAAAGTTACAATTAATTTCCGTTAAAGGATTAACAATGGGGCTCGTAGTTCACTTAAACTTGAAGTACAAAAAATTGGCGAATTGTACTGTTTGGATGCTTTGCATATATGTTTCGTAGACTATATAGAAGCAATATATACAAATATTTCAACCGTCTAACTGTTCCATTCATTGTTCTACTTGTTGAAAATTACAAATAATTTCCGATAAAGGATTAACCATTGGGGCTCATTGTTCACTTAAACTTGAAGAACAAAAAATTGGCGAATGGTACTGTTTGGATGCTTTGCATATATGTTTCTTAGACTATATAGAAGCAATATATACAAAGATTTCAACCGTCTACCTTTTCCATTCATTGTTCTTCTTGTCGAAAGTTACAAATAATTTCCGATAACGGATTAACCATTGGGGCTCATTGTTCACTTAAACTTGAAGAACAAAAAATTGGCGAATTGTACTGTTTGGATGCTTTGCATATATGTTTCTTATACTATATAGAAGCAATATATACAAAGATTTCAATCGTCTACCTGTTCCATTCACTGTTCTACTTGTCGAAAATTACAAATAATTTCCGATAATGGATTAACAATGGGGCTCATTGTTCACTTAAACTTGAAGAACAAAAAATAGGCGAATTGTACCGTTTGGATGCTTTGCATATATGTTTCGTAGACTATATAGAAGCAATATATACAAATATTTCAACCGTCTAACTGTTCCATTCATTGTTCTACTTGTCGAAAATTACAAATAATTTCCGATAAAGTATTAACCATTGGTGCTCATTGTTCACTTAAACTTGAAGAACAAGAAATTGGCGAATGGTACTGTTTGGATGCTTTGCATATATGTTTCTTAGACTATATAGAAGCAATATATACAATAATTTCAACAGTCTACCTGTTCCATTCATTGTTCTACTTGTCGAAATTTACAAATAATTTCCTTTAAAGGATTAACAATGGGGCTCGTTGTTCACTTAAACTTGAAGAACAAAAAAGTGCCGTATGGTACTGTTTGGATGCTTTGCATATATGTTTCTTAGACTATAAAGAAGCAATATATACATTGATTTCAACCGTCTACCTGTTCCATTCATTGTTCTACTTGTCGAAAGTTACAATTAATTTCCGTTAAAGGATTAACAATGGGGCTCGTTGTTCACTTAAACTTGAAGAACAAAAAAGTGCCGTATGGTACTGTTTGGATGCTTTGCATATATGTTTCTTAGACTATAAAGAAGCAATATATACATTGATTTCAACCGTCTACCTGTTCCATTCATTGTTCTACTTGTCGCAAGTTACAAATAATTTCCGTTAAGGGATTAACCATTCGGGCTCATTGTTCACTTAAACTTGAAGAAAAAAAAATTGGCGAATGGTACTGTTTGGATGCTTTGCATATATGTTTCTTATACTATATAGAAGCAATATATACAAAGATTTCAACCGTCTACCTGTTCCATTCATTGTTCTACTTGTCGAAAGTTACAATTAATTTCCGTTAAAGGATTAACAATGGGGCTCGTAGTTCACTTAAACTTGAAGTACGAAAAATTGGCGAATTGTACTGTTTGGATGCTTTGCATATATGTTTCGTAGACTATATAGAAGCAATATATACAATTATTTCAACCGTCTAACTGTTCCATTCATTGTTCTACTTGTCGAAAATTACAAATAATTTCCGATAAAGGATTAACCATTGGGGCTCATTGTTCACTTAAACTTGAAGAAAAAAAAATTGGCGAATGGTACTGTTTGGATGCTTTGCATATATGTTTCTTAGACTATATAGAAGCAATATATACAAAGATTTCAACCGTCTACCTTTTCCATTCATTGTTCTTCTTGTCGAAATTTACAAATAATTTCCGATAACGGATTAACCATTGGGGCTCATTGTTCACTTAAACTTGAAGAACAAAAAATTGGCGAATGGTACTGTTTGGATGCTTTGCATATATGTTTCGTAGACTATATAGAAGCAATATATACAAAGATTTCAACCGTCTACCTTTTCCATTCATTGTTCTTCTTGTCGAAAGTTACAAATAATTTCCGATAACGGATTAACCATTGGGGCTCATTGTTCACTTAAACTTGAAGAACAAAAAATTGGCGAATTGTACTGTTTGGATGCTTTGCATATATGTTTCTTATACTATATAGAAGCAATATATACAAAGATTTCAATCGTCTACCTGTTCCATTCACTGTTCTACTTGTCGAAATTTACAAATAATTTCCTTTAAAGGATTAACAATGGGGCTCGTAGTTCACTTAAACTTGAAGAACAAAAAATTGGCGAATGGTACTGTTTGGATGCTTTGCATATATGTTTCGTAGACTATATAGAAGCAATATATACAATTATTTCAACCGTCTAACTGTTCCATTCATTGTTCTACTTGTCGAAAATTACAAATAATTTCCGATAAAGGATTAACCATTGGGGCTCATTGTTCACTTAAACTTGAAGAACAAAAAATTGGCGAATGGTACTGTTTGGATGCTTTGCATATATGTTTCTTAGACTATATAGAAGCAATATATACAAAGATTTCAACCGTCTACCTTTTCCATTCATTGTTCTTCTTGTCGAAATTTACAAATAATTTCCGATAACGGATTAACCATTGGGGCTCATTGTTCACTTAAACTTGAAGAACAAAAAATTGGCGAATGGTACTGTTTGGATGCTTTGCATATATGTTTCTTAGACTATATAGAAGCAATATATACAAAGATTTCAACCGTCTACCTTTTCCATTCATTGTTCTTCTTGTCGAAATTTACTAATAATTTCCGATAACGGATTAACCATTGGGGCTCATTGTTCACTTAAACTTGAAGAACAAAAAATTGGCGAATGGTACTGTTTGGATGCTTTGCATATATGTTTCTTAGACTATATAGAAGCAATATATACAAAGATTTCAACCGTCTACCTTTTCCATTCATTGTTCTTCTTGTCGAAAGTTACAAATAATTTCCGATAACGGATTAACCATTGGGGCTCATTGTTCACTTAAACTTGAAGAACAAAAAATTGGCGAATTGTACTGTTTGGATGCTTTGCATATATGTTTCTTATACTATATAGAAGCAATTTATACAAAGATTTCAATCGTATACCTGTTCCATTCACTGTTCTACTTGTCGAAAATTACAAATAATTTCCGATAATGGATTACCAATGGGGCTCATTGTTCACTTAAACTTGAAGAACAAAAAATTGGCGAATTGTACTGTTTGGATGCTTTGCATATATGTTTCTTAGACTATATAGAAGCAATATATACAAAGATTTCAACCGTCTACCTGTTCCATTCATTGTTCTACTTGTCGAAAGTTACAAATAATTTCCGTTAAGGGATTAACAATGGGGATCGTAGTTTACTTAAACTTGAAGAACAAGAAATTGGCGAATTGTACTGTTTGGATGATTTGCGTACATGTCTCTTAGACTATATGGAAGCAATATATACAAAGATTTCAACCGTCTACGTGTTCCAATCATTGTTCTACATGTCGAAATTTACAAATAATTTCCTTTAAAGGATTAACAATGGGGCTCGTTGTTCACTTAAACTTGAAGAATAAAAAAGTGGCGTATGGTACTGTTTGGATGCTTTGCATATATGTTTCTTAGACTATAAAGAAGCAATATATACATTGACTTCAACCTGTTCCATTCATTGTTCTACTTGTCGCAAGTTACAAATAATTTCCGTTAAAGTATTAACAATGGGGCTCGTAGTTCCCTTAAACTTGAAGATCAAATAATTGGCGAATTGTACTGTTTGGATGCTTTGCATATATGTTTCTTATACTATATAGAAGCAATATATACAATGATATCAACAGTCTACCTGTTCCATTCATTGTTCTACTTGTCGAAATTTACAAATAATTTCCGATAAAGGATTAACCATTGGGGCTTATTGTTCATTTAAACTTGAAGAACAAAAAATTGGCGAATTGTACTGTTTGGATGCTTTGCATATATGTTTCTTAGACTATATAGAAGCAACATATACAAAGATTTCAACCGTCTACCTGTTCCATTCATTGTTCTACTTGTCGAAAGTTACAAATAATTTCCGATAAAGGATTAACCATTGGGGCTCATTTTTCACTTAAACTTGAAGAACAAAAAATTGGCGAATGGTACTGTTTGGATGCTTTGCATATATGTTTCTTATACTATATAGAAGCAATATATACAAAGATTTCAACCGTCTACCTGTTCCATTCACTGTTCTACTTGTCGAAAGTTACAAATAATTTCCGTTAAGGGATTAACAATGGGGATCGTAGTTTACTTAAACTTGAAGAACAAAAAATTGGCGAATTGTACTGTTTGGATGCTTTGCATAAATGTTTCTTAGACTATATAGAAGCAATATATACAATGATTTCAACAGTCTACCTGTTCCATTCATTGTTCTACTTGTCGAAAGTTACAAATAATTTCCTTTAAAGGATTAACAATGGAGCTCGCAGTTCACTTAAACTTGAAGACCAAAAAATTGGCGAATGGTACTGTTTGGATGCTTTGCATATATGTTTCTTATACTATATAGAAGCAATAGATTCAAAGATTTCAACAGTCTACGTGTTCCAATCATTGTTCTACTTGTCGAAATTTACAAATAATTTCCTTTAAAGGATTAACAATGGGGCTCGTTGTTCACTTACACTTGAAGAACAAAAAAGTGCCGTATGGTACTGTTTGGATGCTTTGCATATATGTTTCTTAGACTATAAAGAAGCAATATATACATTGATTTCAACCGTCTACCTGTTCCATTCATTGTTCTACTTGTCGCAAGTTACAAATAATTTCCGTTAAGGGATTAACCATTGGGGCTCATTGTTCACTTAAACTTGAAGAACAAAAAATTGGCGAATTGTACTGTTTGGATGCTTTGCATATATGTTTCTTATACTATATAGAAGCAATATATACAAAGATTTCAACCGTCTACCTGTTCCATTCACTGTTCTACTTGTCGAAAGTTACAAATAATTTCCTTTAAAGGATTAACAATGGGGCTCGTTGTTCACTTACACTTGAAGAACAAAAAAGTGCCGTATGGTACTGTTTGGATGCTTTGCATATATGTTTCTTAGACTATAAAGAAGCAATATATACATTGATTTCAACCGTCTACCTGTTCCATTCATTGTTCTACTTGTCGCAAGTTACAAATAATTTCCGTTAAGGGATTAACCATTGGGGCTCATTGTTCACTTAAACTTGAAGAACAAAAAATTGGCGAATTGTACTGTTTGGATGCTTTGCATATATGTTTCTTATACTATATAGAAGCAATATATACAAAGATTTCAACCGTCTACCTGTTCCATTCACTGTTCTACTTGTCGAAAGTTACAAATAATTTCCGTTAAAGTATTAACAATGGGGCTCGTAGTTCCCTTAAACTTGAAGATCAAATAATTGGCGAATTTTACTGTTTGGATGATTTGCATATATGTTTCTTAGACTATATAGAAGCAATATATACAAAGATTTCAACCGTCTACCTGTTCCATTCATTGTTCTACTTGTCGAAAGTTACAATTAATTTCCGTTAAAGTATTAACAATGGGGCTCGTAGTTCACTTAAAATTGAAGTACAAAAAATTGGCGAATTGTACTGTTTGGATGCTTTGCATATATGTTTCTTAGACTATATAGAAGCAATATATACAAAGATTTCAACCGTCTACCTGTTCCATTCATTGTTCTATTTGTCGAAAGTTACAAATAATTTCCGATAACGGATTAACCATTGGGGCTCATTGTTCACTTAAACTTGAAGAACAAAAAATTGGCGAATTGTACTGTTTGGATGCTTTGCATATATGTTTCTTATACTATATAGAAGCAATATATGCAAAGATTTCAATCGTCTACCTGTTCCATTCACTGTTCTACTTGTCGAAAATTACAAATAATTTCCGATAATGGATTAACAATGGGGCTCATTGTTCACTTAAACTTGAAGAACAAAAAATTGGCGAATTGTCCTGTTTGGATACTTTGCATATATGTTTCGTAGACTATATAGAAGCAATATATACAAATATTTCAACCGTCTAACTGTTCCATTCATTGTTCTACTTGTCGAAAATTACAAATAATTTCCGATAAAGTATTAACCATTGGT
Organism: Cerceris ruficornis; assembly: GCA_963989415.1. Classification (NCBI taxonomy): domain Eukaryota; kingdom Metazoa; phylum Arthropoda; class Insecta; order Hymenoptera; family Crabronidae; genus Cerceris; species Cerceris ruficornis. The sequence continues at coordinate 375,240 of CAXDIW010000442.1, forward strand.
GCTCATTGTTCACTTAAACTTGAAGAACAAAAAATTGGCGAATGGTACTGTTTGGATGCTTTGCATATATCTTTCTTAGACTATATAGAAGCAATATATACAAAGATTTCAACCATCTACCTGTTCCATTCATTGTTCTACTTGTCGAAAGTTACAAATAATTTCCGATAACGGATTAACCATTGGGGCTCATTGTTCACTTAAACTTGAAGAACAAAAAATTGGCGAATTGTACTGTTTGGATGCTTTGCATATATGTTTCTTATACTATATAGAAGCAATATATACAAAGATTTCAACCGTCTACCTGTTCCATTCACTGTTCTACTTGTCGAAAGTTACAAATAATTTCCGTTAAGGGATTAACAATGGGGATCGTAGTTCACTTAAACTTGAGGAACAAAAAATTGGCGAATTGTACTGTTTGGATGCTTTGCGTACTTGTTTCTTAGACTATATTGTGGGATGCGAATGTATTACAATATGTATTTTATATGTAACGTATGTGTGAATGAGAGTGCCGATCGCACTTTGTTTTTCGAGAGGCCAACGAGGCACTTGCCGCATCGAGGCAGTTTGTCATTGGAATCCTGTGTGGATACACTGTGTGTTGCACTCTGTGTTTGGGATCCTGTGTGGATACACTGTGTGTTATATACTGTGTGCTTGGAATCCTCAGTGGATGTACTTTGTGTTATATTTTTAGTCATTAGAATCCTGTGTGGACAGATATTATTTATCCTAGTTTTGTTCTTGTTTGTCTGTGTTTTACTTTATTTTATTTGTATTATTATTATCATTAAATAAACATTTATCGTATTATTAAGAAATCCTACAATATGGAAGCAATATATACAAAGATTTCAACCGTCTACGTGTTCCATTCATTGTTCTACTTGTCGAAAGTTACAAATAATTTCCGTTAAGGGATTAACAATCGGGATCGTAGTTTAATTAAACTTGAAAAACAATAAATTGGCGAATTGTACTGTTTGGATGATTTGCAGATATGTTTCTTAGACTATATAGAAGCAATATATACAATGATTTCAACCGTCTACCTATTCCATTCATTGTTCTACTTGCCGATATTTACAAATAATTTCCGATAAAGGATTAACCATTGGGGCTCGTTGTTCACTTAAACTTGAAGAACAATAAATTGGCGAATTGTACTGTTTGGATGCTTTGCATATATGTTTCTTAGACTATATGGAAGCAATATATACAATGATTTCAACCGTCTACCTATTCCATACATTGTTCTACTTGTCGAAATTTACAAATAATTTCCTTTAAAGGATTAACAATGGGGCTCGTTGTACACTTAAACTTAAAGAACAATAAATTGGCGAATTGTACTGTTTGGATGATTTGCATATATGTTTCTTAGACTATATAGAAGCAATATATACAAAGAATTCAACCGTCTACCTGTTCCATTCATTCTTCTACTTGTCGAAAGTTACAAATAATTTCCGATAAAGGATTAACCATTGGGGCTCGTTGTTCACTTAAACTTGAAGAACAATAAATTGGCGAATTGTACTGTTTGGATGCTTTGCATATATGTTTCTTAGACTATATAGACGCAATATATACAAGGATTTCAACCGTCTACCTGTTCCATTCATTGTTCTACTTGTCGAAAGTTACAAATAATTACCGATAAAGGATTAACCATTGGGGCTCATCGTTCACTTAAACTTGAAGAACAAAAAATTGGCGAATTGTACTGTTTGGATGCTTTGCATATATGTTTCTTAGACTATTTAGAAGCAATATATAAAAAGATTTCACCCGTCTACCTGTACTATTCATTGTTCTACTTGTAGAAAGTTACAAATAATTTCCATTTCATGATTATCAATGGGGCTCGCTGTTCACTTAAACTTGAAGATCAAAAAATTGGCGATTGTTACTGTTTAGATGCTTTGCATATAAATTTCTTAGAGTATATAGAAGCATCATATACAAAGATTTCAACCGTCTACCTGTCCTATTCATTGTTCTACTTGTAGAAAGTTACAAATAATTTCCGTTTCATGATTATCAATGGGGCTCGTTGTTCACTTAAACTTGAAGAACAAAAAATTAGCGAATGGTACTGTTTGGATGCTTTGCATATATGTTTCTTAGATTATATAGAAGCAATATATACAAAGATTTCAACCGTCTACCTGTTCCATTCATTGTTCTACTTGTCGCAAGTTACAAATAATTTCCGATAAAGGATTAACCATTGGGGCTCATCGTTCACTTAAACTTGAAGAACAAAAAATTGGCGAATTGTACTGTTTGGATGCTTTGCATATATGTTTCTTAGACTATATGGAAGCAATATATACAAAGATTTCAACCGTCTACGTGTTCCAATCATTGTTCTACTTGCCGAAATTTACAAACAATTTCCTTTAAAGGATTAACAATGGGGCTCGTAGTTCACTTAAACTTGAAGAGGAAAAAATTGGCGAATTGTACTGTTTGGACGCTATGCATATATGTTTCTTAGACTATATAGAAGCAATATATACAATGATTTCAACAGTCTACCTGTTCCATTCATTGTTCTACTTGTCGAAATTTACAAATAATTTCCTATAAAGGATTAACAATGGGGCTCGTAGTGCACTTAAACTTGAAAAACAAAAAATTGGCGAATGGTACTGTTTGGATGCTTTGCGTACATTTTTCTTAGACTATATGGAAGCAATATATACAAAGATTTCAACCGTCTACATGATCCATTCATTGTTCTACTTGTCGAAATTTACAAATAATTTCCTTTAAAGGATTAACAATGGGGCTCGTAGTTCACTTAAACATGAAGATGAAATAATTGGCGAATGGTACTGTTTGGATGCTTTGCATATATGTTTCCTAGATTATATAGAAGCAATATATACAAAGATTTCAACCGTCTACCTGTTCCATTCATTGTTCTACTTGTCGAAAGTTACAAATAATTTTCTTTAAAGGATTAACAATGGGGCTCGTTGTACACTTAAACTTGAAGAACAATAAATTGGCGAATTGTACTGTTTGGATGCTTTGCATATATGTTTCTTAGACTATATAGAAGCAATATATACAAAGAATTCAACCGTCTACCTGTTCCATTCATTGTTCTACTTGTCGAAAGTTACAAATAATTTCCGATAAAGGATTAACCATTGGGGCTCGTTGTTCACTTAAACTTGAAGAACAATAAATTGGCGAATTGTACTGTTTGGATGCTTTGCATATATGTTTCTTAGACTATATAGACGCAATATATACAAGGATTTCAACCGTCTACCTGTTCCATTCATTGTTCTACTTGTCGAAAGTTACAAATAATTACCGATAAAGGATTAACCATTGGGGCTCATCGTTCACTTAAACTTGAAGAACAAAAAATTGGCGAATTGTACTGTTTGGATGCTTTGCATATATGTTTCTTAGACTATATGGAAGCAATATATACAAAGATTTCAACCGTCTACGTGTTCCAATCATTGTTCTACTTGCCGAAATTTACAAACAATTTCCTTTAAAGGATTAACAATGGGGCTCGTAGTTCACTTAAACTTGAAGAGGAAAAAATTGGCGAATTGTACTGTTTGGACGCTATGCATATATGTTTCTTAGACTATATAGAAGCAATATATACAATGATTTCAACAGTCTACCTGTTCCATTCATTGTTCTACTTGTCGAAATTTACAAATAATTTCCTATAAAGGATTAACAATGGGGCTCGTAGTGGACTTAAACTTGAAGAACAAAAAATTGGCGAATGGTACTGTTTGGATGCTTTGCGTACATTTTTCTTAGACTATATAGAAGCAATATATACAAAGATTTCAACCGGCTACCTGTTCCATTCATTGTTCTACTTGTCGAAAGTTACAATTAATTTCCGTTAAAGGATTAACAATGGGGCTCGTAGTTCACTTAACCTTGAAGTACAAAAAATTGGCGAATTGCACTGTTTGGATGCTTTGCATATATGTTTCGTAGACTATATAGAAGCAATATATACAAAGATTTCAACCGTCTAACTGTTCCATTCATTGTTCTACTTGTCGAAAGTTACAAATAATTTCCGATAAAGGATTAACCATTGGGGCTCATTGTTCACTTAAACTTGAAGAACAAAAAATTGGCGAATGGTACTGTTTGGATGCTTTGCACATATGTTTCTTAGACTATATAGAAGCAATATATACAAAGATTTCAACCGTCTACCTTTTCCATTCATTGTTCTTCTTGTCGAAAGTTACAAATAATTTCCGATAACGGATTAACCATTGGGGCTCATTGTTCACTTAAACTTGAAGAACAAAAAATTGGCGAATGGTACTGTTTGGATGCTTTGCATATATGTTTCTTAGACTATATAGAAGCAATGTATAAAAAGATTTCAACCGTCTACCAGTTCCATTCATTGTTCTACTTGTCGAAAGTTACAAATAATTTCCGTTAAGGGATTAACAATGGGGATCGTAGTTTACTTAAACTTGAAGAACAAAAAATTGGCGACTGGTACTGGTTGGATGCTTTGCATATATGTTTCTTAGACTATATAGAAGCAATGTATAAAAAGATTTCAACCGTCTACCAGGTCCATTCATTGTTCTACTTGTCGAAAGTTACAAATAATTTCCGTTAAGGGATTAACAATGGGGATCGTAGTTTACTTAAACTTGAAGAACAAAAAATTGGCGAATTGTACTGTTTGGATGCTATGCATATATGTTTCTTAGACTATATAGAAGCAATATAATAAAAGATTTCAACCGTCTACCAGTTCCATTCATAGTTCTTCTTGTCGAAAGTTACAAATAATTTCCGTTAAGGGATTAACAATGGGGATCGTAGTTTACTTAAACTTGAAGAACAAAAAATTGGCGAATTGTACTGTTTGGACGCTTTGCATATATGTTTCTTGGACTATATAGAAGCAATATATACAATGATTTCAGCAGTCTACCTGTTCCATTCATTGTTCTACTTGTCGAAATTTACAAATAATTTCCGATAAAGGATTAACCATTGGTGCTCACTGTTCACTAAACTTGAACAACAAAAAATTGTCGAATTGTACTGTTTGGATGCTTTGCATATATGTTTCTTATACTATATAGAAGCAATATATACAAAGATTTCAACCGGCTACCTGTTCCATTCATTGTTCTACTTGTCGAAAGTTACAATTAATTTCCGTTAAAGGATTAACAATGGGGCTCGTAGTTCACTTAACCTTGAAGTACAAAAAATTGGCGAATTGCACTGTTTGGATGCTTTGCATATATGTTTCGTAGACTATATAGAAGCAATATATACAAATATTTCAACCGTCTAACTGTTCCATTCATTGTTCTACTTGTCGAAAGTTACAAATAATTTCCGATAAAGGATTAACCATTGGGGCTCATTGTTCACTTAAACTTGAAGAACAAAAAATTGGCGAATGGTACTGTTTGGATGCTTTGCATATATGTTTCTTATACTATATAGAAGCAATATATACAAAGATTTCAACCGTCTACCTGATCCATTCACTGTTCTACTTGTCGAAAGTTACAAATAATTTCCGATAAAGGATTAACAACGGGGCTCATTGCTCACTTAAACTTGAAGAACAAAAAATTGGCGAATGGTAGAGTTTGGATGCTTTGCATATATGTTTCTTAGACTATATAGAAGCAATATCTACAAAGATTTCAACCGTCTACCTGTTCCATTCATTGTTCTACTTGTCGAAAGTTACAATTAATTTCCGTTAAAGGATTAACCATTGGGGCTCATTGTTCACTTAAACTTGAAGAACAAAAAATTGGCGACTGGTACTGGTTGGATGCTTTGCATATATGTTTCTTAGACTATATAGAAGAAATGTATAAAAAGATTTCAACCGTCTACCAGGTCCATTCATTGTTCTACTTGTCGAAAGTTACAAATAATTTCCGTTAAGGGATTAACAATGGGGATCGTAGTGTACTTAAACTTGAAGAACAAAAAATTGGCGAATTGTACTGTTTGGATGCTATGCATATATGTTTCTTAGACTATATAGAAGCAATATAATAAAAGATTTCAACCGTCTACCAGTTCCATTCATAGTTCTTCTTGTCGAAAGTTACAAATAATTTCCGTTAAGGGATTAACAATGGGGATCGTAGTTTACTTAAACTTGAAGAACAAAAAATTGGCGAATTGTACTGTTTGGACGCTTTGCATATATGTTTCTTGGACTATATAGAAGCAATATATACAATGATTTCAGCATTCTACCTGTTCCATTCATTGTTCTACTTGTCGAAATTTACAAATAATTTCCGATAAAGGATTAACCATTGGTGCTCACTGTTCACTAAACTTGAACAACAAAAAATTGTCGAATTGTACTGTTTGGATGCTTTGCATATATGTTTCTTATACTATATAGAAGCAATATATACAAAGATTTCAACCGTCTACCTGATCCATTCACTGTTCTACTTGTCGAAAGTTACAAATAATTTCCGATAAAGGATTAACAACGGGGCTCATTGCTCACTTAAACTTGAAGAACAAAAAATTGGCGAATGCTACAGTTTGGATGCTTTGCATATATGTTTCTTAGACTATATAGAAGCAATATCTACAAAGATTTCAACCGTCTACCTGTTCCATTCATTGTTCTACTTGTCGAAAGTTACAATTAATTTCCGTTAAAGGATTAACAATGGGGCTCGTAGTTCACTTAAACTTGAAGTACAAAAAATTGGCGAATTGTACTGTTTGGATGCTTTGCATATATGTTTCGTAGACTATATAGAAGCAATATATACAAATATTTCAACCGTCTAACTGTTCCATTCATTGTTCTACTTGTCGAAAGTTACAAATAATTTCCGATAAAGGATTAACCATTGGGGCTCATTGTTCACTTAAACTTGAAGAACAAAAAATTGGCGAATGGTACTGTTTGGATGCTTTGCACATATGTTTCTTAGACTATATAGAAGCAATATATACAAAGATTTCAACCGTCTACCTTTTCCATTCATTGTTCTTCTTGTCGAAAGTTACAAATAATTTCCGATAACGGATTAACCATTGGGGCTCATTGTTCACTTAAACTTGAAGAACAAAAAATTGGCGAATGGTACTGTTTGGATGCTTTGCATATATGTTTCTTAGACTATATAGAAGCAATGTATAAAAAGATTTCAACCGTCTACCAGTTCCATTCATTGTTCTACTTGTCGAAAGTTACAAATAATTTCCGTTAAGGGATTAACAATGGGGATCGTAGTTTACTTAAACTTGAAGAACAAAAAATTGGCGACTGGTACTGGTTGGATGCTTTGCATATATGTTTCTTAGACTATATAGAAGCAATGTATAAAAAGATTTCAACCGTCTACCAGGTCCATTCATTGTTCTACTTGTCGAAAGTTACAAATAATTTCCGTTAAGGGATTAACAATGGGGATCGTAGTTTACTTAAACTTGAAGAACAAAAAATTGGCGAATTGTACTGTTTGGATGCTATGCATATATGTTTCTTAGACTATATAGACGCAATATAATAAAAGATTTCAACCGTCTACCAGTTCCATTCATAGTTCTACTTGTCGAAAGTTACAAATAATTTCCGTTAAGGGATTAACAATGGGGATCGTAGTTTACTTAAACTTGAAGAACAAGAAATTGGCGAATTGTACTGTTTGGATGATTTGCGTACATGTTTCTTAGACTATATGGAAGCAATATATACAAAGATTTCAACCGTCTACGTGTTCCAATCATTGTTCTACTTGTTGAAATTTACAAATAATTTCCTTTAAAGGATTAACAATGGGGCTCGTTGTTCACTTAAACTTGAAGAATAAAAAAGTGGCGTATGGTACTGTTTGGATGCTTTGCATATATGTTTCTTAGACTATAAAGAAGCAATATATACATTGATTTCAACCGTCTACCTGTTCCATTCATTGTTCTACTTGTCGCAAGTTACAAATAATTTCCGTTAAAGTATTAACAATGGGGCTCGTAGTTCCATTAAACTTGAAGATCAAATAATTGGCGAATTGTACTGTTTGGATGATTTGCATATATGTTTCTTAGACTATATAGAAGCAATATATACAAAGATTTCAACCGTCTACCTGTTCCATTCATAGTTCTACTTGTCGAAAGTTACAAATAATTTCCGTTAAGGGATTAACAATGGGGATCGTAGTTTACTTAAACTTGAAGAACAAGAAATTGGCGAATTGTACTGTTTGGATGATTTGCATATATGTTTCTTAGACTATATAGAAGCAATATATACAAAGATTTCAACCGTCTACCTGTTCCATTCATTGTTCTACTTGTCGAAAGTTAGAAATAATTTCCTTTAAAGGATTAACAATGGGGCTCGTTGTTCACTTAAACTTGAAGAACAAGAAATTGGCGAATTGTACTGTTTGGATGATTTGCATATATGTTTCTTAGACTATATAGAAGCAATATATACAATGATTTCAACCGTCTACCTATTCCATTCATTGTTCTACTTGCCGAAATTTACAAATAATTTCCTTTAAAGGATTAACAATGGGGCTCGTTGTTCACTTAAACTTGAAGAACAATAAATTGGCGAATTGTACTGTTTGGATGCTTTGCATATATGTTTCTTAGACTATATAGAAGCAATATATACAAAGATTTCAACCGTCTACCTGTTCCATTCATTGTTCTACTTGTCGAAAGTTACAATTAATTTCCGTTAAAGGATTAACAATGGGGCTCGTCGTTTACTTAAACTTGAAGAACAAAAAATTGGCGAATGGTACTGTTTGGATGCTTTGCATATATGTTTCTTAGACTATATAGAAGCAATATATACAAAGATTTCAACCGTCTACCTGTTCCATTCATTGTTCTACTTGTCGAAAGTTACAATTAATTTCCGTTAAAGGATTAACAATGGGGCTCGTCGTTTACTTAAACTTGAAGAACAAAAAATTGGCGACTGGTACTGGTTGGATGCTTTGCATATATGTTTCTTAGACTATATAGAAGCAATGTATAAAAAGATTTCAACCGTCTACCAGGTCCATTCATTGTTCTACTTGTCGAAAGTTACAAATAATTTCCGTTAAGGGATTAACAATGGGGATCGTAGTTTACTTAAACTTGAAGAACAAAAAATTGGCGAATTGTACTGTTTGGATGCTATGCATATATGTTTCTTAGACTATATAGAAGCAATATAATAAAAGATTTCAACCGTCTACCAGTTCCATTCATAGTTCTTCTTGTCGAAAGTTACAAATAATTTCCGTTAAGGGATTAACAATGGGGATCGTAGTTTACTTAAACTTGAAGAACAAAAAATTGGCGAATTGTACTGTTTGGACGCTTTGCATATATGTTTCTTGGACTATATAGAAGCAATATATACAATGATTTCAGCAGTCTACCTGTTCCATTCATTGTTCTACTTGTCGAAATTTACAAATAATTTCCGATAAAGGATTAACCATTGGTGCTCACTGTTCACTAAACTTGAACAACAAAAAATTGTCGAATTGTACTGTTTGGATGCTTTGCATATATGTTTCTTATACTATATAGAAGCAATATATACAAAGATTTCAACCGTCTACCTGATCCATTCACTGTTCTACTTGTCGAAAGTTACAAATAATTTCCGATAAAGGATTAACAACGGGGCTCATTGCTCACTTAAACTTGAAGAACAAAAAATTGGCGAATGGTACAGTTTGGTTGATTTGCATATATGTTTCTTAGACTATATAGAAGCAATATATACAAAGATTTCAACCGTCTACCTGTTCCATTCATTGTTCTACTTGTCGCAAGTTACAAATAATTTCCGTTAAAGTATTAACAATGGGGCTCGTAGTTCCATTAAACTTGAAGATCAAATAATTGGCGAATTGTACTGTTTGGATGATTTGCATATATGTTTCTTAGACTATATAGAAGCAATATATACAAAGATTTCAACCGTCTACCTGTTCCATTCATTGTTCTACTTGTCGAAAGTTAGAAATAATTTCCTTTAAAGGATTAACAATGGGGCTCGTTGTTCACTTAAACTTGAAGAACAAGAAATTGGCGAATTGTACTGTTTGGATGATTTGCATATATGTTTCTTAGACTATATAGAAGCAATATATACAATGATTTCAACCGTCTACCTATTCCATTCATTGTTCTACTTGCCGAAATTTACAAATAATTTCCTTTAAAGGATTAACAATGGGGCTCGTTGTTCACTTAAACTTGAAGAACAATAAATTGGCGAATTGTACTGTTTGGATGCTTTGCATATATGTTTCTTAGACTATATAGAAGCAATATATACAAAGATTTCAACCGTCTACCTGTTCCATTCATTGTTCTACTTGTCGAAAGTTACAATTAATTTCCGTTAAAGGATTAACAATGGGGCTCGTCGTTTACTTAAACTTGAAGAACAAAAAACTGGCGAATGGTACTGTTTGGATGCTTTGCATATATGTTTCTTAGACTATATAGAAGCAATATATACATTGATTTCAACCGGCTACCAGTTCCATTCATTGTTCTACTTGTCGAAAATTACAAATAATTTCCGATAAAGGATTAACCATTGGGGCTCATTGTTCACTCAACTTGAAGATCAAAAAATTGTCGAATTGTACTGTTTGGATGCTTTGCATATATGTTTCTTAGACTATATAGAAGCAATATATACAAAGATTTCAACCGGCTACCTGTTCCATTCATTGTTCTACTTGTCGAAAGTTACAATTAATTTCCGTTAAAGGATTAACAATGGGGCTCGTAGTTCACTTAACCTTGAAGTACAAAAAATTGGCGAATTGCACTGTTTGGATGCTTTGCATATATGTTTCATAGACTATATAGAAGCAATATATACAAATATTTCAACCGTCTAACTGTTCCATTCATTGTTCTACTTGTCGAAAGTTACAAATAATTTCCGATAAAGGATTAACCATTGGGGCTCATTGTTCACTTAAACTTGAAGAACAAAAAATTGGCGAATGGTACTGTTTGGATGCTTTGCATATATGTTTCTTATACTATATAGAAGCAATATATACAAAGATTTCAACCGTCTACCTGATCCATTCACTGTTCTACTTGTCGAAAGTTACAAATAATTTCCGATAAAGGATTAACAACGGGGCTCATTGCTCACTTAAACTTGAAGAACAAAAAATTGGCGAATGGTACAGTTTGGATGCTTTGCATATATGTTTCTTAGACTATATAGAAGCAATATCTACAAAGATTTCAACCGTCTACCTGTTCCATTCATTGTTCTACTTGTCGAAAGTTACAATTAATTTCCGTTAAAGGATTAACCATTGGGGCTCATTGTTCACTTAAACTTGAAGAACAAAAAATTGGCGACTGGTACTGGTTGGATGCTTTGCATATATGTTTCTTAGACTATATAGAAGAAATGTATAAAAAGATTTCAACCGTCTACCAGGTCCATTCATTGTTCTACTTGTCGAAAGTTACAAATAATTTCCGTTAAGGGATTAACAATGGGGATCGTAGTGTACTTAAACTTGAAGAACAAAAAATTGGCGAATTGTACTGTTTGGATGCTATGCATATATGTTTCTTAGACTATATAGAAGCAATATAATAAAAGATTTCAACCGTCTACCAGTTCCATTCATAGTTCTTCTTGTCGAAAGTTACAAATAATTTCCGTTAAGGGATTAACAATCGGGATCGTAGTTTACTTAAACTTGAAGAACAAAAAATTGGCGAATTGTACTGTTTGGACGCTTTGCATATATGTTTCTTGGACTATATAGAAGCAATATATACAATGATTTCAGCATTCTACCTGTTCCATTCATTGTTCTACTTGTCGAAATTTACAAATAATTTCCGATAAAGGATTAACCATTGGTGCTCACTGTTCACTAAACTTGAACAACAAAAAATTGTCGAATTGTACTGTTTGGATGCTTTGCATATATGTTTCTTATACTATATAGAAGCAATATATACAAAGATTTCAACCGTCTACCTGATCCATTCACTGTTCTACTTGTCGAAAGTTACAAATAATTTCCGATAAAGGATTAACAACGGGGCTCATTGCTCACTTAAACTTGAAGAACAAAAAATTGGCGAATGGTACAGTTTGGATGCTTTGCATATATGTTTCTTAGACTATATAGAAGCAATATCTACAAAGATTTCAACCGTCTACCTGTTCCATTCATTGTTCTACTTGTCGAAAGTTACAATTAATTTCCGTTAAAGGATTAACAATGGGGCTCGTAGTTCACTTAAACTTGAAGTACAAAAAATTGGCGAATTGTACTGTTTGGATGCTTTGCATATATGTTTCGTAGACTATATAGAAGCAATATATACAAATATTTCAACCGTCTAACTGTTCCATTCATTGTTCTACTTGTCGAAAGTTACAAATAATTTCCGATAAAGGATTAACCATTGGGGCTCATTGTTCACTTAAACTTGAAGAACAAAAAATTGGCGAATGGTACTGTTTGGATGCTTTGCACATATGTTTCTTAGACTATATAGAAGCAATATATACAAAGATTTCAACCGTCTACCTTTTCCATTCATTGTTCTTCTTGTCGAAAGTTACAAATAATTTCCGATAACGGATTAACCATTGGGGCTCATTGTTCACTTAAACTTGAAGAACAAAAAATTGGCGAATGGTACTGTTTGGATGCTTTGCATATATGTTTCTTAGACTATATAGAAGCAATGTATAAAAAGATTTCAACCGTCTACCAGTTCCATTCATTGTTCTACTTGTCGAAAGTTACAAATAATTTCCGTTAAGGGATTAACAATGGGGATCGTAGTTTACTTAAACTTGAAGAACAAAAAATTGGCGACTGGTACTGGTTGGATGCTTTGCATATATGTTTCTTAGACTATATAGAAGCAATGTATAAAAAGATTTCAACCGTCTACCAGGTCCATTCATTGTTCTACTTGTCGAAAGTTACAAATAATTTCCGTTAAGGGATTAACAATGGGGATCGTAGTTTACTTAAACTTGAAGAACAAAAAATTGGCGAATTGTACTGTTTGGATGCTATGCATATATGTTTCTTAGACTATATAGACGCAATATAATAAAAGATTTCAACCGTCTACCAGTTCCATTCATAGTTCTACTTGTCGAAAGTTACAAATAATTTCCGTTAAGGGATTAACAATGGGGATCGTAGTTTACTTAAACTTGAAGAACAAGAAATTGGCGAATTGTACTGTTTGGATGATTTGCGTACATGTTTCTTAGACTATATGGAAGCAATATATACAAAGATTTCAACCGTCTACGTGTTCCAATCATTGTTCTACTTGTCGAAATTTACAAATAATTTCCTTTAAAGGATTAACAATGGGGCTCGTTGTTCACTTAAACTTGAAGAATAAAAAAGTGGCGTATGGTACTGTTTGGATGCTTTGCATATATGTTTCTTAGACTATAAAGAAGCAATATATACATTGATTTCAACCGTCTACCTGTTCCATTCATTGTTCTACTTGTCGCAAGTTACAAATAATTTCCGTTAAAGTATTAACAATGGGGCTCGTAGTTCCCTTAAACTTGAAGATCAAATAATTGGCGAATTGTACTGTTTGGATGATTTGCATATATGTTTCTTAGACTATATAGAAGCAATATATACAAAGATTTCAACCGTCTACCTGTTCCATTCATAGTTCTACTTGTCGAAAGTTACAAATAATTTCCGTTAAGGGATTAACAATGGGGATCGTAGTTTACTTAAACTTGAAGAACAAGAAATTGGCGAATTGTACTGTTTGGATGATTTGCATATATGTTTCTTAGACTATATAGAAGCAATATATACAAAGATTTCAACCGTCTACCTGTTCCATTCATTGTTCTACTTGTCGAAAGTTAGAAATAATTTCCTTTAAAGGATTAACAATGGGGCTCGTTGTTCACTTAAACTTGAAGAACAAGAAATTGGCGAATTGTACTGTTTGGATGATTTGCATATATGTTTCTTAGACTATATAGAAGCAATATATACAATGATTTCAACCGTCTACCTATTCCATTCATTGTTCTACTTGCCGAAATTTACAAATAATTTCCTTTAAAGGATTAACAATGGGGCTCGTTGTTCACTTAAACTTGAAGAACAATAAATTGGCGAATTGTACTGTTTGGATGCTTTGCATATATGTTTCTTAGACTATATAGAAGCAATATATACAAAGATTTCAACCGTCTACCTGTTCCATTCATTGTTCTACTTGTCGAAAGTTACAATTAATTTCCGTTAAAGGATTAACAATGGGGCTCGTCGTTTACTTAAACTTGAAGAACAAAAAATTGGCGAATGGTACTGTTTGGATGCTTTGCATATATGTTTCTTAGACTATATAGAAGCAATATATACATTGATTTCAACCGGCTACCAGTTCCATTCATTGTTCTACTTGTCGAAAATTACAAATAATTTCCGATAAAGGATTAACCATTGGGGCTCATTGTTCACTCAACTTGAAGATCAAAAAATTGTCGAATTGTACTGTTTGGATGCTTTGCATATATGTTTCTTAGACTATATAGAAGCAATATATACAAAGATTTCAACCGGCTACCTGTTCCATTCATTGTTCTACTTGCCGAAATTTACAAATAATTTCCGATAAAGGATTAACCATTGGGTCTCATTGTTCACTTAAACTTGAAGAACAAAAAATTGGCGAATTGTACTGTTTGGATGCTTTGCATATATGTTTCTTAGACTATATAGAAGCAATATATACAATGATTTCAACCGTCTACCTGTTCCATTCATTGTTCTACTTGTCGAAAGTTACAAATAATTTCCGTTAAGGGATTAACAATCGGGATCGTAGTTTACTTAAACTTGAAGAACAAAAAATTGGCGAATTGTACTGTTTGGATGCTTTGCATATATGTTTCTTAGACTATTTAGAAGCAATATATACAATGATTTCAACCGTCTACCTATTCCATTCATTGTTCTACTTGCCGAAATTTACAAATAATTTCCTTTAAAGGATTAACAATGGGGCTCGTAGTTCACTTAAACATGAAGAACAAAAAATTGGCGAATGGTACTGTTTGGATGCTTTGCATATATGTTTCTTAGACTATATAGAAGCAATATATACAAAGATTTCAACCGTCTAACTGTTCCATTCATTGTTCTACTTGTCGAAAGTTACTAATAATTTCCTTTAAAGGATTAACAATGGGGCTCGTTGTTCACTTAAACTTGAAGAACAATAAATTGGCGAATTGTGCTGTTTGGATGCTTTGCATATATGTTTCTTAGACTATATAGAAGCAATATCTACAAAGATTTCAACCGTCTACCTGTTCCATTCATTGTTCTACTTGTCGAAAGTTACAATTAATTTCCGTTAAAGGATTAACAATGGGGCTCGTAGTTCACTTAACCTTGAAGTACAAAAAATTGGCGAATTGCACTGTTTGGATGCTTTGCATATATGTTTCGTAGACTATATAGAAGCAATATATACAAATATTTCAACCGTCTAACTGTTCCATTCATTGTTCTACTTGTCGAAAGTTACAAATAATTTCCGATAAAGGATTAACCATTGGGGCTCATTGTTCACTTAAACTTGAAGAACAAAAAATTGGCGAATGGTACTGTTTGGATGCTTTGCATATATGTTTCTTATACTATATAGAAGCAATATATACAAAGATTTCAACCGTCTACCTGATCCATTCACTGTTCTACTTGTCGAAAGTTACAAATAATTTCCGATAAAGGATTAACAACGGGGCTCATTGCTCACTTAAACTTGAAGAACAAAAAATTGGCGAATGGTACAGTTTGGATGCTTTGCATATATGTTTCTTAGACTATATAGAAGCAATATCTACAAAGATTTCAACCGTCTACCTGTTCCATTCATTGTTCTACTTGTCGAAAGTTACAATTAATTTCCGTTAAAGGATTAACCATTGGGGCTCATTGTTCACTTAAACTTGAAGAACAAAAAATTGGCGACTGGTACTGGTTGGATGCTTTGCATATATGTTTCTTAGACTATATAGAAGCAATGTATAAAAAGATTTCAACCGTCTACCAGGTCCATTCATTGTTCTACTTGTCGAAAGTTACAAATAATTTCCGTTAAGGGATTAACAATGGGGATCGTAGTGTACTTAAACTTGAAGAACAAAAAATTGGGGAATTGTACTGTTTGGATGCTATGCATATATGTTTCTTAGACTATATAGAAGCAATATAATAAAAGATTTCAACCGTCTACCAGTTCCATTCATAGTTCTTCTTGTCGAAAGTTACAAATAATTTCCGTTAAGGGATTAACAATGGGGATCGTAGTTTACTTAAACTTGAAGAACAAAAAATTGGCGAATTGTACTGTTTGGACGCTTTGCATATATGTTTCTTGGACTATATAGAAGCAATATATACAAAGATTTCAACCGTCTACCTGTTCCATTCATTGTTCTACTTGCCGAAATTTACAAATAATTTCCTTTAAAGGATTAACAATGGGGCTCGTTGTTCACTTAAACTTGAAGAACAATAAATTGGCGAATTGTACTGTTTGGATGCTTTGCATATATGTTTCTTAGACTATATAGAAGCAATATATACAAAGATTTCAACCGTCTACCTGTTCCATTCATTGTTCTACTTGTCGAAAGTTACAATTAATTTCCGTTAAAGGATTAACAATGGGGCTCGTCGTTTACTTAAACTTGAAGAACAAAAAATTGGCGAATGGTACTGTTTGGATGCTTTGCATATATGTTTCTTAGACTATATAGAAGCAATATATACATTGATTTCAACCGGCTACCAGTTCCATTCATTGTTCTACTTGTCGAAAATTACAAATAATTTCCGATAAAGGATTAACCATTGGGGCTCATTGTTCACTCAACTTGAAGATCAAAAAATTGTCGAATTGTACTGTTTGGATGCTTTGCATATATGTTTCTTAGACTATATAGAAGCAATATATACAAAGATTTCAACCGGCTACCTGTTCCATTCATTGTTCTACTTGTCGAAATTTACAAATAATTTCCGATAAAGGATTAACCATTGGGTCTCATTGTTCACTTAAACTTGAAGAACAAAAAATTGGCGAATTGTACTGTTTGGATGCTTTGCATATATGTTTCTTAGACTATATAGAAGCAATATATACAAAGATTTCAACCGTCTACCTGTTCCATTCATTGTTCTACTTGTCGAAAATTACAAATAATTTCCGATAAAGGATTAACCATTGGGGCTCATTGTTCACTAAACTTGAAGAACAAAAAATTGTCGAATTGTACTGTTTGGATGCTTTGCATATATGTTTCTTAGACTATATAGAAGCAATATATACAATGATGTCAACCGTCTACCTGTTCCATTCATTGTTCTACTTGTCGAAAGTTACAAATAATTTCCGTTAAGGGATTAACAATCGGGATCGTAGTTTACTTAAACTTGAAGAACAAAAAATTGGCGAATTGTACTGTTTGGATGCTTTGCATATATGTTTCTTAGACTATTTAGAAGCAATATATACAATGATTTCAACCGTCTACCTATTCCATTCATTGTTCTACTTGCCGAAATTTACAAATAATTTCCTTTAAAGGATTAACAATGGGGCTCGTAGTTCACTTAAACATGAAGAACAAAAAATTGGCGAATGGTACTGTTTGGATGCTTTGCATATATGTTTCTTAGACTATATAGAAGCAATATATACAAAGATTTCAACCGTCTAACTGTTCCATTCATTGTTCTTCTTGTCGAAAGTTACAAATAATTTCCTTTAAAGGATTAACAATGGGGCTCGTTGTTCACTTAAACTTGAAGAACAAAAAATTGGCGAATGGTACTGTTTGGATGCTTTGCATATATGTTTCTTATACTATATAGAAGCAATATATACAAATATTTCAACCGTCTACCTGATCCATTCACTGTTCTACTTGTCGAAAGTTACAAATAATTTCCGATAAAGGATTAACAACGGGGCTCATTGCTCACTTAAACTTGAAGAACAAAAAATTGGCGAATGGTACAGTTTGGATGCTTTGCATATATGTTTCTTAGACTATATAGAAGCAATATCTACAAAGATTTCAACCGTCTACCTGTTCCATTCATTGTTCTACTTGTCGAAAGTTACAATTAATTTCCGTTAAAGGATTAACCATTGGGGCTCATTGTTCACTTAAACTTGAAGAACAAAAAATTGGCGAATGGTACTGTTTGGATGCTTTGCATATATCTTTCTTAGACTATATAGAAGCAATATATACAAAGATTTCAACCATCTACCTGTTCCATTCATTGTTCTACTTGTCGAAAGTTACAAATAATTTCCGATAACGGATTAACCATTGGGGCTCATTGTTCACTTAAACTTGAAGAACAAAAAATTGGCGAATTGTACTGTTTGGATGCTTTGCATATATGTTTCTTATACTATATAGAAGCAATATATACAAAGATTTCAACCGTCTACCTGTTCCATTCACTGTTCTACTTGTCGAAAGTTACAAATAATTTCCGTTAAGGGATTAACAATGGGGATCGTAGTTCACTTAAACTTGAGGAACAAAAAATTGGCGAATTGTACTGTTTGGATGCTTTGCGTACTTGTTTCTTAGACTATATTGTGGGATGCGAATGTATTACAATATGTATTTTATATGTAACGTATGTGTGAATGAGAGTGCCGATCGCACTTTGTTTTTCGAGAGGCCAACGAGGCACTTGCCGCATCGAGGCAGTTTGTCATTGGAATCCTGTGTGGATACACTGTGTGTTGCACTCTGTGTTTGGGATCCTGTGTGGATACACTGTGTGTTATATACTGTGTGCTTGGAATCCTCAGTGGATGTACTTTGTGTTATATTTTTCGTCAATAGAATCCTGTGTGGACAGATATTATTTATCCTAGTTTTGTTCTTGTTTGTCTGTGTTTTACTTTATTTTATTTGTATTATTATTATCATTAAATAAACATTTATCGTATTATTAAGAAATCCTACAATATAGAAGCAATATATACAATGATTTCAACCGTCTACCTGTTCCATTCATTGTTCTACTTGTCGAAAGTTACAAATAATTTCCGTTAAGGGATTAACAATCGGGATCGTAGTTTACTTAAACTTGAAGAACAAAAAATTGGCGAATTGTACTGTTTGGATGCTTTGCATATATGTTTCTTAGACTATTTAGAAGCAATATATACAATGATTTCAACCGTCTACCTATTCCATTCATTGTTCTACTTGCCGAAATTTACAAATAATTTCCTTTAAAGGATTAACAATGGGGCTCGTAGTTCACTTAAACATGAAGAACAAAAAATTGGCGAATGGTACTGTTTGGATGCTTTGCATATATGTTTCTTAGACTATATAGAAGCAATATATACAAAGATTTCAACCGTCTAACTGTTCCATTCATTGTTCTACTTGTCGAAAGTTACAAATAATTTCCTTTAAAGGATTAACAATGGGGCTCGTTGTTCACTTAAACTTGAAGAACAATAAATTGGCGAATTGTGCTGTTTGGATGCTTTGCATATATGTTTCTTAGACTATATAGAAGCAATATCTACAAAGATTTCATCCGTCTACGGGTTCCAATCATTGTTCTACTTGTCGAAAGTTACAATTAATTTCCGTTAAAGGATTAACAATGGGGC